>CM035170.1:126288245-126607376 GCA_020205615.1 Panax quinquefolius
TTTCATATTCCTAAGCAACTCTATTCAATTCAAAGCAATCAAACCATTGTAGTCAAACATTTTCATATCAAGCTATGAAGTCATTCGCTTATTACGGATGTCAAGTTTTCTTAGTCCATGTTATGGATTTGAATAAAGACACGCCGATTTGAATAATATTCTGCGTTGTTATTAATTTTTCCCGACGTATTTCCTGAAAGAATTTCGCTTACTCCCAAAAGCCTCGATATTAAATTTTGTATCGACTTTGAACCCAGACAAAACTCATTTCTAAAATCTCATATCGAATGGCTCCTATCAACTTCGTGAGTTAAAAATTCAACTATAGAATTTGGTACCGAGCCTTTATCCGGTGACTTCCTTTGTGGAATGCACCGCCGCAACCTCTCCGTAGGGACACCATATTCGTAAGCGATAAGAACCGACAGTGTTATTGTAACGCATATCCAAGGTTGGGATATGAGTCACAGCTTGAGAACAACCTAAGCTCTGTGAATCGAAATACGTAGCTTTCAGGCTTAGTTGGTTATTATCGGAGATTCGTTGAAGGATATTCTCGAATCGCTATTCCATTAATGCAAATTGACTCAAGAGATACAAAATTCGAATGGAGCAAGGAATGTAGGAAGAGCTTCAAGAACTCAAGAGAGACTCATTTCAAGATATGTTCCGACTCATGCCCGTGACACCCCCAAAATAGGTATACATCACCCATTCTCGAGTTGTCAATACATGGCACGTAAACAACTACAACTTTATTATTACAACAATAAAACTGTGAGTTTAAATACAAATATTATCTTCTGCATAATATCTATATTCAAATAAATCCTCATCACATTTATCGATACATTATTTTACAAAAATGGTGAGGACTACTAAACAACTCTCTCTAGAACCTTCATTCCATACCTCCCGACTCATACCGCTTATATTCTCGCCTCCGAGAAAATGGAACAAAAGGAAAGGGTGTGAGCTCATCTAGCTCAAGAAAGAATATTATGACTAAGATAATATACAACAAATTACCGTTAGTCTTCAACAGGAAAAATCTAATAGAATACAATAGACAACAAATTTTAAATCAATATTCGCAGCTGAAATAATAATTCATTAGAAGAGTTAAGTAGAGAATGCAAACTACAATCTTCTATGTATGAATTTAAAAGTTCATCGCTCATCTTTTATCCCTCAGAACATCAATCAATATACATCTCGAATCAAATATTCATCTTTGCACTACAGCCAAAGATATTCATCATTGGTCATGTTCATTTAAACACTGCTCATCTTTGCACTACTACCAAAGATATTCTTCGAAAATCATTCATCTTTGCACTACAGCCAAAGATATTCAATAATATCATCATTTAAGATCGAGGATGATGAAAAATATTTTTTAAAGAAACGAATCCAGTTGAAACAAAATGACAAGGATTAAGGATTAAGGATTCGTATTTTGTTTTATCCATGTTCAACAATACCTCAAAAATAATCATAGTGGTGTAAAATTCAAGAATGATCAAAACATGGATACAATCAAAGCCTAGTATCCGTAATGTATATTTTGGGACGAAAAGAAGAAATTTTATTTTCAATGAATAAAGGTCAGATACGTGAATAGTGCCGTATACGTGAATAAGAACTCTACACCAAAAGATAGAAATTCCACAAAAACATCTTCACGCTCATTAATAAGACTTTGAATAAGAATCTCGTGAATAAGAACTCATGAATAAGAACTCGTGAATAAGAACTCCGCTTAATAAGAACCCCGATATGAAAAAGTTCCAAATTTGATAAAAAGTTCCAACTAATATTTCAAAGATAATGATATTGAAGAAATAATATCATTCGAGAAGAAAATAACATCCTTACCTCGAAAGATTAAGATTTCTAAATGAATACCGGTATATAGTGCTCAAGGAACTTGCATCGCTTAACAATAATCAAAGTATACTCAAAATACTCACAAGAATACGCCGATAATATAGAGAGAGAAACTTCAGCCAAAAGTGATTTTCAATTCTAACCCAAGACCCTTTTATTTATAGAAAACGCTAGAACACCAAAGTAGAAAATTTATTAAAATATTAATATATATATAAAATCTTCACGCACACCTTTGAATCTAAATTTCAGAATTGAACACATGCCTCACACATGCAAAAAACGTTTTTGTAAAAAAATATTTAAAACTTCAAAAAATTAATTATTTGGAGCTTCTAACTTCAATAATTCATAATAAATAGCCCTTTTATCGAAAAATTCAATCTCGCGAGTTTTTATAGATAATTCAATTCTCTACAACTTTACGTAAGAAAGCTTTTCCAAATTCCAAATGAAATTGACCGAAATCCACAAACCACGATTTTACGTGCTATAATCAAATTTCACCAATAAATGGGGTCCAATTTACATGTTTAACATGTTTTAAACATTTATTGCAACAAAAATACTCTTCCTCCTCGTATACTCTTATATCCCACATTCGCTGTAAAATATCACTATTATTATATTATTAAAATATAATAATATATTTAAATTAATTATTTTATCGAAAAGAGATAAAATTTCAATTTTCAACAATTGTCACATTAAAATTTTTCTCCATCTATATCCACATAAAATCAATATTTTCCTCATCATATGAATCAATAATTAATTATTCACAAATAATATTACAGTAATCACAATATCGACAACCGTGCGCCTCGTGAAAGGGGGCTTTCCAATAAGAATTTCTTCTTCTATGCACAATTAGGTGACCAAACCTCTCCTTAGATGTAACTTTCTAGACATCGCCAATAATGTTATCTAATAATATTATTCAGATAATATGAATTATTGCTCGATAATGAAAAATACCGTAAATGACAATTATCAAAAACAAAGAATATAAAATATCAACGCAAAGAATTATTAACTCAATAAAATATCGAATAAGAATTATCGTAACCATTATTGAGTAGTAAAGGCCTTCAATAATTGGTGCAAATCGTAGTAATCCGTGCTGTAACAACGCCAGACATCGTGTTTTTAACCACCGGGTATTCCAATAAGATTAATTCGTGAATAACTACGCCTGCTATTTTTAAACAACTTATATTCGTCGCTTTCTTCATCCAATCGCCACATGGGGCTCACACACGGTCGCTACTATTAGCATTTAATATTCTCTCGACAAAGATTTAATATTCCACGACCAAACGAATATTCCCCTACATAACAATGAATATTTTATAACCACTTGCTTATTTTGAAATATTTATGATTTTAACCCCTAACTATCCACATTAATCAAATCAACCCTTACTATTTCAAAATAATAAATAGAGAAAATTAAATTTCATTAATAATAAGTTGGGGTCTTATAACCTCCCTCCTTATGAAATTTCGTCCTCGAAATCGACGTACGTACTGGTGTTTCAAAAGGTGAGGATACCTCGCTTTCATTTCCGCTTTTCAATTCCTGTGTCATTTCTCTATAAGATGATTCCTCCACAAAACTTTAACTTGTGGTATGACCTTCATGCAGGACATGCTCCTTCCTATCCAAAATCTTGGCGTGTACCTCCTCATACGTTAAGTCTTCTATTATCTCGTCCGGCTTCTAACTCTATAACGTGGTTCGGTCTTTCACATATTTACGGCAAGTACCGATATGTGAAACACATTATTAACACGAGACATACTTCGAGGTAACGCAAGTCTATAGGCTACATTTCCTACTCTCAAAGAATTTGAAATGGACCAATAAATCGTGGATCGAGCTTTCCTCTTCCCAAATCTTGTAACTCCTTCCATGGAGCAACTCGCAACAATACATGATCCCCTACACTAAATTCCACGCCCTTTCGATGAAGATCCGCATAACTCTTTTTCGATCTTGTGCCGCTTTGTATACGTTGTCGAATCATTTGAATCTTTTCTTGAGTCATACGTATTTAACTCTCAGTCCCAACAATGTTGCTTCACCCACCTCATCCCAACATATTGGAGAACGACATTTTCGGCCCATATAATGCTTCAATGGAGCCACACCTATACTTGCCGATAATCGTTGTTGTAGGAGAATTCCACCAATGGTAAATACTTATCCTAACCGCCCTTGAAGTCTAGGACACGAGTCTTAATAAATCTTCAAGAGTTTGAATAGTCCTCTCTCGATTGTCCGTCCAGTTTGGGGATGGTATGTCAACTAAATCGCAAACTGCGCTCATAGCTTTTTGCAAGCTAACCCAAAATCTTGAAGTGAATCTTGGGTCACGATCCAAAACTATGGATACAGTGCATGCCATGCAACCTCATAATCTCATTCACGTATATACTAGCAAGACGCTCAAGGAATAAGTCTCCGTGACGACAAGAAATGAGCAGACTTGGTTAATCTATCAACAATAACCCAAATAGCATTGATGCCTTGAGAAACCGTAGGAAGACCCGTGAATCGAAATCCATGGTAATGTGTTCCCACTTCCATTCCTAATCTCAAGTGGTTGCAACGGACCCTTAGGTACTAGATGCCCGCCTTTACACGCTTGACAAGTTAAACACATCGAGATAAACTTTGCAATCTCTCTCTTCATATTGTTCCACCAAAATGTACGTCAAGATCACGATACATTTTAGTACTTCCAGTGATGGATTGCAAATGGTGTATTGTGTGCCTCCATCATAATCTTGACTTCAAATCGAGTCGTTAGAACATAAAGTCTAGAGGGACTCAAGTATTCCTTCTTCATCAATTCTCGCCCTAATAGCTCCTTCAGACTACTTTCTTCTTCATACGATAAGCTCTGCCCAAGGGCTCGAGTAACCTTAACTTTTTCTATTAAAGTTGGCTCTATGCGATATACTTGACATCATCGCACTGCTCCTCGATATGATCTTCTCTACTCAAGCGCGCTACGCCTACCACGCTCGCTTTTCCAGATGGTATCAATAGTGGGTCGTAGTCTTCAATAGTTCGAGCCAACGTCACCGCCGCATGTTGAGTTCTTTTTTTGAGTGAAGAAATATTTAAGGCTTTTATGGTCCAATATATCTCCACTTTCTCCCCATATAGATAAGGCTCCATATCTTTAATACAAAACGATCCGCTAACTCTAGATCATGAGTAGGATAATTCCTCTCATACTCTTTTTAAGTTGTCGCAGGCATAGGCTATGACTTTCCCACGCCAGCATGAGAACACATCCTAACCCTTTGCCTCGATGCATCGTCAGATAACAAATCCATCCGAACCAGATGGTATTGTTAGAACAGTGCCAAATAAGTCTCCTCTTAAGCTCTTGGAAACTTTTCTCGCATTCTCGCCCAAACGAATTTTGTATCCTTCCGAGTTAATCGAAGTTAATGGAGTAGCGATTCGAGAAAACCTTCCACGAATCTCCGATAATAACCAAATGCTTAGCCCAAAAGCTACGTTTCTACCACCGACTTCTAGCTGTCTCCCAACTTTGTATTGATTCAATCTTCACGGGTCCACGGATACTCCATGTTTCGACACCACGTGCCCCAAGGAATGCTACTTCTCGCCGTAACTCGCATTTTCTTCAATTTGGCATATAGTTTATTTTCACGAAGCCTTTGGAGTACCAAATTTCAAATGGTGCTCATGATCTTCACGACTTTTGGAATATATAAGGATGTCATCAATAAAGACAACAACAAACCGATCCAAATATTCCTCGAATACTTTGGTTCATCATATCCATGAAAAGTCATAGGAGCATTAGTTAGTCCGAAAGACACGACTAAGAATTCATAATGCCCATAATCGAGTTCTCAAGGCGCCTTTGAATATCCTCGCCTAATCTTCACCGATGATATCCGTAACTAAGATCGATTTTGAAAAGAATCAGTGCCCTCAGAATCGGTCAAACAAGTCATCAATACGAGGTAGAGGATACCTATTCTCGATGGTGACATGGTTCAATTCCCCGATAGTCAATACAAAGTCGCAGACTTCGCCTTTTCTTCTTTACAAATAAAACAGAGCACCCCAAGGAGATGTACTAGATTTAATGAAACCGATGTCCAACAATTCCTCGTAGTTGGACCTTTAACTCCTCAAGTTCAATAGAGCCATTCGATATGGGGTTTTAGAAATGGGCTTTGTACGTGTTCAAGATCAATAAAGAATTCAACTTCACGCTCGGGGTAGACCGGGAAGTTCTTCGGAAATACGCCGAAAGTCAATAACAACAGAATATTATTCAAATTTGACGTGTCTTTATTCAAATCCATAACATGGGCTAAGAAAGCTTGACATCCGCTTTTTAATAAACGAATAGCTTTATGATTAGATATGATGAAAGTGATTGATTTTAATGGTTTAGTTGCTTGAATTGCATAACAGTTGGTTAGAATATGAAAACTAACAACCTTACGAAAATAATCAATTTTGGCATGATGAGTAGTTAACCAATCAATCCCTAAAATCACATCAAAAGCAAGTATCTTTAAAGAGATAAGGTCAATGTGTAAGGTGATGGTGCCAACTTGAATCAAACAAGATTTATAAACAAAGGATGTGATGAAAGTTTCTCCTAATCTGAGTTTCCACAGATAGGTCAAAGTCTAATTTCTCCTGAGTCAAGTTTAAACGCTGAGCACACGCAGAGAGATAAATGAATGGGTAAAGACCCTAGATCAAGTAAGGTATAAACTTCGCAAGAATTTATAAATAGCTTACCCGTGATAACCTCGCTTGGGTTCCTCTCGACATGACCAAATACAACAAACGCTTCTTCCCTAATCGCTTGACTTTTGACTTTTCCGGGATGCTTTTTGAGTCACCGCCTCAATAACTAGGTTTCGCCATCAGCATAATCTCGAGCGATATGTCCTTCCTTTCCACAATTATAGCATACCTTGAACTGCAGGGATAGCTTGGACCGATATGTCCTCTTCCCGCATTTATAAGATACGACCGGTGGTCGTTTTCCTCCCTTAGAACCGCTTCTCGCCGCAGACCGCTGCCTTCATATGGTCGTTGTTAAATCTCCTTTTTTAAAATCTCCTCCCGACTCGCTTCTTTCCTGTTTTCATGACCACGATTACCACCAGAAAGTGGTAACCATTTTTGTCCGTCTGCTTTCTTTTCTCCGTCAAGTTATATTCTCATTGATCGCTATCTCCGGTACGATCCTCGGTTGTGGTCCTCAAATGACCGCAGTACTCAAGTATCTCGCCTAATAATTGAGCCCTCGCTTACAACATCCGAATAAAGAGAAAATTTATGAGAAACGAGATACCGACGTACGCCGGGTTTTAAACTTCTAAGAAACATCCGCCATACGCTCCTCATTCTCCACCAAATGAGGTGCAAACCTCGATAACTCGCAAACTTTGCCTCGCATCGAGACACCGCCATTTGTTTTGTTCCAATCGATGAACTCCACTTCCTTCATACGACGAACACTTTCGTGGAATGTATTTGTCATTAAATAGCTTCTCAAACGCCTCCCAAGACATGCCGAAAAGCGGCCGGATGGGTACGCTTCATCGACTCCCACCAAGAGAGTCCGCCTCGCCACGAACATAAAGGTGGCGAATCTAAACCTTCTGCTCTCTCCGCATCCCAAAGACATCGAATATCTTAGTAATTTGCTTGACCCATGCCAGTAAGACCCTAATTTTATGAAATAAATGTATTCAATTTTTCTTATAATTACTATTCAAGAAATGGTTAAATTGATAAAAGTTAAAGTTAAGGGTGATATATGAATTTTTTTCAAAATACACAAGTGGTTATAAAATATTCATTGTTGTTTGGGAATATTCGTTTGTCGTGGAATATTCTTTCCGCTTGTGGAATATTCGCATTTACTAATGCCATGTACCATTTTTGGGCCCCATAATGTAATAAATCATTTGGATGAAGAAAACGACAAAATTAAGTTTTTATAAATAATTCAGTAATCGTTACTCAAGTAACATCTGCTGAATACCCTGGTTGGTAAAGTAAAGTAATACGTTGTTGTCGCAATAAAGAAAGATACCAGATTGCACAAAGATTTTTTTAATCATCGATTCTTACGTTGAGAAGGCACTACTCAATAATTGTTACAAGAATTACTATTCAATATTTTATTTTATTGATTCAATAATTGTCATTGTGTTGATATTTTATTATTGTTGTTCAATAATTATCATCGCACAAGATTTTCCATTATCGATCAATATTTCATATTATTTGAATAATATTATTAGATAAAGATTATTGGCAATGTCTAGAAAGTTCTGCCAAGGATAGGTTTGTCACCTAATCATGCGCCCAAGAAGTGAGAAATTTTATCGAAAGCCCCTCTTCCTCGGGAATGTCATGGTCATTATAAATGTGATTCTCAGAATATTATTTGTGAATAATTAATTATTGATTCATATGATAAGGAAATATTTATTTTATATGAATATAAATGATGGATTTATTTATGTGGTTATTAATGAAGGAATTAATGCTGAGATGTTTTATTTGTATTTTATCGGATTGGAGGTATTAAAAGATCAAATCTGCAGTATTATTACTTTATATTGTGTGAGTTATAATATTTAATCCGACCGTTGGATCGTTGTAATTTTTGGATATGTTATACATATATAAGTTGAGTATATGTCCACAAATTTTGAACCGTTAAAGATGAGCGATAAATTTATTATGAATTTTAAGAGGTGATCGATTCGTAAATTAGGTTATAAATGATTTTGGTGGAAAATTCTAGAATTGGTGGGCCCCACTCTTGGTTGTTGGGGAAGATGGCTGATTTGTGGTGGGTGGCAATAGTAGCAGGTAAAGCCATCGTGCAGCGTGTCAAGTCTGCTTCTACGGCTAACATTTTCCTATAAATAGAGGGCTAAGTTAGAATTGAAAATCACACCGTAAACATAAGCTTTCTCTCTCTAGATTATCGAGTGTAATTTGTGAGTATTTAGATACTTGGTGAGTTGATATTCATCGCTGCAAGTTTCCTTCAAATATATATCCGATATCCCGCCGTAAGTGCCGCTTTTGAGGTAAGGATAGTAAGGATATTATTTTTTTCTTAATGATATTATTTCTTCAATATCATTATCTTCAAATGTTGATCCGAAGTTTTTATCAAATTTGGAAATTTTTATGTCGGGGTTACTATTCATGAGTTACTATTCACGAAAGTTACTATTCATGAGTTACTATTCACGAAGTTACTATTCACGAAAGTACTATTCACGTAAGCGTGAAGATGTTTTTTGTGGAATTTCTATCTTTTGGTGTCTTGAGTTACTATTCACGATATCGGCACTATTCACGATACTCGGCACTATTCACGATACTACTATTCAATTTAAAAATAAAATTTCTTCTTTTCGTCCAAAACATCTATTCCGGATACTACTTGCTCGATCAGTATCCATGTTTTGATCATTCTTGAATTTTACACCACTATGATTATTTTTTGAGGTATTGTTGGACATGGATAAAACAAAGTACGAATCCTTAATCCTTAATCCTTGTCATTTTGTTTCAATCGATTCGTTCTTTAAAATATTTTCATCATCCTCGCCTTAAATGATGATATTATTGAATATCTTTGGCCCAGAAGTGCAAAGATGAATGATTTCAAGAATATCTTTGGCCAGAGTGCAAAGATGAATAGTGTTTAAATGAACATGACCGATCGATGAATATCTTTGGCCTTTAGTGCAAAGATGAACAAAAGTTGAGATGAACACGATCGATTGATGAATATCTTTGGCTCAGAGTGCAAAGATGAATATTTGATTTGAGATGAATATCGATTGATGTTACAGGATAAAATATTGATGATGGATCGTTAAATTCATAGATTATAGTAGATTTCATTCTCTACGTAACTCTTCTATGAATTATTATTTCCATTCATGTATATTGATCTCGAAACTTGTCGACTATTGTATTCTATCGATTTTTCCTCGTTGGAGACTAACGATAATTTGTTGTATATTATCTTAGTCATAAGATTCTTTATCGGGCTAGTTGAGCTCACCCTTTTCCTTGTTGTTCCATTTTTCTTCTCAGAGGCGAGAATGTAAATGAGTACTTAGCTAATGAAGGTTCAGAGAGAGTTGTTTAGTAGTAGTCCTCACCATTTTTGTAAAATAATGTATCAATAATTATGATGGGATTTATTTATGTGTGGATATTGCCTGTAAGACAATATTATATTTAAACTCACAAAGATATATTGTCATATTTCACACGACATTTGTATTATTGAAGTTGTAGTTTGCTTCTTGTACCATGTATTTGGCGACTAAGAATGGGTGTTGTGTATACCTATTTTGGGGCGCTACACCATGTTTCCATGTGATCGGATCCGCTTTCCTTAAATTCGTGGTCCCAACTCTTTGAATCGCTTGGGTGTGGACAACCAAAGGAATTGCTATCATTTCCTCCCCGATTTTGAACACGAGTCTCCTCGTCCCCGATTTTGCATGAACTCGCAAAACTTCTAAACATCCCCTCGCTCATCATCCGCTTCAATGGTGTTGTTCACGGAGGAACATCGCCACTTTGCTGTAACGCGCTCTCCTCGCCAGGTGAGTACAAAGCGCTTCCACTGTCCTCATTTCCATTGTTAATATTCTCAAATCGACATTCTCAAATACCGCTATAAAACAAGGGTTAATTAAGGAAATCAATATATCACATAATATCCCTATATACCGACCAACTAACAAATAAGATTAGGTAGGACACATTAGCGAAGGATTTACTCGTCTCTCCCCTCCTAGTTCTATTCCCCGATCTCCGCTGAGATCATATCCCTAAGCTCGATACCAACCGTGACGCCCCCAAAATAGTATATACATCACCCATTCCGAAAGTTGTCAATACATGGTATGTAAACAACTACAACTTTATTATTACAACAAGAAAACTCGTGAGTTTAAATACAAATATTATCTTCTAGAAAATATCTATACTAAAATAAATCCTCATCACATTTATTGATACATTATTTTACAAAAATGGTGAGGACTACTAAACAACTCTCTAGAACCTTCATTCCATACCCCAACTCGTATCGCTATATTCTCGCCTCCCGAGAAAAAAATGGAACAAAAGGAAAAGGGTGAGCTCAACTAGCTCAAGAAAGAATATTATGACTAAGATAATATACAACAAATTATCATTAGTCTTCAACAGGAAAAATCTAATAGAATACAATAGACAACAAATTTTAAATCAATATTCGCAATGAAAATAATAATTCATTGTAAGAGTTAAGTAGAGAATGCAAACTACTATCTTCTATGTATGAATTTAAAAGTTCATCGCCTATCTTTTATCCCCTCGTAACATCAATCAATATACATCCGAATCAAATATTCATCTTTGCACTACAGCCAAAGATATTCATCACCGGTCATGTTCATTTAAACACTGCTCATCTTTGTACTACTACCAAAGATATTCTTCAGAATCATTCATCTTTCTTGCACTACAGCCAAAGATATTCAATAATATCATCATTTAAGACCGAGGATGATGAAAATATTTTTTAAAGAAACGAATCCAAAGAAACAAAATGACAAGGATTAAGGATTAAGGATTCAGATTTTGTTTTATCCATGTTCAACAATACCTCAAAAATAATCATAGTGGTGTAAAATTCAAGAATGATCAAAACATGGATACAATCAAAGCTAGTATCCGTATTAGATATTTTGGGACTAAAAAGAAGAAATTTTATTTTTCATGAATAAAGGTCAGATAATCGTGAATAAAGGCCAGATACGTGAATAAGAATCTACACCAAAAGATAGAAATTCCACAAAAAACATCTTCACGCTTCATACTTAATAAGATTTGTGAATAAGAATCGTGAATAAGAACTCATGAATAAGAATAATAGTAACTCCATATGAAAAAGTTCCAAATTTGATAAAAAGTTCCAACCAATATTTCAAAGATAATGATATTGAAGAAATAATATCATTTGAGAAGAAAATAACATCCCTTACCTCGAAAGATTAAGACTTCTAAATTTGGAATACCGTATAAGGTCAAGGAACTTGCAGACCGCTTAACAATACTCAAAGTATACTCAAAATACTCACAAGAATACGCCGATAATATAGAGAGAAAAAAAAAACTTCAGCTTCAGTGATTTTCAATTCTAACCCAAGACCCTATTTATAGGAAAATGCTGTAATACACCAAAGTAGAAAATTTATTAAAATATTAATATATATATATAAAATCTTCACGCACACCTTTGAATCTGAATTTCAAAGAATTGAACACATGCCTCACACATGCAAAAAACGTTTTGTAAAAAAAAATATTTAAAACTTCAAAAATTAATTATTTTGAGCTTCGTAACTTCAATAATTCATAATAAATAGCCCTTTTATCGTAAAAATTTGAATCTCGCGATTTTTTATAGATAATTCAATTCTCACAACTTTGCGTAAGAAAGTTTTTCCAAATTCCAAATGGAAATTGACCAAATCCACAAACCAATAATTTTACAGCTATAATCAAATTTCAAATAATAAATGGGGTCCACCGACATGTTTAACATGTTTTAAATATTTATTGCAACAAAAATACTCTTCCTCCTCAGATACTCATATATCCCACATTCGTTGTAAAATATCACCATTATTATATTATTAAAATATAATAATATATTTAAATGAATTATTTTATCGTAAAGAGATAAAATTTCAATTTTCAACAATTGTCACATTAAAATTTTTCTCCATCTATATCCACATAAAATCAATATTTTCTCATCATATGAATCAATAATTAATTATTCACAAATAATATTACGTAATCACAATATCGACAACCGTGCGCCTCCTCAGAGAAGAGGGCTTTCCAATAAGAATTTCTTCTTACTCTGGCGCCAGCAATTAGGTGACCAAACCTCTCCTTAGATGTAACTTTCTAGACATTACCAATAATGTTATCTAATAATATTATTCAGATAATATGAATTATTGCTTCGATAATGAAAAATACCGTGTAATGACAATTATCAAACAACAAAGAATATAAAATATCAACGCAAAGAATTATTAACTCAATAAAATATCGAATAAGAATTATCAGTAACCATTATTGAGTAGTGCCTTCAATAATTGGTGCAATACTGCAATAGCATCGCAGTAACAACGCCAGACATCGTGTTTTAACCACCGGTATTCCAATAAGTGTTAATCTGTAAATAACTACGCCAAGCTATTTTTAAACAACTTATATTTGTCGCTTTCTTCATCCAATCGCTACATGGGCTCTCACACATACTCACTGCGGCATCTGCTTTAATATTCCCCGACAAAGCATTTAATATTCCACGACCAAACGAATATTCCCCAACAACAATGAATATTTTATAACCACTTGCTTATTTTGAAATATTTGCGTATTTAACCCCTAACTATCCACATTAATCAAATCAACCCTTACTATTTCAAAATAATAAATAGAAAAATTAAATTTCATTAATAAATAGAGAAAATCAACCTCGCTTATTTATATTATCGTTGTTCAATAATTATCACCGCACAAGATTTCCCATTATCGATCAATAATTCATATTATTTGAATAATATTATTAGATAACATTATTGGCAATGTCTAGAAAGTTCTGCTCTAAGGAGAGGTTTGGTCACCTAATTGCGCGCCACCATGTGAGAGAGATCCTTATCGAAAGCCCCTTTCCCGGGAAATGAAATTTCGTTGTTATAAATGTGATTCTCGTAATATTATTTGTGAATAATTAATTATTGATTCATATGATAAGGAAATATTTATTTTATATGAATATAAATGATGGATTTATTTATGTGGTTATTAATGAAGGAATTAATGTTTGAGATGTTTTATTTGTATTTTGTCGGATTGAGGTATTAAAATCAAATCAAGATTTTTATTTATGTATTATGGGGTTATAATTTTAATCCCAATTGCTGGATTGTGGTAATTTTTGGGTATGTTATACATACATAAGTTGAGTATATGTCCACAAATTTTGAACCGATAAAAATGCACGAATGATTTGTTGTGAATTTTAAGAGGTGTCGGATTCGGAAATTAGGGTTATAATTGATTTTGGTGGAAAATTCTAGAATTGAGTGGGCCCACTTGTGGTTGGTGAAGAAATGTGCTGAATTTTATTTCAAATGTGGTGGGTGGCAATAGTAAGCGAGTAAAGCCATCGTGCAGTCGAAATCAAGTCCTGCTTCTACGGGGCTAACATTTTCCTATAAATAGAAATTTAAGTTAGAATTGAAAATCACACCGTAAACAAAGTTTTCTCTTTCTCTCTATATTATCGAGCGTATTTTGTGAGTATTTAGATACTTTGAGAGTTGTCATTGCTCAAGATAAGTTTCATTCAAAGATCACTTCCGACCTTTCCTTCCGGCAATCTCGATTCTTCGAGGTAAGGGATGTTATTTTCTTCTCAAATGATATTAATTCTTCAATATCATTATCTTTGAAATATTGGTCAGTACTTTTTATCAAATTTGAAACTTTTTCATGCTCGGGGTTACTATTCATGAGTTACTATTCACGAAGTTACTATTCATGAGTTACTATTCACGAGTTACTATTCACGAGTACTATTCACGTAAGCGTGAAGATGTTTTTTGTGGAATTTCTATCTTTTGTGTTCTGAGTTACTATTCACGATACGACCTAATTATTCACGATATCGACAATTATTCACGAATACTAAGACTATTCAATCAAAAATGAAAATTTTTCTTTTCGCCTAAAA
Organism: Panax quinquefolius; assembly: GCA_020205615.1. NCBI lineage: Eukaryota > Viridiplantae > Streptophyta > Magnoliopsida > Apiales > Araliaceae > Panax > Panax quinquefolius. The sequence goes on from CM035170.1 coordinate 126,303,014, forward strand.
TATCTATTCTCGGATACTAGCTTTGATTGTATCCATGTTTTGATCATTCTTGAATTTTACTTCACTATGATTATTTATGAAGTATTTTGAACTCCTGATTGTTTAAAGTACGAATCCATAATATTTGTCATTTTGTTTCAATCGGATTCGCTTTCTTTAAAAATATTTTCATCATCCTCATCTTAAATGATGATATTATTGAATATCTTTGGCCCAGTAGTGCAAGATGAATGATTTCAAAGAATATCTTTGGCTGTGAAGTGCAAAGATGAGCAGTGTTTAAATGAATACGACCGATCGATGAATATCTTTGGCTCAGAGTGCAAAGATGAACAGTGTTGAGATGAATATGACCGATTGATGAATATCTTTGGCCTTTAGTGCAAAGATGAACAGTGTTGAGATGAATATGACCGATTGATGAATATCTTTGGCCTCAGAAGTGCAAAGATGAATATTTGATTTGAGAAGAATATTGATTGATGTTACAGGATAAAATATCGATGATGGATCGTTGAATTCATAGATTATAGTAGATTTCATTCTCTATGTAACTCTTCTATGAATTATTATTTCACTGCGAATATTGATCCGAAACTTGTTGTCTATTGTATTCTATCGATTTTTCCTCATTGGAGACTAACGATAATTTGTTGTATATTATCTTAGTTATAACATTCTTTACCGGGGCTAGTTGAGCTCACCCTTTTCTTTGTTGTTCCATTTTTTCTTCTCGTGAGGCGAGAATGTAAATGTACTAGTCGGGGTATGGAATGAAGGTTCTAGAGAGAGTTGTTTAGTAGTCCTCACCATTATTGTAAAATAATGTATCAATAAATGTGATGAGGATTTATTTGAGTATAAATATTGTCTAAAAGATAATATTTGTATTTAAACTCACGCTTTTATTGTTGTGATAATAAAGTTGTAGTTGTTTCGCACTATGTATTTGGCGACTCGTAATGGGTTGGATGGAATGGACCTATTTTGGGGTCGCCACAGCTTGGTATCGTAGCTTAGGGATATGATCTCCCGGAGATCGGGGAATAGAACTAGAGGGGAGAGAGACGAGTAAATCCTTTCATTAGTGGTGTCCTACCTAAGCTTATTTGTTAGTTGGTCAAGATATAGGGATATTATGTGATTGATTTCCTTAATTAACCCTTATTTTATGATGATTTTGAGAATGTCGACCGAGAATATTAATAGTGGAGTAAATGAGACCGTGGAGATCACGTACTTAACAACGAGGAGAACGTGCAAACAGTCGGCAATGTACCTCCCGTGAATAACACCAATCGAAAGCGTATGATGAACGAGGGATGTTTAGAAGCTTTTGCAGCTTCATGCAAAATCGCATTTAGGAGACTCGTGTTCAAAATACAGGAGGAGATGATAAAGAATTCACCACGTGGTCACAAATGCAAGCAGCTTCAAAGAGTCGGGACCACTGTGCTCGGGAAAGCCGATCCGATCACAAGGAAACATGGGTCAAGCAAATTACCAAGATATTCGATGTCTTGATGCACGAAGGAACGTAAAAGTTCCATTCGCTACTTTTATGTTCCGTGGCGAGGCAGACATCGGGTGGGAATCAGTAAGTTGCACCCATTCACCGCACTCAAGATGTCATGGGAGACGTTTGAAAATATTCAATGACAAGTACTTCCCGAAAGTATTCGTCATATACGAAGGAAGTGGAGTTTATTAGATTGGAGCGAGAATAACATGACGGTGTCCCAAAGACGAGGCGAAGTTCATGAGTTATCCAGGTTTGCACACCTCATTTGGTGGAGAATGAGGAACGATGACGCGGATGTTTCGAGAGGTTTGAAACCCCAAGATACGCCAAGATCTCATTTCTCATAAATTTTCTCTCTATTCGAGATGTTAAAATGTGGCTCAGCTTGTTAGAAGCGAGATAACGAGTAAGTACGCTCAACCGAGGGACCATAACCAGGATCATACCAAAGATAGCAATCATCGTAATAACGATAACCAAAGGAGAAAGAAGAATACGGACAAAGGCGGTAACCACTCGGTGGTAATCGTGGGCCATGAAAATAGAAGAAAGCGAGTTGGGAGGAGATTTTAAAAAGAGGAGATTCAACAACGACCATGTGAAGACGCTGCCGCCAAAGGGCAACCGGTTCCAAGGGAGGAGAAAGACCATCTATCAGACATGTTACAAATGCGAAGAGAGGGACATATCACCAAACCGCCCCACAACAGCTTTAAGGTATGCTATAATTGTGGAAAAGAAGGACATATCGCCGAGATCAGACGATATCAAAACCTAGTGCAATGGGGCGGTGACTCAAAAGGATGTCCCGTAAAAGTCAAAGTCAACGATTCCGGAAGAGCGTTTGTCGTGACCCAAAAATACGAGAGGAACCCGAACGGTTAGTTAGACGGGTTAGTTAATTATAAATTCTTGCGAAGTTTATACCTTACTAGATACCGCTCTCTACCCATTCTTTTATCTCTCTTGCTTTACGCCAACGCTTTGAACTTGACTACGGAGAAATTAGACTTTGACCTATTTATGGAGAATCTGCTAGAGAAACTTTCATTACATCCGTTGTTTAGAAATCTTGCTTGATTCAGGGTTGCACTATCACATTACCTGTTAACCTTATTTCTATAGAGATATTTGCTTTTGATGTGATTTTAAGGTTAACTACTCATCATGCCAAATTGATTGCTTTTGTAAGGTTGTTAGTTTTCATATTCCTAAGCAACTCGTTATTCAATTCACGTAATCAAACCATTGTAATCAAACATTTTCATATCAAGCCATGAAGTCATTCGTTTATTACGGATGTCAAGTTTTCTCGATCCATGTTATGGATTTGAATAAAGACACGCCGATTTGAATAATATTCTTGTTGTTATTGATTTTTCCCGACGTATTTTCTCAAGAATTTCTTGGCTTACTCCCAAAGCCTTCGATATTAAATTTTGTATCGACTTTGAACCCTAGACAAAAACTCATTTCTAAAATCTCATATCGGATGGCTCCTATTGAACTTCGTGGAGTTAAAAATTCAATTATAGAATTTGGTACCGAGCCTTTATCCGGTGACTTCCTTTGTGGAATTCACCTAAGCCGCACTCTCCGTAGGGACGCCATATTCGTGCGATAGTAAACCGATAGGTGTCATTGTGACGTCTATCCAAGATTGGGATATGAGTCACGATTGAGAGCAACCTAAGTCGAAGAATCGAAATACGTAGCTTTCAGGCTTAGTTGGTTATTATCGGAGATTCGTTGAAGGATATTCTCGAATCGCTATTCCATTAACGTAATGACTCATAGAGATACAAAATTCAAATGGAGCAAGGAATGTGGGAAGAGCTTCAAGAACTCAAGAGGAGACTCATTTCAAAGATATGTTCGACCATGCCATCCTCGGAAAAGTCGAACGAGGTAGTGGACGTGTTGAGTAGAAGATCGTATACAAGACGAGTACAATATTGTCAAAGACTCATTTCAGTATAATATACAAATAATAGAGATGGAGATGAAAACTCTAGGTACCCACGTGATGATATCTGAGTACGTGATGATATACGAGTATAATCGACTTTAATAGATAAAGTTAAAGTCGCTTGAGCCACACACCGAGTCGATGAATTTGAAGAAGGAGGTGCAAGAAGTTGTTATTTTAAAAGCGAGAATCGGTGAGGTGAGGAAAGCTCAAACCTTCGATTTATTAATCCATTTGAAATTCTCGATCGAATAGGAACCGTGGCCTATGACTCGCGTTTACCACCAAGTATGACGCTGTGTTCATAACGCTTTTCACGATCGATGTTACGTAAATATATGGACGACCAAAAACACGCTATTGAGTTAGAACCCTGACGAGATAAACAAGACTTAACGTCACGAGGAGGTACTGCGCAAGATTTTGTAGAGGAAAGAACACGACCTATGTATCGAGGTTATACCATAAGTTAAAGTTTTGTGGAGAAACCATGCTATTGAGGAAATGACTGGGAGTTGGAAACGAAAATGAAAGCGAGGTATCTTTACCTTTTCAAACACTGGAATACGTACGTCAATTTCGAGGACGAAATTTCATAAGGAGGGGAGGTTGTAAGACCCCGAATTTTTTTTTAATAAAAGGAATTTCCTTTATTTATTATTTTGAAATAGTAAGGGTGGATTTGATTAATGTGGTTAGTTATGGGTAAAATGCGCAAATATTTCAAAATAAGCAAGTGGTTATAAAATATTCATTTTGTTGGGAATATTCGTTTGGTCGTGGAATATTCGTACTATCTGGGAATATTCGTTTGGTCGTGGAATATTCATCGTCGGGAATATTCGATTTAGCCAAGTAGAATGCATGTGTGGGCCCCATAACGGAAAGCAATTGGATGAGGAAAACGACAAAGTTTGGGTGGTTATAAATAACTGCCGTAGTTATTACCGTTAAGATCGTTGGAATACCCGGTGGTTAAAATACGATGTCTGCGCGTGGTTGCATAAAGAAGAGCACCTGTATTGCACAAGATATTGTTGAATTATTGATCCTTACGTAAGAAGGCACTTACTCAATAATTTTCACAAGAGTTATTGCTCAATATTTTATTTTATTGATTCAATAATTGCTGCGTTGATATTTTATATTATCGTTGTTCAATAATTATCACCGCACGATATTTCCCATTATCGATCAATAATTCATATTATTTGAATAATATTATTAGATAACATTATTGGCAATGTCTAGAAAGTTCTCGCTCTAAGGAGAGGTTTGGTCACCTAATTGCTGCGCCAAGAAGGAGAGATCCTTATTGAAAGCCCCTTTCCTCGGGAAATGTACTGGTTGTATAAATGTGATTCTCGTAATATTATTTGTGAATAATTAATTATTGATTCATATGATAAGGAAATATTTATTTTATATGAATATAAATGATGGATTTATTTATGTGGTTATTAATGAAGGAATTAATCTTTGAGATGTTTTATTTGTATTTTGTCCGGATTGGAGGTATTAAAATCAAATCAATATTTTTACGATGTATCATGGGGTTATAATTTTTAATCCGACCGTTGGATTGTGGTAATTTTGGGTATGTTATACATACATAAGTTGAGTATATGTCCACAAATTTTGAACCGTTAAAAATGCACGAATGATTTGTTGTGAATTTTAAGAGGTGTCGGATTCGGAAATTAGGGTTATAATTGATTTTGGTGGAAAATTCTAGAATTGAGTGGGCCCCACTTGTGGTTGGTGAAGAAATGTGCTGAATTTTATTTCAAATGTGGTGGGTGGCAATAGTAGCAGGTAAAGCCATCAGGTAGCAGGTCAAGTCCGCTTCTACGGGCTAACATTTTCCTATAAATAGAGGGCTGTTAGAATTGAAAATCACACCGTAAACAAAGTTTTCTCTTTCTCTCTCTATATTATTGAGCGTATTTTGTGAGTATTTAGATACTTTGAGAGTTGTCATTTGTCAAGACAAGTTTCATTCAAAGATCACTTCCACCTTTCCTTCCGGGTCTTCGATTCTTTGAGGTAAGGGATGTTATTTTCTTCTCAAATGATATTAATTCTTCAATATCATTATGCTGAAATTATTGGTTGGTACTTTTATCAAATTTGGAACTTTTTTATGTCGGGGTTACTATTCATGAGTTACTATTCACGAGTTACTATTCATGAGTTACTATTCACGAGTTACTATTCACGAGTACTATTCATGAAGCGTGAAGATGTTTTTTTGTGGAATTTCTATCTTTTGGTGTCTTGAGTTACTTATTCACGATATCGACACTTATTCACGATATCTTACACTATTCACGAATACTGACTATTCACCAAAAAATGAAAATTTTTCTTTTCGTCTAAAATATCTATTCGGATACTAGCTTTGATTGTATCCATGTTTTGATCATTCTTGAATTTTACTTCACTATGATTATTTATGAAGTATTTTTGAACTTCGGATTGTTTAAAAGTACGAATCCATAATATTTGTCATTTTGTTTCAATCGGATTCGCTTTCTTTAAAAATATTTTCATCATCCTCGGTCTTAAATGATGATATTATTGAATATATTTGGCCTCAGAAGTAAAAGATGAATGATTTCAAGAATATCTTTGGCCCAGTAGTGCAAAGATGAGCAGTGTTTAAATGAACATGACCGATCGATGAATATCTTTGGCACAGTAGTGCAAAGATGAACAGTGTTGAGATGAACATGATCGATTGATGAATATCTTTGGCCTTTAGTGCAAAGATGAGCAGTGTTGAGATGAACATGACCGATTGATGAATATCTTTGGCTCAGTAGTGCAAAGATGAATATTTGATTTGAGAAGAATATCGATTGATGTTACGGTGGATAAAATATTGATGATGGATCGTTGAATTCATAGATTATAGTAGATTTCATTCTCTATGTAACTCTTCTATGAATTATTATTTCATCTGCGAATATTGATCCGAAACTTGTTGTCTATTGTATTCTATCGATTTTTCCTCGTTGGAGACTAACGATAATTTGTTGTATATTATCTTAGTCATAACATTCTTTACTAGGCTAGTTGAGCTCACCCTTTTCTTTTTGTTGTTCCATTTTTCTTCTCGGGAGGCGAGAATGTAGCGAGTACTAGTCGGGTATGGAATGAAGGTTCTAGAGAGAGTTGTTTAGTAGTCCTCACCATTATTGTAAAATAATGTATCAATAAATGTGATGAGGATTTATTTGAGTATAAATATTATACTGAAGATAATATTTGTATTTAAACTCACAGTTTTATTGTTGTGATAATAAAGTTGTAGTTGTTTACGCATACCATGTATTTGGCGACTCGTAATGGGTTGGATGGAATGGACCTATTTTGGGTCGTCACATACGATATAATCAACTTTAATCGATAAAGTTAAAGTCGCTTCAGCTACACACCTGAAATGATGAATTTGAAGAAGGAGGTGCAAAAGTTGTTATTTCAAAAGCGAGAGAATCGGTGAGGTGAGAAAGCTCAAACCTTCGATTTATTAATCCATTTAAAATTCTCGATCGAATAGGAACTGTGGCCTATAGACTCGCTTTTACCGCCAAGTATGACGCGTGTTCATAACGCTTTTCACGTATCGATGTTACGTAAATATGTGACTGACCAACCACGCCATTGAGTTAAATCGATCGAGATAGCCAAGACTTAACGATAAAGAGGTACTGCCAAGATTTTGGATAGGAGGAGCATGTCCCACGTGACGAAGGTTATACCACAAGTTAAAGTTTTGTGGAGAAACCATGCTATTGAGGAAATGACCGGGAGTTGGAAACAAAAATGAAAGAGAGGTATTCTCATCTTTTCAAACACACAGTCGTCACGTCAATTTCGAGGACGAAATTTCATAAGGAGGAGGTTGTAAGACCCCTCAAATTTTTAAATAAAAAGAAATTTCCTTTATTTATTATTTTGAAATAAGTAAGGGTGGATTTGATTAATGTGGATAGTTATGGGTAAAATACGCAAATATTTCAAATAAGCAAGTGGTTATAAAATATTCATTATTGTCGGGAATATTCGTTTGGTCGTGAAATATTCGTGATCGTTGGGGAATATTCGTTTACGACTACCATCTTTTGTGGGCCCCATAACGGAAAGCGATTGGATGAAGAAAACGACAAATATAAGTTGTTTATAAATAACGACGTAGTTATTCACCAATTATCTTCGTTGGAATACCCGTGGTTAAAACACACTAATACGCCGTTGTTGAACAAGAAGACACTTGCAGTATTGCACCAATTATTGATTTTTACGTGAAGACACTACTCAATAATTGTTACGATGCAATTATCGCTCAAAGATTTTATTTTATTGATTCAATAATTCTTTGCATTAATATTTTATATTATTGTTGTTTCAATAAATTGTCATTACACAAGATTTTTTCCATTATCAGAGCAATAATTCATATTATCCTAATAATATTATTAGAAAACATTATTGGCAATGTCTAGAAAGTTCATCTAAGGAGAGGTTTGGTCACCTAATTGCATGCTGCTAGTAAGGAGAGATCCTTATTGAAAGCCCCTCTTTCCGGAACTACCGTTGCAAGAGATCGTGATTCTGTAATATTATTTGTGAATAATTAATTATTGATTTATATGATGAGAAAAATATTGATTTTATGTGGATATAGATGGAGAAAATTTTAAAATGACAATTGTTGAAAATTAATATTTTATCTTTTTTGATAAAATAATTCATTTAAATATATTATTTTAATAATATATTAACGGTGATATTTTATAATGAATGTGGGATATATGAGTATATGAGGAGGAAGAGTATTTTTGTGACATTAAATGATTAACACAAGTTTTGTGTGTCTCCATGGACCCCATTTCTTGATCAAATTTGATTATAGCACAGAAAATCGTCTGCTTTATGAATTTTGGTCAATTTCTTTGGAATTTGGAAAACTTTCTTCTGCAAAGTTGTAGAGAATTGAATTTCCTATAAAATTCATGAGATTCAATTTTCTGATAAAAGAGCTATTTATTGTGAATTATTGAAGTTCAAGTTCAAAATAATTGATTTTTGGAAGTTTAAAATATTTATATTCATAAAAACGTTTTTTGTGTTTGGTGGGCATCTTTAACACATGTCATGTTGTTAAATTCAGATGCTTGATGCGTAGGAGGATGTAGAAAAAATTATAATATTAATTTATTAAATTTTTTTTTTTGTGTTCTAAGCAATTTCTATAAATAGGTGCTTGGGTTAGAATTGAAAATCACACCAAAAACAAGTTTTCTCTCTATATTATCGAGTATATTCTTGTGAGTATTTTGAGTATACTTTGAGTGTTGCTATATCTGCAAGTTCAAGTCATAGTCTATATCCTGTTTCAACTAAAAGTACTCTCTTTCGAGGTAAGGGATGTTATTTTCTTCTCAAATGATATTATTTCTTCAATATCATTATCTTTGAAATATTGGTTTGAACTTTTTATCAAATTTGGAACTTTTCATGTCGGGGTTACTATTCATGAGTTACTATTCACGAAGTTACTATTCATGAGTTACTATTCACGATTTACTATTCACGAAAGTACTATTCACGGAAAGCGTGAAGATGTTTTTTTTTGTGGAATTTCTATCTTTTGGTGTTGAGTTACTATTCACGATACTAAGACTATTCACGATACTGACCTTATTCACGAATCACTTACCTTATTCAATAAAAAATGAAAATTTTTCTTTTCGCCTTAAAATATCTATTCGGATACTAGTTTTGATTGATCCATGTTTTGATCATTCTCAATTTTACACCCCTATGATTATTTTTGAGGTATTTTTGGACGTGGATAAAACAAAGTAAGAATCCTTAATCCTTAATCCTTGTCATTTTGTTTCACCGGATTCGTTTTTTAAAAATATTTTCATCATCTTGATCTTAAATGATGATATTATGGAATATCTTTGGCCCAGAAGTGCAAAGATGAATGATTTCTGAAGAATATCTTTGGCACCGTAGTGCAAAGATGAATGATTCTGAAGAATATCTTTGGCCCCAGAGTCTGAAAGATGAACAGTGTTTAGATGAACATGACTAATCGATGAATATCTTTGGCTCAGAGTGCAAAGATGAATATTTGATTCCGATGTATATTGATTGATGTTACAGTGGATAAAAGATAGACGATGAACTTTTAAATTCATACATAGAAGATAGTAGTTTGCATTCTCTACTTAACTCTTCTAATAAATTATTATTTCACTGCGAATATTGATTTAAAATTTGTTGTCTATCAGATTCTATAAGATTTTTCCTGTTGAAGACTAACGATAATTTGTTGTATATTATCTTAGTCATAATATTCTTTATCGGGCTAATTGAGCTCACCCTTTTCCTTGTTGTTCCATTTTTCTTCTCGTGAGGCGAGAATGTAGCGAGTACTAGTGGGTATGGAATGAAGGTTCTAGAGAGAGTCCTTTAGTAGTCCTCACCATTTTGTAAAATAATGTATCAATAATTATGATGGGGATTTATTTGCGTGTGGATATTGTCTAGATGGCAATATCTCAGTATTTAAACTCACAGCTTTATATGTTGTAATAAGAAAGTTGTAGTTATTTCGTACCATGTATTTGGCGACTCGAAATGGGTTGGATGGAATGGACCTATTTTGGGGCGCTACAAGAACACCTCCGTAGTTATTTTTATAAAATATTTTTTTGTCGCTTTTCTTAATCCGACAATAATTACATTGTGGGGTCCACCAATGATTGAGCCGTTATATGAATATTCCCTAACAAAAGAATATTCTCAAACAAACGAATATTTTATAACAACTTGCATACTTTGCAAAATTTATAAATATTACCCACAACTATAACATTATATCAAATTTATTCCATAATATTCAAAAATAATATTTATAGAAAAATTCATCTTTATTTATAAAAGTCGGGTCTTACAACCTCCCTTCTTATAAAATTTACGCCCTCGAAATTAGGGTAGTGCGATGACTGGTATGTCGAAGAGGTAAGGATACCTTGATTTCATTTGATTCTAACTCCCAAGTCATTTCCTCAACATCGTGGTTCCTCCACAAAACTTTGACTTGAGGTATAACCTTGGAGCGTAGATATGTTCCTTCTTATCCAAAATTTGAACAGAACCTCTTCATACGCCAAATCTTCCGCTATTTCGTCCGGCTCTAACTCAATAATATGGTTCGGGTCTTTCACATATTTACGTAACATAGATATGTGAAAAACGTTATGAACACGAGACATATTTCAGCAGAAAAGCGAGTCTATAGCCACGCTTCCTACTCGATCGAGGATTAAAATGGACCAGATGAATCGAGGATTAAGTTTTCCTCTCTTTCCAAATCTTGTAACTCCTTTCCATGGAGCAACTCTTAACAACATACGATCTCCTATATCGAATTCCACGTCCTTTCGATGAAGATCAACATAACTCTTTTACGATTTTGTGAGGTTTTTATACGTTGTCGGATCGTTTGAATCTTTTCCGTAGTCATACGTATTCAACTCCGGTCCCAACAACGTTGCTTCACCCACCTCATCCCAAAGATAATGGAGAACGACACTTTCTTCCATACAACGCTCGAATGGAGCCATGCCAATACTTGCTTGATAACCGTTGTTGTAGGAAAACTCCACCAATGGTAAGAACTTGTCCCAACTCCCTTGAAATCAAGGACACAGAGTCTTAATAGATCTTCAAGAGTTTGAATAGTCCTCTCCGATTGTCCGTCCGTCTGAGGATGATATCTTAGAGCTAAATCGTAAGTCCGTGCCCATAGCTTTTTGCAAACTAATCCAAAATCGTGAAGTGAATCTTGGGTCTCGATCGAAAACTATGGATACCGGCATACCATGCGATCTTACAATCTCGATTATGTACATAACGAGCAAGACGTTCAAGTGTATAAGTTTCTTGTATCGGTAAGAAAATGAGCGAGACTTGGTCAATCTATCAACAATGACCCAAATCGCATCAATGCCTTGAGAAACCTTAGGAAGACCCAGAATTGAAATCCATGGTAATGTGCTCCCACTTCCATTCGGAATTTCAAGTGGTTGCAATGGACCTTTTGGTACTTGATGCTCTTTAACTCGTTGACAAGTTAGACACCTTGAGATAAACAAATATTTATCTCTCTCTTTATATTGCTCCACCAAAATGTGTGACGAATATCATGATACATTTTGTACTCCCGAGATGGATTGCAAATGGTGTGTTGTGCGCCTCCATCATGATATTATACTTTAAATCGGGGTTGTTAGGAACACAAAGTCCGGAGTTGACTCAAGTATTCCTTCTTCATCGATTCTTGCTTCCTAAGATAGCACCTTCTGCACTTTTTCTTCCTCATACGCATCGCCTCCAGTGCAGTAGCTTGGCGCTTTAACTTTATCGATTAAAGTCGGTTCTACTCAGATACTCGCTATCATCACACGCGTCCCCTGAGTCTTTAACTCTATCTCCATCCTTTGCAAGTCACACAAAATGGGCCTTTCGTTGACAATATCGCACTCATACTTGCGCATATGATTTTCTACTCAATCGTCGGCTACCACGCTCGCTTTTCCGTGATGGTATTGGATGGTATGATCATAATCTTTCAATAGCTTCAAGCCAACGTCGTTGTCGCATGTTGATTTCCTTTTGAGTGAAGAAATATTTGAGGCTTTTATGATCCGTAAAGATCTCCACTTTCTCCCCATACAAGTAATGCCTCCAAATTTTAAGTCAAAAGACAATACCGCTTAACTCTGTGATCATGAGTAGGATAATTCCTCTCATATTCTTTGAGTTGTCATGAGGCATAAAGCTATAACTTTTCCATGTTGCATAAGAACACATCCCAACCCTTTGCTCAAGCATCACCAGTAGATGACAAATCCTCCGAGCCGATGGTATTGTCGTAACAGTCTTTGAAATAAGTCTCCTCTTGAGTTCTTGAAAACTCTTCTCACATTCTTCGCTCCAACCGAACTTTGTATCTTCCGAGTCGGTTGAGTCAATGGAGTAGCGATTCGAGAAAATCCTTCCACGAATCTCCGATAATAACCAAATAAACCGAGAAAGCTACGTCTTTCGGTCCATCGATTTAGGTTGTTCCCGGCTTTGAATAGCTTCAATCTTTCTTTGGGTCAATGATATTCCATGACTTGATACCACGTGCCCAAGGAATGCTACTTCTTCAAGCCGAACTCGCATTTCTTCAACTTGGCATAAAGCTTATATTCACGAAGCTTTTGGAGTGTCGACCTCAAGTGTTGCTTTCATGATCTTCACGGCTTTTGGAATAAATAAGGATGTCATCAATAAAGACGACCACACAAAGTGATCTAAATATTCCTCAATACTCTGGTTCATCATATCCATGAAGGCAAAGAGAGCATTAGTCAATCCAAAGGATATGACTAGAATTCATAATGCCCGCATCGAGTTCCGAAAGCCGCCTTTGGAATGTCACGGATTCTAATCTTCAATTGGTGATATCCTAACGAAGATCAATCTTTGAAAAGAATTTGGCTCCTTGCAATCGGTCAAACAGTCATCAATACGTGGCAATGGATACCTATTTTGATGGTGACATGATTCAACTCCCGATAATCAATACAAAGTCGCATACTCCCATCTTTCTTCTTCACGAATGTAATCAGAGCACCCCAAGGAGAAGTACTAGGGCGAATAAAGCCAATGTCTAACAATTCCTCGCAGCTGGGTCTTTAACTCCTCAAGTTCAATAGAGCCATTCGATATGGGGCTTTGGAAATAGGTTTTGTACCGGGTTCAAGGTCGATACAAAATTTAATTTCACGCCTGGGGTAGGCCAGAAGTTCTTCTTCGAATACGTCGGAAATTTATTAACAATAGAAATATCGCTTAAAATCGACGTATTTTTATTTAAATCATGATATGAGCTAAGAAAGCTTGACATCCGCTTTTCAATAAACGAATAGCTTTATGGCTTGAGATGACCGTGATTGATTTTAATGGTTTGGTCGTTTGAATTCGCATAATAGGTTGATTAGGAATATGAAAAGCTAACAACCTTACGAAAATAATCAATTTTTTGCATGATAAGTAGTTAACCAATCAATCCCTAGTAATCACGCCAAATGCAAGTATTTTTAATGAAATATGATCGACATGTAATGTGAGGGTACCGATTTGAACCAAACAAGACTTATAAACAAAGGATGTAATGAAGGTTTCTCCCAACGGAGTTTCCACAGATAAGTCAAAGTCTAATTTCTCCGAGTCAAATTTAATCGATGAACGCAAGTAGAGAGAAATAAAAGAATGGGTAGAATCCCAGATCAAATAAAGTATAGACTTCATTAGAGTTTATGATAAGCTTACCCGTGATGACCTCATTCGGTTCCTTGCTCTTTGGGAGGTCACAACAAACGCCTCCCTCAGACTACTGGGTTTTGAATTTTCTAGGATGGCCTTTGGTGCTTCCATCCTAGTCTGAATTGTCTTTCTTCAAACGACAAAATCGAGCTAAGTGACCTTCTCTTCCACAATTATAACATGTTTTGACTGGCATGACGCAGCTTTGATCGATGTGTCCCTCTCCTCCGCATTTGAAGCATATGATAGGTGGTCTTTCTCCTTCCTTAACAATGGGTGCTTTGATGTCGACGCCTTTCCACCATTGTTGAATCTCCGCTTTCTTGAAATGTCCATTCTTATTGTTTTGGCCTCGATTACCACCAAAGTGTGGTTACCATATCCGCCCGTTGATTCCTCCACGCTTTGTTGTCACCGCTCGATGACTACTCTCACCGGTATTATAATTTTGCTTTACCGCTTCTTTTAGTTGTGTTGACTCATTATCGCGTTCCACTAATCGAGCCCTATTTACAACATCTCAATACAAACACGCTTTATGAGAAATAAGATGTTGACGATTCCTATTTCAAACCTCTTAAAACATTCGCGCCATTCACTCTTCATTATCCACCAGTGGGATGAAACCGTGATAACTCCGCAAATTTTGCCTCAGTATCATGCGACCTTGGTCATATTGTTTTGTTCCAACTTGATAAATTCCACCTCCTTCATGTGGCGAATACTTTCGAGAAAGTATTTGTCGTTGAATGTACTCTCCTGAACTTCTCCCAAGATATCTTCAAGACAAAGAAGTTGAGTACGCGCTTACCGATTCCCACCAAGAATCCGCCTCCGCAAGAACATAAAGGCTAGTAAGGAACCTTTTGCTTCCTCGGAGCATCCCAAGACATCAAATATCTTGGTAAATCTTTATCCATGCTTCCGCCGTAAGTGGTTTTTTCTCCTTAAACTCCGGTGGTCCCAGCTCCTTGAATTGTTTAATGGTGACCACCGAGAGTTTTCCGTGTTTCCACCTATGTTTTGGATGAGTCATTCTCTTTCATTGTTGCATAAATTGCATAAAGCCTCCGAACATTTGATCATTCATCATTTGGTCGGTGTTGTTGTTTCGTGTGAGGATTGTCACCTTCCGATGCACATTATCCTCGATTATTGATATGTGGTGAATCAACGATCGCTCAAGCGCCCATTCTATTTCTCAACATTCTCGGATGTCATTTTCGACATCGCCACAAAACAAAAGGTTAATTGACATGTAACAAATTATCCCTATCTTCCGACCAACCAATAAAATAAAGACATAAACTTAGGTAGGTCATACTAATAAGGTATTCCCCGCTCTCCCTCCTAGTACTATTCTCACATCTTAGCTGTGGATTATATCCCTAAGCTCGATACCAACCGTGACGCCCCCAAAATTATATATACATCACCCATCTTGGGTCGCCACTTACATGGTACGTAATTTAAATACAACTTACTAACATAACTGTGCAGTGTATGCAATACGACATAAATCGTGAGTTTAAATACAAATATCATCTACTAGATATTATACAAACTCAAAAGGAGTCCTCATTACAATTATTATCACACTATTTCACGTAATAGTGAGGACTACTAATGCTATCTTCAGACCATCACTGCTTCCCGACTCGTCCCCAAATTTATATTCTCATTTCCTAAAGAGAATAAAGTGAAAGAAAGGGTGAGCTCAACTAGCCCAAGAAGAAATATTATGACTAAGATAATGCGAATAAATTATCAATAGTCTTCAACAATGTTAAACCGATAAAATACAATAGACAAACCAGTTTAATCTGCAATGAATATCTGATCCATTGAAAGAGTCAAGTAGAAAATAAAGTCTACTATCTTTTAGGTTTTAAAAGGTTTTCATCATTTGTTATAATTTGAGACTCACTTTTAATAAATATTCCACATCATCGAATCACCCCTCGCACTACTGCCAAGGATATTCTTTAAGATTACGACCACAATTATTCATGCACTACAAAAGCCAAGAATATTTGTGTATTCATTAATGGTCGCGATCATGCCAACAATCATTCCATCAATGCACTACTACCAATCGAGGATTTTTACCACATCATTTGTAATATTACGGTCATGATTACACCGAATAGTCTCTCATCATAATCATACCAAGTCCATCTACATGCACTACAGCCACGCTGCATGACTTTAAAAAAAATAAATATGAGGATGATGACAATGATATAAGAATTCAATAAAACAAGTTCAAGAATTATTTTATCCAGAATTATTAACGCCCAAATTATTAACACGATCTTGTTTTGTAGAGTAAAATTCAAGAATGATCGTAAGAATATTCCCATGAAAAGATATCGAATGAAACGCAAATATCAAGGATATTCCACTAATTTCATGGAGTATAAAGTCAAAGTTTTAACCAACCGGGTATAATAAAGAATAGAATAACAAAAGAAATCACCACGCATGCGATAGATCGCAGAGCGAGTTATTCCAACAGAATAATAAATAACGGAACCAGTCCCGTAAACGCATGCATGACGGATGTTCCAATGTAATAATAAAGAATGGAATCAGTCCTGTAAAACACACGCATGTGATGTTCCAATGAATAATAATAAAAAGATTTTAACCAGTCCTGGTGTAACACATGTATGTGATGTTCCAACAGTATATAATAATAAAGATTTTAACCAGTCCGGTAAAACACACGCATGTGATGTTCCAATGAATAATAGAAGAATGTCACCAAGTATAGGTAAAACCACAGATACAAAAGTTATTCTAACGAATAATAAGCAATGGAATAACAACAGCTTCTCTTCATGAATAAGAAGAATAACACCCTTTACGAATACAACAAATAATATCCCTTACATTTGGTAGAGATTGAATACTCAGCAACGAAACAGTAGTAACAAAATACTCTTCTTCTTCTCTCTTATTCTCTCTATACTTTCTCTATAGCTTGAATGAATTAAGTGAAAATAATGAAGCCCTAGGCCTCTATTTATAGAAGATTTCTAACTTAAAGACCGCGCCGTAAAAAAAGGCAGTGGCTTGACGACTAATGATGTGAAAAGAAAAGTGGTTTGGCGCTCAGAATGTGAAACGACAAGTGGTTCGACGTCTGGTAAAAGGTAATTACTTATTAACGAAGGTAAATACTATCGACGAAGGTAAATACTATTCACAAGGGTAATTACTATCGATTTAAGGTAAATACTATTCACAAGGGTAATACTACTATCGATGAAAGGTAAATACTATTCACAAGGGTAATTACTATATTGGCGAAGAGACTTAGAGATGATGACATATAGGCCCCCCATAAAATAATCAAACTTACCACAAATCATTTTTTCATCAACACATATTTAATCTTTCAACAATTATTAATCATTTATAACTTGTCGTCTCAATTATTGATTTAATACTATAACATATTATACGATGATGATCTTGTGACAATAATTGAATCAATAATATAAGAGATATGATGCAAAGAATTATCAGTAGCAATAATCGAAAGCATAAATTGAGTGACTTCACGTAAGATCAATAATCAATACCGTGCGTGTCTACTACGCAACCACGCCAGACATCGTATTTTTACCACCGGGTAGTTCAACAGCTTTTAACGGTAACACCTCCGCCGTTATTTTTATAAAATATTTTTGTCGCTTTCTCAATCCGAATAATAATTACGCTAGGGGGTCCACCAATGATTGAGCCATTGTATTTAATATTCCCTAACAAAAAAAATATTCCCACCAAACGAATATTTTATAACAACTTGCATACTTTGCAAAATTTATAAATATTACCCACAACTATAACATTATATCAAATTTATTCCATAATATTCAAAATAATATTTATAGAAAAATTCATCTTTATTTATAAAAGTCGGGTCTTACAATTTATAACTTGTCGCCTCAATTATTGATTTAATACTATAACATATTATACGTATGATATCTTTGTGACAATAATTGAATCAATAATATAAGAGATATGATGCGAAGATTCATCGTAGCGAATAATTGAGCATAAATTGAAAGTGACTTCACATAAGCATCAATAATCAATACCGGTGCTTACTACGCAACTACGCCAGACATCGCTTTTTTACCAACGGGTAGTTCAACAGCTTTTAACGGTAACACCTCCGCCAGTTATTTTTATAAAATATTTTTTGTCGTTTTCTCGATCCGATGATAATTTTGTTAGGGGTCCACTGAATGATTGAGCCATTGTCTTTAATATTCCTAAGAAAAGAATATTCCCACCAAAACGAATATTTTATAACAACTTTGCATACTTTGCAAAATTTATAAATATTACCCACAACTATAACATTATATCAAATTTATTCCATAATATTCAAAAATAATATTTATAGAAAAATTCATATTTATTTATAAAAGCTGGGGTCTTACAATGTCAATACTATCAAGTCATTTTATAATTATAAGACTAATAGTTATAAGTCTAAATTTGAAAACAAACAAGACACTTGAGATTAATAGTCATATCCAAAATATAATTCGTGTAAACAAACATAGTATTGGAGTAACATTCGAATATTGTGGAACTTGAAAAGACACTTGTACATTTAGGTTATGTTTGTTTGCAATGATTATACTTGAGATAAGACTATTAATTCTAAGTGTCTTGTTTGTTTTTAAATTTAAATTTGAGACTATTAGTCTATGGATTATAAAATGACTTAATAATTTTGAGTCTTATTTGAAATTAATAGTCTTGATATTATAATCGTAGAATTATAATTCTTGCAAACAAACATAGTCTTAACCCTTTAATTAAATGGTGATGTATATTTAACACCTCAATTCACATCAAAACGTATATAACACAATTTAACATGTATATGATAATCTACTAGTAATAGTAAATTTATACTAGTATTAACTATCTAATCCTGTTTGGGTAAATTGACACCAATATTACAATAGTAAGTTATATAATTTTTTGGCACTTATAATTATAATAATACTTACATTTTATCTATTTTTTAAATAATACTCCTACAAAATTTCGAATTAACTAAATAGATAAAGTTACATATTTACCCTCGTGTGTTATTAAATTTTAATTTCTAAATAAAAAATATATATGTTTAATTTTTTTAATATAGTACATTTTAATTATAGTTTTATTTGTAATTAAGACTGCCTCATTTAAATTGTTGGTAACTTATAAAAAAATTAATTTAGTTTAATTAACACATATTTTTTAGATAAAGTAATACAAATATTAAAATTTTAAATTACTTTATTAATGGAGCCATTCTAATTATAGTGATTGAGTATGTTGATAGTTTAGTTTTTGGTTTTAACAAAAAAATATTCTTTTGAATTTTTAGTTTCATATTATGATTTTTACATGTTATTTTTTTTGAGTATATGTCAAAATTTGAGATGTTTATGATTTTAATTATATTTTTTAGTATACAAATGGTGTTCTTTTTTTGTGCAATGTTGAATAAAAGAAAACATAATAATATTTGTTCCTACCTTACAAGATTTTTCTTTTAATATATATATATATATATATTTTTTGAGTAACAATATTTGTCATTTTTACTATAAATAATTATCCTTAAGTTTGACTTATGTTTAGTTTAATAGGAGTATATGAGAAAAATAATTAATATAATTTTAATGCTTTTTATATGAATAATATGATTCATTTTGTAATAAAAGTTTGTTTTACGTAAATTTTAATATTTGAAAAACATATTTATAATTTTATTGTGTTAATTTGTACTTTTTATGGGTATTAAAATTTTACCTTTTAATTTCAAAAATATATATTTGAATATATATCACGTAAATTTTAATATTTGAGAAATTTAGTTAGCAAAAAAATTGTTTGACTTTTTTTTGATAAAATGAATATTTATTATTTTTGACATTTATGTTATTTATTACAAAATTCATAATTTAATTAATTAGATCAAGTTAAGTAAAAATTATAATATTCAAATTTATATTTAGTAAATAAAGTAAACATTATAACTTGAAGGGTGTATTAAACATTATATTAAAAATATTTTTGGATATTAGTTGATCAAGCACACTAGGGTAGGGAATGTTACATATTGTAGACTAGAGGGGTACTGACTCTTACTTGAAAAAATTAGAAAGATAGTAAATGTTATTATAATTATCTACAAGTAGTGTCAATACATTTTACTCATTTTTTATTATATTTGTTATAAAAAATGTTGCATTGTCACGTGCAATAAAAAGTGCAACATTTTATATATCAATGCAATAAAAATTATGATAAAAGAGACAAATTTAGACGAATATCTAAATAATGTATTTTTTTAACTAATATAATGTAAAATAACAACTTAAATGCAAAATTAAAGAATATTTTTAACTTTATAAACTCAGTAAAAATTAAATAATGAGAGTTGGTTGATTGTAATAGTATTTGATTGCATTCACACAATTCAGGATAAGAGGAGTATCACTAATCACTTCCGAATACTCAAAACTTCCGGGTGTGTAAGCACAATAAAAACTTCCAATGCGAATTTGGCAAACAGAAAAGCCAACTTGACTATCCATGGAAAGAACCGAACCCCCCTTTTTCAACTTTCGTTTGGAGAAGGCAACAATGGCAACCAATATCTACAATACTAAGCCAATACTCGGTGCAGACCAGGTTACTGTTAATATTACTCACAGACTCTCTCTAGTCTCTTCTTTTGAAGAGAAAGAGAGGGACTTTTAGGCCCTGCATCAACAACTCAATTTTGTCCCTTATTATCCATTTGGGCTGAATTTTTTGTACGTGATATTGACAAATTTGTTTAATAAGGATATATATATATATATATATATATATATAGAGAGAGAGAGAGAGAGAGAGAGAGAGAGAGACGTGATTTTGGAAATTTGATTTTAAGGATGACGAGGAAGGAAAACTAATGTGAGACACACAAGTTGGCATGTGAATTAGAGCCACCCAGTTGCTCCTCTGATCGGATGATGTTTCGAATTCCAACCTCCTAATAGTCATCCTCTCATTACACTTGCTCTTTCTCTCTCCATCAACCCCTACCCCACCCCCTCCGTCACCATCTTTCTTTCTTATTTTAGCAGTCTTTTTTATTACTACAAGTGTCATTGCTTGTAGCTCATTCTGTTTTTCCTCACTACTAGTAGTTTTATCCACAACTCCACTGGTTTCTCTCTGTATGCACTCTTTCCAGTAGCCTTTGCATCCCAAGGTTTGTTCCTCTCTCCAATCTTCTTATAGTTTCATGCGCAGTGTTTATGCATTAAGATAGTCATTCTATTACAATTGTGATGCTGAATATTGTTTTCATTAGCTCAGTGATGCTTCTGGGTTCATCTATGATGTCAAGTTTTAATGACTTGAAAGCCTGATTACTCAAATTTATTGTTTAAACTTTCTAATAATATAGTAGATATGCTAGTTTCTGGTTTAGCAGTTCAGCAGATATCGGTTCAGTATGTAGTTAATCTTGTATTCTTCAAGTTTTCAGGTTCTCCACATCTTGATAAGAAATTAAGATGTTCTCTATATGTATAACCCTCTTTCTATCTGGCCCCAATAGATATTTTTAGGACTTTACGGATAACATGTTTTATCTTAACAGCAGTGGATTGGCCTACATATGCTAAATTATAACACAAATTGTATGTTGGATTAGGAAATCCATTGCTGAGGGGTTCATCATGACAGGAACCTTCATTCATAGAGCTATATTTTTCTTTGAAAATTATAAACTGAAACAGAATGAGTATCATGTATTGGCTAGAATTATATATTCTTTATTTTGGTGTATCATGTTTCTAGGGGCCCGTGCCAGGGGTCTTGTTGTTTATTCTGATGTCATGCTTGCTAGGGTTCCAAACCTTATTGTATATGTGAGCCTTACACTGTGTTTGAGAGTTTGGGGAGAGAAGAAAAGAAAGGAATTTACAATTTTTGAGAGAAAAGAGTGAAGGAAAGGAAATTTACTTTCTTTTATTGTGTTTGTGAGTTTTGGAAGGAAAATTAAAATAGCATATTACTATTTTACCTTTATGAGATTACATTTTAGAAATTATAGTTTTGATATTTTAGTTTGGAAGTCAAGTGTTTAGCAAATTTCCTTCCAAATCTTTCCAACTTTGGAAGGAAATTTCCTTCCTTCTCTTTTCTTTTCTCTCCTCTAAAAACTCACGACCAAGGATTTTTATTCTCCTCCCTAAATTTCCTTTCTTCTCCTTTCTTTTCTCTCCATTTTGGAACTCACAAACACAGTGTTAATCTGTTTTGCTTTTTTACTTTATGCATGAGTTAAGAATTGCCAGCTTTATGCTCTACTTATTATCTGTAATACCTAAACAGGATGCATTATCATGTAAAGTTGATTCACTTGAGAAGATTTTAAGATCTAAATCCTTGTTGAGCATGAATGGACCATTGAGTAATTTCTGAATTTCTTTTTTGAATTCGATTTTTTCAGGAAGAAACATAAAGGTTAATCTATTGAAATGGAGGTAACCAATGTTACTGAGTATGACGCCATAGCCAAGCAAAAGTTGCCAAAGATGGTATATGACTACTATGCATCAGGTGCTGAGGACCAGTGGACTTTACAAGAGAACAGAAATGCTTTCAAAGATTCTGTAAGCTTTCTACATTGACTTGAGTTGCAAAATCCAGATCCCTGACAAAAGAACTAATAAATGTCTAATATAATAATTTTATTTATTAACTTATTTTTTGATGTCCCTTAATCAAGATTGTTTCATTTAAAACAGTTTCCGACCCCGTATTCTTATCGATGTGACTAACATAGACATGACCACAACTGTGTTGGGATTCAAGATATCAATGCCAATTATGATTGCCCCAACAGCCATGCAGAAAATGGCTCATCCTGAAGGTAAGCAAAAATACATTGAGCTTACAAGCTTCAACATGTATATATGTGTGTGTGTGTGTCTATATCTTTTTATGTATTTCTGTTAGCAAGAATTTATGCCACAATAGTCAAGTTATATTAACTGCAAGTAAAATTGAGTTTAAAAGTTCTTCATGACATACGGAGCTGAGTTTTATCGAGGTCTAACTTAAAGGTGAGGATTTTCTGGAGGTTTTGTTTTTAATGATATTTTTTTACCATTTTATATCAGATAGTCTCTCCCAAACAACATATCATAGATACCTTGGTAGTCTATACAAGTTCTATGATGCTTGATTTGACTGTTTAATTGAAATTTGTCATGCTCCTCTATGTTTTTCAAGAAGTTAAATGCAAATTAAAAGGAAAAACGTTGCAAAATTGATACACAGGTTGCAATGCCCATTTAATCTGAATCCAAAGATATTCAATGAGGGAAAAGGGTTTCAAGCCTGATGACATGACTTAATTCTCTTGCAGGAGAGTATGCAACAGCAAGAGCTGCATCCTCAGCTGGAACAATCATGGTTAGCATTTTCTCCTTCTAGTATCCAATTGAATTTGTATCCATCTGCATCCCCATATATAATAACACCAAGAACTTTCACAAATGATGTAATCCAACACCATCTGAATAGAAGAGGCATAAAAACAAAACACGAAGACAGAGAAACAAGCCAGAGTTTACCTGATCAGTCATATGTAGTAACATAATTTGCTTACTACCTAAGATAACTGCAGTCATATTGAATGATACTCCCTCCGTTCCGTATTAAACGTCCTAATTGGTTTCGGCATGCTAATTAATAATATATTTTTTACCTAAATTGCCCCTTCTAAATTACTCCCTCGGTTCCATATTAAGTATCGTTTTAGAGAAAAAAACTGATTCCTAATTAAGTGTCGTTTGCAGATTTTTAGGAGAAATTTTTACATATTTTTCTGATTTACCCCTAATTATCTCTCTTTTCAAGAAGAAGGGTGTCTAGTAAAAAAAGGCCAATTTAGTCATTTGAGTTTAATTTTACACTTTACAATGTAATGTCATTACTTTTCTTAATAATTGTGCATTGGCCTCCAACGACCGATAAAAGGGAACCGAGGGAGTACTTATTAATTGAAGTATCCATTCAACCCCAGCATTAATTATTCCTTACTAGTTCCCACATGAATTCTCTAAATCGTTTTTATTGTTATTCTCACATTCCAACCAAACCCACTCACTAATTACATGCATATACCCATAAATGCAAACTCTCCACATTTGTTGGTATTAATTTCTAGCTACTAGTATCATTTTTGTTGTTATTCTCACATTCCAACAAGTATATGAGAGAGAATGTGGTATAAGGTATAACAATACATCATTTCCCAATGTATTTTTTTTATCATTTCTTAAGTTTCCAACAAAAGTTGACTAAAAAGATTATGAGGGTATAAGTGTAAAAACAAGATAAAAATAGTTAGTAATATAGAAATAGGGCATTTATTTAAGAACATCCTAAAAAGGAAATTAGGAAGTTTAATACGGGACGGAGGGAGTATGATATTTGATGGAACTTCATTTCTGAACATCAAGTTTATTGACCCCTATTTATTCTTTGATTTTGGCAAGATCCGTTGGTCAATAAAAATTTGAAATTTATGAGGATATAAACTCTCTGATGAAGACAGGGAGTGCCAATAGGATCTCACGGGTGTGGGATCCCAACGTAATCCTGTTAGTCTTTTAAAGGAGCCGTCGGCAATTGAGACTAATACTACAAGAGTCGCAAAAGAGCGTAGGGAGTCCTAAATGTACGACTGAACAAAGATCTTCATTGAGTTTTGTTTCTACTGAGGAATTCTTAAAAAAATGCAAAGTCCGAAATTTTACGAAGATCTTTCTATCAATAGATAGGAATGAGCGTTCGATATAGGGGATAGGATCCATCTGCTCTTTATCTCCATTTTTTAGAGAGAGCAGATATAATGATACTGGGAAATAAATGATGCAAGTCTTTACATACTTTAGAATCTTTGGATGGGCCAATTTTTTGTTTAGTTTAATTTTGATAATTTAGTAGCTATGGACCAAATAAGCTGCTCCTGTTATCTCGCATTCTAAGGAAGCACTATGTGCTGTTTAACACACATAATTTTGTTGGTAAATTAATTTGAGGTCACATGTTCAATTCTGGCATTCATTGGCAGTTTGTTTGGTGATTCAATCCCTGATTTCTGTTGAACAGTTATTTAACTAGTGGCTAGTGGTGGTGCATTCAGTTTAATTTGCTAGGAAGGATGGAGTAGTGGACTAGGTGAATTGTCATAAATTGTGCAGTTCATTTGATGAAGTGGCTGCCTCAAGTCAGACCCATGTATCATGTTTGTCAACTAAATGACAGTCGGTATCAATAAGTGTAATTCTATGTATGTTCAGTTATACTTTAGAAATCTGAGTGATGTTTACCATATTACCACCAAAACTTTGATAGTAAACAATGTAATATCTTGCAAAACCTAGGTAGTAGAATAAAGTCACTAATCTTTGTGCACTTAAGAACTTAGATTGCATTGTGAACTCTATGTTTTTGAAACTGTTGTGTAGAGAGCTTTCACATGGACTTTTTCTTTCCACTTGTTTGGCCTTCATTCTTTTTTCGTTTGCAAGATACTAAGAGTGCTTAAGCTTTCAAAATTGTCATGCTTCAAGATTGTTGTGATATAATATGAAGCATTCCTTTATTTTTCCAGACATTGTCATCGTAATACATCTAGTGTTGAAGAAGTTGCTTCAACAGGACCTGCATCCGCTTTTTCCAGCTTTATGTGAGGAAGTTTTTTATTTGTCTTTTCCCTTTCTCTGCTTGATTGCTTTTGAAAGTTTGCATGACTAAATAATTACTGGCACTAATGTTCAGGTCTATAAGGACAGGAATGTTGTCGCTCAGCTTGTGAGAAGAGCTGAAAGAGCTGGCTTCAAGGCTATAGCTCTTACAGTTGATACCCCAAGGCTAGGGCGCAGAGAAGCTGACATCAAGAACAGGTGCACATTTCTGAGACAGTTTTGCTTGAATCAGTTCAACTTTTAGAAGTTCTATGTTATCGATCTGTCAAGAAGACTTGTAACTGGTTCTTGTACAGATTTACTTTACCACCATTTTTGACATTGAAGAACTTTGAGGGCCTGGACCTTGGCAAGATGGATAAAGTAAGTGCAAATTAGAATTATCTTATTGATTACATTAACTTGAAGAGGTTAGCTAACATATGTTGTATTCTATTATTCTGTGGAATGCAGGCTGATGACTCTGGGTTAGCTTCATATGTTGCTGGCCAGATAGATCGTTCCTTAAGCTGGAAGGTACATAGTGTAGTTTGTTTAAACTATCATCGAACGTTTTGTGATATGTTGGCTTGTTGTTTCTAGGCATTGGCTTGTTTTGTCATGATTTCCAATATTCAGAAAGATCTTGAAATTTATTGCTATTGCCTTTTGTAGTCTCAAAGTAACTACAAATAAAGTTTGAGAAAATATCATAAAAAAAATGCAATTAAATCATTTTCAGTGAGCCTTAAAAAATTTCATAGCTTGGATACGTTGAAGATTTTGTTGAAACCTGATGAGTTTATGAGATAAAAATGGATTTGGCATTTTGGCTTGAAAAGGAATTGAAAACCTGGATCACTTGATATTGATATGGATCTCATCTAAATAATTTGTTGGAATATGGACAGGATGTGAAGTGGCTTCAGACAATCACCACATTGCCAATCCTAGTGAAGGGTGTAATTACTGCTGAGGACAGTAAGAACAACAGAACTTCTGATAATTTTCCTTCTCACTTTATATTCAGTAATTTTATCTATTGCTAAATGCTTTTTCTGGCTGACCTGCAGCAAGGCTAGCGATACAAGCTGGAGCAGCTGGTATCATCGTATCCAATCATGGTGCTCGCCAACTTGATTATGTCCCTGCCACTATCATGGCTCTGGAAGAGGTATCCCTCTCATTTATAGTTAGATTATTCGCGTCCTCTTTGATTATTAGCTCATTTACTGAAACCTGAATATATTTTATTCTCACCAATATTGCCTTTTGATATAACCTCAGGTTGTGAAAGCTGCACAAGGTCGAGTACCAGTGTTCTTGGATGGTGGTGTCCGTCGTGGAACAGATGTCTTCAAAGCATTGGCACTTGGAGCCTCTGGCATTTTTGTAAGTATAATTGAGTGAAATAATTGTAGTAGCAAAGTTCCCCTTCTTCTCTTTCTGCGATTTCACTCGAGCTGTTTTTAAGTGCCAATGAAAAGTAGAGCCTACTTATGATCCTGCATTCCAAATATGAGTCTGAGCATTTTATGCTCTTTTTAAATGGTAGTATTCTTTCACAAATCTGATCATATTTCAGGTGACACCCCTCTGAACGATAAAATATAGGTGTAACTCCACATCTTAGCATATCATTGAATAACTTTTTGAGAAAATAGGGGCTCAACATTCCCTGCCAAAAAAAGAAAAGAAAAAGAGTCAACAACCTTGTACTTCATCCATACAAAGTTGTACATAGTGTAAAGAGTACAATTGTGTATGCACAAAGTAAAATCACAAACAACACAAACCATGACTACTGACCATTTTTTGGTCCAGCACTGCTGGGTCCCATAAACTTATGAAGTATCATTGTATGTAATTGAATTTTTTGAGTGCCGGTCGGTCACTAAAATAAACACGTGAAGCTATTCATGGGAAATCATTCTGGAATTTGATCAGCCTTCAGCTCATTGATTACCATCTCTTGGATATCATCACATGACTATTTAGATTCTTCTATTCATGTGTTACAAATAAATTCTTATTAGTGTTCGTCTCAATTTTAGATTGGGCGACCTGTTGTATTTTCATTGGCTGCTGAAGGAGAAACCGGTGTCAAAAAAGTACTCCAGATGTTACGGGAAGAGTTTGAGATAACAATGGCATTAAGTGGTTGTCGTTCCCTCAAAGAAATTACCCGTGATCACATTTCTACCGATTGGGATGCTCCTCGCACACGCTCTGCACCCAAACTATAAAAGTGCATGTCTTGTGGCAGAGCAAAGCTAGTGTTACTTACGTATGTTCAAGAGCCTGCCTTCTTTACAGAACTTGTTCTATTTCAATATATTTCTTTGTGTATCTTGAAACCATTTAAGCTTTAAAATGATGTATGGATATATATTGCATTGCATAAATGGCCAATAGTTGCCTTCATTGTATATTCCTCCTCTAAAAATTATATATTTACACATTTGGCGAACTTTTGTTGAGAATTGTTTGTTAACACAGGATATATATATATATATATATATATATATATATATATATATATATTATAATTTTTCTTGAATTCTGATAATGAAAACTTTACTTAGAACAAGCAAATAAAGGAGACCTTTTTTGCCATCTCTTCAGCAACTTGTGAAAGATAGATTGGATTTATCTTGCAGTTTGCGACTGTTTTTATTGATTTTTCTTCTTCTTTTTTTTTGTGGGCTGTAATTGATGGACGATCAGCTATTTTTTTCCTCTTCTTCAGGACAGAAACAACTTCTTACGCTTTTCAGTTTGATAAAAACTATAATTAAAGACTTCTTGCGCTAATAGGCACGTGGACCTGAAAGTACCTAGCTAATATGTAATGACTAGGCCTAGCTATAATATGCAAAGCCTCGTGTTTGATCTATTGTCACCGATACTATTTCAATTTTCAACCGTTGATCATGATATTCAATATAACTCAGATTATAAAATTAATATGAGGGCCTTTATACAATAAACATGAGGTTTCTATATGCTTAGGTTTGAGAAACATTATGGGAAGATGGCAAACGGTTCCCTATGTGTGACACAAGCAATGCAACTTGAATTGGCTCAAAACTGGGGAATTAAGTAAGAGGGTCCTCTGTTATAATTTAATAATTTGGTCCTCATCGCGTTTCTAAATTTTAGAGCTACAGTTCTATACGATCAGCCTCCTGAGTTTTTTCATCCTACTTCACTTGAAGAGAAGCACAAGGTAAATCATATTTATTTCTCAACTCACTCTTAAGAGTACATTGGCTTGGCGATTTATAATTGGACTGTGGATTCTAGTTGTTTTGTAGGATTGGTAAAAATCTGGATGAGCCTTATGGTCTTCAAGACTGCATCAGCAATGGCATTGTACTTGAGAAATTTGATCTTAAATTCTGTCTGGTGAAGTTGAGCAAGAGCAGAGAGTCTTACTTGGATATTTACACACATTTGTGATTTGTATGAATGACAGGTACAGATAGACATGATTTAAATGCTACTTTATTTACAACCCAGGTTGGCACTGATATAATCTTGAATCAGAATAGGCCAGCACTCATAGTTAGCAGTACAAGCTGGTGAGTTCTTGCTGAACTAGCTGCTCATTATATATATGTGTTATGTATGAGCTCTGTGTTTGTAGTACTGATTTCTAGGTTATTATAACCTTTATATTTCTGGTGTTTGTTATTTGCTCTATTTTATTCTCGTGAGGCATCATACATTGATAATCCTAATCATAGTAGTAACCCATGCCATGTCTGGGTCAAAAAAATGAAGACCCATTATATAATAAATTAATAATGATATCGTGTTGCTTTGAACAAGTGAAGATAACTCAATTTGAGACATATGACCTTTCTCATTTTAATCTTACTTTGGACAGCTAAAGTATTATTGCTTTACTTTAGTATAATATAATTAGTTGTTGTAGAACCTTCAATGGTTTTAATTTTTCCTATGTCAAGCACTGAGCTTGTGGTCGAAGAATTATTTTATACTGGAAGTTTAGAAAATTTGCTTCAATTGGAAACTTCTCCCTCGTCTCCCTCGGCCAGAGGACCCTGTATGTAGTAGGTACTAGGCCTCAGAAATTTGGCATTGCTGGATAAGCGTTTACTGTTACTCAGAGAAGTCTAGGCGACACTACTAAAAATGTGTGTTTCGATAGTTGGTGGAAGTAAATTAGCAACCAGAGTCCAGAGCCACTCTTAACACAACTGAGTACAACTTGCTGAACTTCAATTTGAACAACTGCAGAATTGTTGTGCCTTTAGTTGCATATCCAGAACTTTATAGTTGTGGCCCTTGATTATTGAAACAAGCTACTTGGCAACATTATGTCAGGAGATTTTTGCAAGGTAGGTCATGTTTGAAATGATTTTATGGAAGCCTAGCAAAAAAAATTACTTCATAGAAAAAGAAAAATCAGCCGATTTTTTTGGCTATATATTGTTCTAATTTTTAAAATTTCAAAATTCTGCAAGCATATCACTATACATGGGACTTAGACAATTGTGACTTTAATGTGAGGCAATGCAACATTGTTTCTTAGTTTCTATTTTGTTTGGTAAGGTAAAAACAAATAAAAAAATCATCCCAGCATGGGCGTTCCAGTAAAATAATATTGAGCTAAGCTGTAGCAAATTATTGCTGAACATTAGCTATATGATACATCTGATGAGTCTACAGTCTAGCTAATTGTGCTTTTTAATAAATTAAGAAAAATAATCTCCCTTGTATGTTCTATCACCTTCTTCAACAATGTTAATGTCCCTTCTTTCCCTTAGTATCTGTTGAAATGGAAGCGTCTATAATAGAAGTCGTGTGGCGTGCATAGGACTGGCTTTACTGGATCTGTTTAGCTTCAAGAATGACAGCATGAGTTAATATTGGATCCTTGAGTAAGACCTGATGTGCTATCAGTATTGAGTTTATTTCAAGTTTAAAAGGTTTGTTCTAAATTTTTTGTAAATGAGTATATGACCATGGATTAGAGTGACATAGCCCACAAAGGAAAAATGTTCCACCATCTTCCTTAATTAATTTGATTTCCTCTGAAAGATTTCTCTGTCGGAGGTAGACTTATTAATCTGCATGTTATCAGTGAGAATATCCAATTATACGGACAACTGAATTATATAGTTGACAATGATGCTCTTTGTCAGGACGCCAGATGAATATTTTAGCATACTTCTGGAAGCACCATTTGTGTATGATAGACGTGTTACTGCAATATTAAATGAGGATGATTCAAACCCAGAGGATGTTCTTTTGAGGGAAATTTGTGATGGAAAGCAATTCTTGTACCCAAGGTTGTTATTCATCATTACTGGTAAAGGACCTGAAAAACATAAATATGAAGAAAAATTACGGAAGCTGAACCTCAAGCGTGTAGCGTCTCGTATTATGTGGCTGTCAGTTGAAGATTACCCATTGCTTCTTGGTAAGCCATATATAATTAATTGTTTGTATATCCAGTAATTACTTCCTTACCCTTTCTGCCCTTCCCTTGCAATATGTACATGATCAGCTGATCTGGGTGTTTGCCTGCATGCCTCATCATCAGGGTTGGATTTACCTATGAAGGTATACGTATTATGATGTTTTCAGTTCCTCTTCAAGCTTAATATCTATACTCAGACAAATTCTTCACCAACAACTTAATGAGCAACCTCAATTCAACTTCAAGCTTAAGATAACTCAATTTAGCTGAATGACTGAATGAGCAACTTAATGAAGTAAAAAAACATTAAAACTAAAATAAAATATTAACTATTATATTAAATAATATTAAATAAATTTACAGCAATTTTGAATTTTTTCAGAGGGGTAAAATAATAAAGTTTTGTCATTTAGATGTTTCAGACATGTCAATTATCAAATATTTTTTTTTCATTCAGATTCAAATTCAACTCATTCAGATTCAGATTAAACTTATTTAGATTTAGATTCAGATTCATTCAGTTTTTATCACACACCCCCTAAGTCAGATTTTTTTAGCTGAATGAGCAGCTGAATGAAATAAAAAAATTAAAAATAAAAAAATTAACTATTATATTAAGTAATATTAAATAAATTTACAATAATTTTAAATTTTTACAGAGGGGTAAAATAATAAAGTTTTGTTATTCAAATGTTTCAGACATGTTAATTATCAAACATCTTTTTTCATTCAGATTCATTCAGTTTTTATCAAACACCCCCTTAGTCTCCAATATTGGGTCGTGTATTTAAACATTGTACTATTTCATTATTTGGGAGATTATTGAATGAATTGATTTTAGATTAAAGTCGTGTGCGATTCTCTGCGGGCATATGTACTATTATTCCTTAAAATTCCTGATATCTTTTGATTTCACTCAATTTCTTTCTACCCTATTTTTTGGCCTCCATCAAATTGTCGGTGGGCTAGTCTCCCTGGTGTTTTTCTGTCAAATTATAGTTTCGTACCCCCAAGTTTTTGAAATTTTTAATTCAGTCCGTTTAAGTTTTTGAAAATTTCAATTCAGCTCCCTTAAATTTTTGAAATTTTGAAGTCAGCCTTTAAAGTTTATAAAGTATTCAATTTAGCCCCCCCAAAGTTTCTAAAATTTTCAATTAAACATCTCTACATATATACAATGTCTTCCACGTTTAACAATCCAGACTTTCTTTGGGTTAAGATAAAGCAACTTGAGCATATAACTTTTGTCATATACGAGTAACTTACAAGGTCTTGTGTCCCGTATGGTGCCGAATATTGGAAAGTTTGCGAAGATCTTGCACTTTCTAAAACAAGTTGTAAATTTAAAAGTTCATTATGGGTACATAACCACATGCTATGTTCGTCTATATTTTGTTCAAGCACAAAAAAATGTTCGTCTTAATCGTGTTTATTCAACTAAAGCGATGCGTTCACAAGATAAGATCCGCAAAATAAATTCTTACAAGACAATTGATGAATGTCTCACAGTACTTTAACGTATCAACAACCAATATGAAATTGGTGAGGATAAAGAAGAACAAGTACTCTCACATATTGATGCTTGTGAGAAACATGAAGTGACAGTTAAATGTGTTGAACAACTTTCAGAGATGATTTGCAGTGGGGAAATTGAAGTTAAGTTTGACCCCAAATGCGAAAACATAAGGAAGATAAAGTTGAGGCCAACCATGTTGATTTTCTCTTCCCGGTTTATACATTTGAGTCCCAAGCTACTTCAAATTTCTATATTTTAGTCATTGTTATTCCCGAAAATTGTGCTCATGACATTAAAACATCGGATGCGAATATTTTGTTAGAAGACATCTCTCAGACTATGGTTTATTATTCTTCGATATTTCAAAACTCGAGGATGAGTTTTTTTTCAAAAGTAAGGAGAATGATGCGATATTGGTGAAAAATTTCAAGAAGTTTATTATTAATTTTGTATTGTTATTTAGAGATAAATGTTAGATTATTAATGTAAATATTTTAATTAGGAAATTTTTAATTATGGTAGTAGATTTTAATTAGGAGAGTTTTATTGTAGTAGTAGATTTTAGTTAGGGAATTGTTTCCCAAATATTTCATTATTTGGGATTATTGAATGAATTGATTTGAGATTAAAGCTGTGTGGTTTTGTGTGTGTTTCTTTACTGATTCTTTGCTGAAATAGGTACTATTATTCCTTCTTTCCTACCCCGTCCTACATCACTTAAAAGCTTCTTATTTGTCACAATTTATTAATAAGTTTTTTGTAGAAAGGTTCATCACATTTGATTACTCAAAAGGGATTTCAAAATTGTATTTGCAGGTTATTTCTGGGAACTTCTGCTGATACCTATATCGTAGCTGATATTATTTCAAGGTCCGTTCTTGATCTGAGAGTTGGTAGCATAAGAAATGAGAGTTGTAAAAAAGAATAATTTGTTGGTTAAGCAACCATCCCAGCAGGCTTAAAAGGCAGATTCCATGTAACATAAAGAGATCTTTATGGTTTCTTATGAAAGAGTTTTGATACAATATCATGTGTGAGAACACGTGTTCTTAATATTTAAAAAAGGGCTAGCAGGAGATACCCGATCGGGTCTCTAAGTTAGATAGTAGATACCCAACCTCCAACCTTGTAATACTATGTAGTTTTCAGAATTGAGACAGATTTGCACTTTCTTTATCTGAAAATTACCTAGCATTACAGGATTGAGTATCCAAATTAGATACCCGATTGGGTATATCCTGGGTTCTCTTGAAAATAAAATAATAATAATAATATTATTATTATTAAATTGTGTGGTAATTTTATACTCCCTCCATGTTGAAATGAGAGTTCTACCCTTTTTTGTTGAACTTTTTTCAAATATTAAGTTTTGCAGTGCACACAAATAGACATAATTCTTTAAAAAAGATTACGTCTAATTGTGTTAA
Organism: Panax quinquefolius; assembly: GCA_020205615.1. Classification (NCBI taxonomy): domain Eukaryota; kingdom Viridiplantae; phylum Streptophyta; class Magnoliopsida; order Apiales; family Araliaceae; genus Panax; species Panax quinquefolius. Next base: position 126,337,084 of record CM035170.1, read on the forward strand.
TTCTCATTTGTTGACGGAGGGAGAATTATGCATTAAGACACCATACAGCTTGTTTAATTTATTCCTATGATGCCGATCATGGTAGTTTTTGGACTAAATGCCAAGCTGTGCCAACTATTAACCTGTAAATGGCTTATCTTCTCATTGATGCAGATTTATAGCCCCACTAAACATTTGTTTCATTATCAAAACAAAGTTCAGTTGATTGGTATGTTATTACTTGTCAGAAGTAATGAAGTTCTGCCAACTGGAACAAGTGTCTTGGGCTTCTTTTGACCCTGATTATTATATTCATTCATTACTCTTCCACTTATTGATAGTAATCTCTTCAATGGAATTTCTCCTGAACATACTTTATGTAACCCCTAAATTTGGTCACTGTGCCTCATTCTTCCTGTCATCATTAGTTATTCTTCCTAGAATACATAGTATAAATTCTGCCTTAAGCTTTCTTATCTTATCTGCGTTTGCTCATTTTCATCGTGAAAAAGCATGAAGCTGATTAAGGACTTGAGAGAGAAATGTTCTAAGGTGTTTCAAAATAAATTTTTAATTTGTTATAATCTTAGGTTATATGACACAGATTTCTTGAGCTTCACATTCATGGCTACCTCTTACGATTTGAACTCTGGACATATTGTGAAATGAACATGAAAGATTGTCTTGTATCATGTCACTTTATCTATGAACTATATTGTCCTTGTCTCAAAGGTTTGTTATTCAACATCTATCTAACAAAATCTCACAGTGAACTAATGGCATACATTAGTTCTTTTGTTTTTCTGTTTGTTTTTGCCTTTTGTGTGGGTTACTAGGTAAGAAGTATTTTTGAGAAAAAGACCATTTTTGGCTCAAAACATTTTGGATAATTTACTTCTCTATAAATTTTGTGTTAATTTCCTATTAAAGTTCCAGTTGACTGCCTTGAGGTTATGCATTTGAATATGAGGGAAGCAAATGTGCAAAATATGCAAAGGTTACTGGTTGATCCCTTTGAGCATCCTCATTTCTCTGGGACTAAACTGGGCATTGGCCTACATATTTGCATGTATATATTTATATCGACATTACAAGTAATCGAGTGATCCACCAATTGATAAATCTTTTGATACTAGTTTGAGTTCATTGTTTTTAGTCCTTTATATTTAGGAAAACCAAAATCAAAATAAATTTTTTTAAAAAATAAAAAATCTTGAGCTTTTGTTTGCATCATTTATGCATGGGTGTTACTTTTTATATAATACTTTACTTATCAAAAAGTAAAAAAGAAGAAGAAATATTATTTGAAAATGTATATTATATGATAGTAATACTTGCTCATCCTTGAATTTTAATCATCAATCTACCAAGAAAGCTAGTATTGGATGTCTAACTCTGTACCACTGAGAGGCAAAATTCCAGAACTGGTTGTACCTTGACATGGATTACCAAAGAACTTTTTGTTTGTGTTGCATTTGTTATTATTTTCTTACATGATTCGAGTTAGACTGTCTATATTATTTCCCCAGTTTATTTTGTAGGTAATTAAGTGTTTATTTATTGATATGTATGAACTATGAAATTTCCATCATATAGAACATGGTAGAAACTAGAAAACCTTCCATTTTCCCTTTTCATGGAAACTTTCGGTCGAAGGCGTAAATCAAACATGCATTGCATATAAAGGGAAGCACTCAAAAGCTAAAGCTAGTCCCCTGGTTCTATTGGAAGTAAGGTCAGCCAGATGAGAAAGAAAGGAAGTGAGAGATCTTGCATGCCTCTCTCAGCATGCTAATTGTTTATACATTCAATTCACGATGCTGAGTTATTGAAGGAACGTTGCTGGAGATTAGGCTGCTGATTATTGTCCTCTACAAGAGAACCATGTATTTAAGTTCCCATGTGGATTGTCAAGTCTGTAGAATTGCTTAGTAGATAAGGAGCATTAGTTTCCAATTATCATTTTTTGTTAGCTGGGACCAATTATTGTCTTGCGCCACAAGGCTGATCGAACCTAGGTACCATGTGGACATACATTAAGCTAGGCACGCATGGTAGACAACAAGCAATTTTTCGATGAGGACTTTTGGTGGGAGAACTTTCCATGTGGTGTATAGGGATAATGTAATTTGGTCTGATTTGCAAGGCTGGAATTAGATACTTCTAGGCGTGGTATGTTTTGTGAATTGTGCTATGTTAAAGTCTTTTAACTTTTAGGTGCAGAACAAATTGTTGAGTTATGGTTGCATATTTTCTTCTGTGGCTAATCTTCATTTTCTATTTTATACTTGTTATACCTTGACATTTTCCCTCACTGGTACACCAAAATTATATCTGGTTTCTGAGATGCCATGTTGAAACTTTATGTTACCTACTAAGCATCATCGTAAAATTGTTTATTACAAATACACGCTTTGTGCACTTATCTACCCTTAAAAAACAGAGACATGCTGGACATTTTTTGTTTCTGTGCTTGCAACAATTTTTATTTCTGTTGGTTTAGCTGGAAGGTATCTGATGTAAGAGATTTTTTGCCTTTCCTTTTTGAATTATGAATGTTGGCAATCATGTGGGTGAGCTATGCAATAATGTCTGCACTATGGCAGGAGGATAGATCACACATGCTGATGTGGATATGGACGGACCAATAGGAGGAGAGCACATACCCACTTTCAGAAAGGAAAATCTAAAGGTCCCCCTTATAATTGTTTAACTCCATGTCTCTGTTGATTCATGGGACCACTTCCTCTCCTGTTGACACGTTATTACTCATCGTCTATTCTTTTATTCTTTTCTTTGGCAGTAGAGGGGGAAAAATGGGGTTTTCAATTATTTCGGCCGATTGCAGAGCTTATGATCTTGTCTGTTCTGTCCAACTAAAATTGTCTCATCTCTATGCATATTTTGTATTCTAAAGAAAGCTATAGATGGTTTGTGGGGGGCAATTTAGAATCCAAAAGTGTGGATGTGAGAGGTAGAGCATTGGTATCATCTATTTAGGTGGTTCTTTAGCCCATTCAACACTTTCACCTGATAAAGCTTGTTCTGTATCTGGTCCTGTTCTCATGATTGCTAATATACCAAGTCCCTCAGTTATGTTGACTAGGTCTTAAATAGGTTATGTCACCTTAATGCAGTCAGTTTCCTTTTTTAGCCAAAATCCCTGGAGTGTCTTTAACCTTTAATATCGGAAAGTTAATGTGGTCAAAACATCTATAGATTTACGCTAGTTATGTGTAATATTTACATGTTCTGAGATTGTTTTTCTAGCTGAAATCCTGTGGAATATCCTTTATATATATGTGTTTTATATAAATATGTGTGTGTGTATAGCATGTGTGTGTATATATATATATATATATATATATATATATATATATATATTGTTGTTCTGCTTTTAATATGACATGTGGCGACGCCTACTTTGCGCTTCACCTTGTATTTCCAAGTTTCATTCAAGTCTTAAGGACAATATCCCAGGAATTTAGAAATGATTTAATATATAGACCAGCAAGGCTTCTGCTGATTGGTTCTTAGTGGTTAAGTAGGTAGTGCTGATGGTGGCATCTATTGATAACTTTCTTTATATAAAACTCTTTATCTGGTATTATCCGTAATAAATCAAATCTAGAACTACTACATACATATGAAAATCAAAAAGCGAACTTGAGGTGTCAACTTTTGATGAGAACAGTGACAAATTGAATATTTAGGTGTAAATGATGGTTTAACTAAATTGTATAGGCAAAACTGCTGATTCTCCTTGAATAGTAGGCAGATTGTGTAGTTGAATAGGATGAATATTTTAAGCATGATTGGTTGAATTAGGAAATATATAATGTATTAATTTAGAGATATAGAACACATCATGTGATTCGTCATGTTCCATATATATATATAGCATATAGAATCCAGGTAACGGTATAATATATTCCACCTTTTTACTTTATTCTTTAGTGTTTGTATATTATTAATGAGACATCTCGATTTTATATGCAGGTCTCGGCAACTCGTCTAGGTTGCATGCCAACAGAAATTTAGGCATTTAGTCAGGATCGGTGGATACCTGCCCCACCAATTAATGGAAGAGGTTAAGAGTGGTAAGATGTATATTTGTAGTTTTACAAATTACTACTACCTTGTATGTTCTGCTATTTTTTGGACGTGTAGAGAATCCTGTAATGCACCTATGAGTTACTTACCTCTATTAGTTAAAATGGTTCACGTGGGCTGCACATGAGGTTCATAGTTTGAATTTGAATATGAATATAATGTTGTGAAAACTTTGGTGGTGACAGTCAGTACTATTTGGCTATGAATGTTAGTACTATTGAGACATAGTAATTGTCTATGCTCGTCTTCCTTTCTTGTAGCAATGAATTCAGTGTAGTCTGCTTAATTTTGCCAATTAAACTTGTCTGAAATTTTAGTATAGCCTGTAGAGCCTAATGGGATTTGGACCAACATCTTTTGGAAAAATGCCCAATTTATAACATCCAAGTTTTACCTGATCTAAAAAATGAACCATTTTACAAGAAAAGGGTACCTTTTTCTTTTGGGGGGAGCATAGTCCATGACTGAGATTCAATTTCTGGTAACAGAATATGCTTCACTATTATGATTATTAATCAAGGAGGGGTGCTTGTTGGCAAGTTTAAGCTTTGAGCTGTTTTGGCCAAGTTAAAAGCACTTCTTTTGGTAATGATTGCCTTAGAGCTACCTAGCCAGACATAGTTTGTTGCCTCTGGACTGGAATTAGCAGAGCAGGGCAGAGCTTCCAAAATTGTTGAGGTGGAAATAAAAATATTAGTGTACAAAATTTAGATATGGATAATGCTAGGAGGTTTCGGTAATGACCGAGTGGTTTTGGATGAAAAGAAGTTAATTTCACATGCCCTTATCTTCTTTATCTCAATCCAACATCCAACAGACCATAGCATGGGCCTCCTTCTCCTCCATTGTCTTTTTAATGAATCTCCCCAGGCTTCAAAATTCCCGAAAGGAATGTCCCTGTTCCAATATCTCGGATGGTTTTTTAGATATTAAAGAAAGGTTGAATATAAATAAGAATAGAATTGAATTGAGTTGAGTTGAGGTAATCACAAAATTCCAAACCACGGCAGCTGAGTGAGTGTCTGTCTCTTAGTATTATACTACATTTAGAACAATTATTTTTTTGACCCCGGGGGTGGGGGGGGGGGTCGTTGTTGTCCTTCATGGCCTCATGGGATGCTCACATGCAGACATGCTACTCACTGTTGCATTCATTCCTTGCTCCATATCAATTTCAGACGAGAATCCTCCAGCTTTTATGTAATGATCAGAAACCTATATATATATATATATATATATATATATATATATATATATATATTTTTAATCCGCAAGTAAATGCAGTTTGTCATGTATACATCGCTCAGGAAACCAAGTTTACATCCGTTGATTCATATACTTAATGGCTGAGATTGGTCAAATTTTCTTCCTGCTGCTACAGTTTGTAGCGGCAGTCCACATCCTCCAATCCGTGCTAGCAATTTACGTTACTACCCTAACAATTTAATACATGTCTGCCGCTACAGGCTGTGTAAAAATAAGTCTGAATAAAAGATAAATTTATTTTTATGTATACATAATGTAAAAATAAGATAAGTTTGAATAAAAGATAAATTTATTTTATTATAAAAGATAAACTTATTTTTATGATAATAATTTTTTTTTCTATTCCTAATAAACTTGAGAACAATTTTTGATTCTAAATATGATCATAAACAGTTGATTAGGATAAATAAAATTGAAGGAAGAGATTAATATTTTATGTGGATAATAAGACTTGATAAATTTGAAGATAAAGACCGTTTGTCGTGATACCTCACTAAAAATAAACCAATTTGTTTCCCATTTTTACATAATTACAACAAACACTTTTTTGCTTGTATCAAATTCCATGATATATAAAGATACATTTTCAGTTTTAGATTATGAAATAACATGATGCTGATTGAGTACCATTGTGCCATCACTAAATGTTGTCTAGTCTTACAGATCCTGCATTTACCAAACAAGTAAAAAGAAAGAGAGCTGATGAAGATGGTGGAATGGATGCAATTCCGCTACACATAGGCTTGCACAATAGCTAGAGTATTTGCAGCAATAAACTGGTATTTATATACTATACTATTTCATGTACAATATCAAGGGAAAGAATAAGTAGAAGAAACCAGCTGAGCTCAAATTCTAGCTACACCCAAAAGCTACAAGCTGGTCCCTCAAAACTTCCCATGAATTATTACAAATAAAAAGTAAAAAAAAAAAATATAGAACCCTTTTGTAAAAAAAAAGGTTCTTAATATTAGCAGCTAGGAGATTCCGGGGACATATCTGCATCTATCCCTCTGATAAATCTCAGCTGCTGCAATAATCTGAAAATGCACAATCTCACTCGCTAACTAGGCCTGACTGGCCAAATCCTTGGCGCTTATAAATGTGCCATGAAAACCATATGGCACTCTAGACGGAAGCTTAATCGAAGCCTCCAGCTCTAAAGTCATAGCGTTCACGATTTGTAGCTCCGATTTCCATGTCTTTTCGTCGTGAACAAATGCTAAGATATAACCATCATCTTCAATTTCCGAATTAGGGTCTCTTTGGAGAAAAAGAGGCTCACCTCCATATTTGTTATCCCCGTAAAAGAATTTCTTCACTTGGCCGCTAAAAAGGTCCACTTTGGCAAAACCAGAGACTTTAGGCCACGGCTCAGCAATGGCCAAGTAGGCAAATTGGGTTTTTCGTCCCAACTTGTTTCTATTCACCATCCCTGCCTCTAAATTCACTTGATCTTCAGGAGACATAATCGGGTGCCTTGTCGATTTCGCGGTCTTCAAATTGAGCCGAATTTCAGACAGAACACTCTGTAAACCTTCATCACATTCATTGAAAATGGAGTCCGCTGGAGTCATACAAGACCCAATCACCACAACCTCATCAGTTTTTTTATCTTCCCAAGCATTCCATAAATGAAAACAAAAACAATCAGGAACCTCAACCCATTTAATCCCAGACCCATCACTTACATATTTGTCCAAAACCCCAAAACGGGACACCTTATTCTTGTCATAAACCACTGGGGATCCACCTTGAATCATTTCAGAAATCTTGAAAACCACCTGCTGATCAGGAATCACCACATAGTTCTTAGTGATTGCGAAATCATGCATCATGGTCGGGTCGGAAAGTTGAATATCAACATCTGGGGATTTTGTACCATCAGGTGAGAATTTAAAGTATTTGAGGTACGGCTTCTGAATGACATTGTAACTCAGTGCAAATAGCTCATTTGTTTCCGGGTCAATTTTGGGGTGGGCAATCATGGTGGAATTAAGCTGACCATCGAAATTGTATCGTTCGACGGTTTTAAGGTCACCGGAAGGAGTGATTTGAACGTGATAAGGCAAGTCATCTTCGGACATGGCTAGTAATCGGTTATTGAAGTAGGCCAGGCCGGCGTTCGCCACGCCGGTGCCGTGGGTGTGATCAAGAAGGCCGAATGCTCCGCGAGCGTAGAAAAGAGCGAGCCGGGCTATGCCGGAGTGGCCATGGAGCTCGCCGATGGCTTTGGGAAAAACTGCGCGGCCTAAATTGCGCTCTTGAACGAGCCTTTCGGTCTCGGTGAAACGGCAAGCGTAGCTGGCGGCGCCGTCTTTGAACTGGACGGCGTGGACCATGCCGTCGCCGTCGAAGAAGTGGTGGCCGGCTGTGGGCTCGAAGTGGGGGTTGGCGCCGTTTCGGACATAGACGCCTGAAATGCATTCGGGTATCTTTCCGATGACCGGGAGGTGGTGGCGTACGGGCTGTTCCGGAACCGGAGCGAAGTTTCCTGCAATTTGGACTTGTGGGTCTGCAGTTTTTGGTAATGGGTGGTGGAGTTCGTGTGCGGTTAAAGCGGTCTCCACGGCATCTAAGGCCATTGCTGCAGCTTTTTGTAGGAAATTCCATTGTGGGGTTGACGGAGATGTAGAGTTTTGATGTTTTGGAATGGTAGTGGTGGTGGAAATAGTAGTAGTAGTAGGTGTTTTATATTTGGTGGATTGTTTAGGGAAATGGAGTATAGAAGGGGTTTGGATAGTGCAATTTACATTGGTTTTTGTTTGGGGTTTATTGAAAAAAATGGAATTTGAAGAAGAAGAGGAGGAGGGCAATAGTGTTGGGAAAGAATTGGAAGTAGAGGATTTGGGTTTAACCCATGTAGTTGTAGCCGTAGCAGCAGAAGACATGGCTTTAATTTAATTGTGGTTGGTAAATAGGGAAAATAATGAGAGAGGAAATTGTGAGGAGTGGAAAAGAAGCGAGCGGGGACTGGGGAGAGCGAGAGCTAAGGGTAGAGTGGTAGTAGCTAGTAATGAGGAGGAGAGAAGGGGAAGAATGTGGTATATATATATATATATAGGGCCTAGGGGCTAGGGGGGAGATCATAAGGTCCACCTCAAAGACCACGTGTTGGATTCATAGAAAGGGGAAGGAAGAACTCAAAAAAGAAGCACCAATAAACGATGTGGAGGGACATATATACCCGCTTAAAACTTTGACAAGATTGCCTCTTTAATCCGTCGCATTCGTAACTCGCATGTCTTATCATTTTAAAATGATAATAATTTTTTATTAAGGGAATGTATCTCATCTCTTCTCTCTTTTAGAGAGAGAGAGAGATGAGAGAGAGGGAGAGAAAGTTGGAGATATGATTTTGAAGAGAATGTAGAGTATGGTATTGGTAGTTCTAAAAAAGGTAGAGCAGTAGTAGTAAGAGTAAAGAATTGTTGAGGAGGTGAGTGGGAATGGTGGTTATGTTAGAGGTAGTCGTTTAAGTCTTTGTTATTTGGATCATTACAAAAATAAATGCGATGCTAATTTGGACGGTTTGGTGGGATCGAGAGATTAATTATTCTGTCCAGTATCAGTATATATTAGTAAAACCCGCGTTTGGACCTCTAAGAGTAAGGACTCACCCCCTTGACTGGACACGTGTGGCCTCTTAACTACTCCACTCTAAACCTAATACTACTATCAATTACCCCACGCGTTACACTAACTACTCTTCTTTTCCTATTTTCAGTTATTACTACCACTATGACTGATATATACTAATCCCTCCGTCCCAGATAAAAGTCCGGTGAACTTTTCATATGAGATATTTAATATTACGAGTATAATAAAAAAATATGTGTAAAAGTTTGGTTATTAAAAAAAAATAGATATTTAACATGGGACTACCCAAAATAGTAATAAGGACTTTTATCATGGGACGGAGAGAGTAGTTGTTTATTCTTTATCAAAAATGGTTTAGTATAATTTTTAATAATATAAATAGTAGTGTTGTTCAATCCTGTTAAAATGGCTTATCGGGAAATTCATAATTTTATTATGTTTAAAACTATTATTTTATCATTTAAAACTCTTTAATTATTAATTAATTTCAAACGGAGGAGGGCATATATACAAGTTATAGTTGTTACTGAAAAAAGTTTGAATTATCCTAACCCCATTTTGGTTCTATATATTTTATTTAACCTAAACTTTCTTTGTAAAGACATTTCGATCGAAAGGTACACCTCTCAATGATTTAGCAAACAAATTAAGAATCATGCACGCATGTACTAAAACAATCATCGAATCAAGATTGGCTTGCGCGGGAGGGACTGTGTAAACAGGTTTTTGACCATATAAGTGGGATTAAAATCTCAAGGCAAGAATTTCTACAAGAATCTAAAAAAGTTGGTCATTAGCTAGCTAGGTCGAAGTTGGCACATTTTAGTAACAAAGCTGGTTGTTATACCTGTTTCCATTAAATTAATTCATCGATCAGATCTCAAGTAGATGCATGTCATAAAAATTTATCATATATACTTATTACTTGTTCGTCCTCATTTGGGGAGCAATACAAGTCTCTCTCTAAATAAAACATAGTATTATTTATATATATATATATATATATATATATATATATATATATATATATATATATATTAATATTAATTGGTGGAAATTCTTTAATTTTTCTTTGTGGTCTCAATTTGTTAACACTAAAATAAAACGGTGATCAATTAGCTTCCAATTAGAAGTCGACAACCAAACCCTTTATTCGTATTATTATATCATGTTAATTAGTAAAATATTTTATAACTGCAGCTACTACGTACCCCTAATGTCACTGATGACTATAATGACTAAAAGATGGTCATATTATATTTCTTGTGCACATTAAGAATTGTTATTAAGTGGTCTACATGCATCTGGCGTCAGATCTGATCATATTTGAAATAAAATTGAACATCCTCAACCAAAATTATACTGATCGATTATATATTGCCTTGTGACAAGGATCTATGCACTTGATCGTCTAATCTCCATTATGTTTTTTTTAACACTTTATTAATTAGCTACCATGCACTTTATTAATTGCGTCTGGTTTAGAGAAAGAATTAAGTAGATTTTTTTTCTTCTTTTCTTCAACTATCCATGATATATGCTTGATCCATTTCTTTCCACAATCTAACTCTATAATTTGAAAAAATAAATAAATGAAACTGTCATTTAGCAGTTAATTAGTTAGTTTATACATTAATTGTGATCAACGTACGATATATGTTCATAAACAATTAATTTAAACCCATGAAAGATCAAGATTATAATTACTCAGTATTGGACACCATGTGGACTTGAATATTCTTATCTCATTTTAGAAAATTATACTAGTATTTAAGTTCTACAACGTATATGATTGAGATATTAGCCTATTGATAATTAAAATTGAGGTACAAAAACCTTTATGTTTCAAGTTCGATTCTCATTTAGGTAAATTTATTTATTCATTTAATTTTTATGTGAAACTTATTTTCTCTCTATGTGAGACTTGTTTGTAAATTTATTTCTTCCTCCTTTAGTTTTCTTCTTGATATTTGATATTATAATAGTGGTGATGTATTTGATTATGAAATGATATTATATTGTTTGATTGATTCTTCATGATTACTGAAATTATATATATATCAGGCATTCTCAATCATTTTTTTCCTATTAGCCAAAGAAAGCTTAATTTCTGATCGAATCAAAATATAATTTGAGTCATGGAGTATGAATTAATTAATTATATAAAGATTTAAAAGCAGTTCAATGGTTGTTCCTTATTAATCATGCTGCTAACATGGGTAACCATCATATTATAACTACATATATATTGAAGCTAACAAACTTAAATAACCAACTAATAAATAATATATATATATATATATATATATATATATATATATATATATATATATATATATATATATATATATATGCTAGCAGTTGGCACATGAAACCACTTAATTTGTGCAGCTTCAGAGAGAGAGAGAGAAGTCCATAAATAATTATATTTATATTGATCAAGATCAAGATCAAGCCGCCCCATATAAAATTAATTAGATTTTTGTTGTAAATAATGATTGAACGTTATAACATATGTATGGGTTTGTGGAGAAGAAAAAAGGAATATTAAAGTTATGAGTAATTCGCAATGTCGAAACCTAATTAAATATATATCCTTCATATGCATATATATTATTCTTTAGAAGATGGCGTTATATATATATAAATATATGTACGCTGTTGGTTGTTAAATTACAGCAGCTTCATGATCAAACATATATATAGAGGCTAGTGGAGGACTAAATGCATGGCAGAAGTTTAGCCTCAAAGAACTTAATTGATCTAATTAATTAGTTAAAGCATAGCATATTTAAGCCAGCTATTATAAGTTACATATATATATATATATATAAATTAATTTATACATATATATACACATAAATATAGATATACATATATGGATAATGGAAAGATTATTGGATACCACAAGGCCAACTTGCAACGTAGAGATTTTGGAATTGATATTGATGGATGTAACTTATACTATTTTACATGCATGTTACATACACATGCCACACCTGCAAAAGTCTTGATCAATTCGGTTGATATATATAATACACATGAACACATGCGTGCATAATTCCACATTCTTAGTCTCTAGAATTATATATGCAGTTTTCTTTAGTTTTTTCGGAAATCTTGCTAACTATAAGCCAGGAAGCAATAGCAGATGGATAAAAATTATTAATAAGTTATAAAAAAATTGGCGGGAGTTCGGGGGCAGTGTCCCCGAGCCAATTTTTTAAATACTTTATACTTTCGAGTTAAATAAATGCATCCAAATATTCAATTTAATAATACTAACAAAAGACTTTGCCTTTTGCGATATGGCTTTGCCTCTTTTCTCTTTATTTTGTGGCTGAAGTGCTGAACAATATTGATGTATGAGATTTAGGACTGAGTCTTGGCCGCTTGGGTATCTCTAATTAAAAAAAAAAATTGAATGGGGTCAAAAATTGAGTAGGGTAAAAAAAAAATTTAAGTTATTTCAAAAATTGAGTGGGGTCAATTGACCCCACATTTATAGCCTAGCTTCACCACTGTGTGTGTGTGTATATATATATAGTATGAGACCCCAGATTTTATGAATAAAGATTTAATTTTTTCGAAATAATTTTTTTTAATATTATGGAGTAAAATTGATATAATGTTATAGTTGTGGGTAATATTTATAAATTTTGCAAAGTACGCAAGTTGTTATATAATATTCGATTGGTTTTAATATTCATTTTAACGGGAATATTCGTACAACGACACAATCATTGGTGGACCCCACAACGGAATTATTGCTTGATTGAGAAAACGACAAAAATACTTTATGAAAATAATTCGGAAATTTTACCGTTAATCTGTTGAAACATCCTAAGTTGTTAAAGAAAGAATGTCTGGCATGGTTGCAAGTAGCACACTGGATTAATTATTGATCTTTACGTGATAAGTCACTCAGTTTTATTGGTATTATTAATGTAATAATACGAAAATCTTTTATATAAAATGTAATACTTTTATAAAGTTATTCTATAAATCGAATATATTATATTCTATTACGATAGTGTTGCATAAAGGTACTGATAGTGTTTTTGCATAGAAAAATCTTTTTATATAAAAATGTAATACTTTTATAAAGTTATCTCGCTTTATTAGACAATAATTAGAATATATTATATTTTATTATGCATAGTGTTTGTATAAGGTCTTCGTGCGTAGTGTTTTGCGTAGTAAAATCTTTTATAAAGTTATTCATTTTATTAGATTATAAATAGAATATATTATATTTTATTTAAAAGATTTTGCTTTAAATATGGACCGTCGATTAAAGTAAATAAATCAATCTGACCGCTTCATAAGTTAATTCTTATGCATTCCATTTTTTATAAATAAGCTCATTCTTTCATTATTTTCTTAATTCATCGAACTCTGTAGAGAAAACTATAAAGAGATAGAAGAAAAGTATTCTGCTACTTAACTACTTTTATATTCAGTTTCTTTTACGATAAGAGATATTATTCTTTTGTATTCAATAAGAGAACTTCTGTTATTCCATTTCTTTATTGTTCTGTTGGAATAACCTGTATACGCGGAATACCCTATACGTGGTGACATTCTTCTATTATTCATCTTTATTATTCCGTTGGAACATCCATGCATCTTTATCATGGGACACGGGGTTCCGCTTTTTATTATTCTCGCTTTATTTTTCGTTGGAACATCCTCGTCATGCGCTTTTACGCCGGACCGGTTCCGCTCTTTATTATTTCATTCTTTATTATTCATTGGAACATCCTGTCCTAGTGCACAAATTTTTCCCCGACCGGGTTCCGTTATTATTATTCTCGTTGGAATAACTTTGCTTATCTGAAAGTACCGCATGCGTGGTGATTTCTTTTGTTATTCCATTCTTTATTATACTCAACAAGTTAAAGTTTTGACTTATACTCCATAAAATTAGTATAATATCCTTGATATTTCTTACTTCCAAAGATCTTTTATGGAAATATTTTTCCGATCATACTTGAATTTTACTCTACAAAACAATGATCGTGTTGACAATTTGGGCGTTAATAATTCCTGGATAAAATAATTCTTGAACTTGTTTTATTGAATTCTTATATCATTGTCATCATCCTTATGTTTATATTTTTGTTGAAAGTCATCAGTGGCATTTGTAGTGCGTAGATGGACTTGGTATGATTATGACTGTGGATTATTCGATAATCAATCGTGGCCGTAATGTTACAAATGATATGGTAAAAGTTCTCATTGGCCCTGTAGTGCATTGATGGACGATTGTTGGTATGATCATGACCATTAATGAATACACAAATATTCTTGGCCCATAAAGCATGGATAATTGTGGTCCCGATCTTAAAGAATATCCTCGGCAGTAGTAGTGCGGGGTGATTCGATGATGTGGATTATTTATTAAAATTTGAGTCCTAGCTATAACGGTTGATGAAAAACTTTTTAATCATAAAAGATAGTAAATTTTATTTTTACTTGACTCTTTTAATGGATTGTTTGTTCATTGCAGCTTAAACTTGATGTCTATTATATTTTATCGGTTTAACATTGTTGGAGACTAATGATAATTTATTCGCATTATCTTAGTCATAATATTTCTTCTTGGGCTAGTTGAGCTCACCCTTTCTTTCACTTTTTCTCTTCGAAATGAGAACATATAGCGAGGACTAGTCGGGAGGCGGAGTGACGGTCCGGAGGATAAGATTAGTAGTCCTCACTATTCTGTGAAATAGTGTGTTAATAATTGTAATGAGGACTCCTTTTGAGTTTATATAATCTCTAGTAGACAATAATTGTATTTCAAACTCAAAGTTATGTTTTGTCGATTGCATACCACGATAGTTTTATTAGTAAGTTGTATTTGAATTTTGTACCACGATCCGACGACCCAAGATGGGTGATGTATACCTAATTTTGGGGCGTCACGGTTAGTATCAAAGCTTAGGGATATGATCCTCGGCTAAGATGTGATACTAGAACTAGGAGGGAGAGACGGAAATTCCTTCGCTAGTATTATGACCTACTTAAATTTATTTTGTATTTAAATTGGTTGGTCGAGTTTAGAGATATTATGTTACATGTCAATTAACCTTTGTTTTGTGGCGATCTCGAAAATGACATCCGAGAATATTGAGAATAGCAATGGAGCACGTGGAGACCGTTGAGTCTCCACAAATCAATAATCGTGGATAATGTGCATCGTGAAGGCGACAATCCTCCCGTAAACAACAACACCGATCAATTGATTTAACGACCAGTGCGTTTAGGAGCTTTTAGAATTCATGCAACATCGGTAAGACGGCTCCTGCTTATAATGTAGGAGGAAACAATGGCAACCCACGGTTGGTCACCGCTAAGCAATTCAAGGAGCTGGGACCACCGGAGTTTTTGGGAAAGCCAGAACCACTTAAGGCGGAGACGTGGTTAAAGCAGATCACCAAGATATTTGATGTCTTGGGATGCTCCGAGGAGCAAAAGGTTCCTTTTGCCACCTTTATGTTGCGTGAAGAGGCATATCACTGGTGGGAATCTGTAAAACGTACCCAGCCTGACACACTCAAGATGTCTTAGGAGAAGTTCCAAGAGATGTTCAATGACAAGTACTTTCCCGAAAGCATTCGTCACATGAAGGAGGTGGAATTTATCAAGTTTGAGCAAAATAACAACACCACCGTGTCGCAAAGACGGTTAAGTTTGCCAAGTTGTCCCGATTTGCGTCCCACTTGGTTGATGATGAAGAGAGAATGACACGGATGTTTTTAAGAGGTTTGAAGCCAGAGATACGTTAATATCTTATCTCTCAGAAACTGTGTTTGTATTCAGATGTTGTTAATAGGGCTCAGTTATTGGAGCGCGATATTGAGTCAACCAAACCAAAAGAGAACAACAAGCAAAATGATAATACCGGTGATAACAGTCATCAAAGCGGTGACAATAAGCATGGAGGGAATTAACATGTCAGAAATGGTAACCACTTTGGTGGTAATCATGGTTAAAATAATAAGAATGGATATTTCAAGAAGAGGAGATTCAACAATGATGGAAAGACGTCAGCACCAACACCCGTTGTTAAGGAAGGAGAACGACCACCTATCATATGCTTCAAATACGGAGGGGAGGGACACATCAGTCCAAACTGCGCGATGCCGTCCAAAACATGTTATAATTGTGGAAGAGAAGGTCACTTAGCCCGATTCTATCGTTCACCGAAGACAAGTTCAGCTAGGATGGAGGCACCAAAGGCCGTCCCAGAAAAGTCAAAACCGGTTGTTTAAGAGAGAACGATTTTTTTCGTGACAAGGAACCTGAATAAAATTATCACGGGTATGTTAGTCATAAACTCTTGTGAAGTCTTTACCATGTTAGATACCGGTTCTACTCACTCTTTTATTTCACCTAGTTGTGTTCAATGTTTGAATTTAACTCCGAAGAAGTTAGACTTTGATATATCTGTTGGGAGAAACCTTCGTTACCTCCACTATTTATAAATCTTGTTCAAATCAACACTTTCACGTTACCTGACGATCGTATCTCTTTGAAAATACTTGCCTTTGATGTGATTTTAGGAATCGATTGATTAACTACTCATCATGCTTTTTGTAAGGTTGATTAGCTTTCATACTCCTAACCAACCTGTTATGCGAATTCAGGCAACCAAACCACTAAAGTCAATCATTGTTATATCAAGCCATAAGTAAAGAGTCCCGATCCTTTCGTTGTTGACTTTGTTGTGTGGAATGCACCGAAGCCAAATTCTTCTGTAGGCAACGTCGTGAATGACGATGACAAGTTGATAGGTATCAATGTGACGTGCTATCCATGTCTTGGATGAGAGTCACAATTTTGAATAATATTTCTATTATTAATAAATTTCCTGACGTATTCTTGAAGACTTCTTAGCCTACACCTAGAGCGTGAAATCGAATTTTGTATTGACCCCAATCTGAAACCCATTTCTTAAACCCTCAAATATTTCTTCAACTAAATGAACGTAACGCATGAAAGACGTTGGCTCGAAATCATTGAAGATTACGATCGCATTCATTCAATACCATCGTGGGAAAGCGAACGTGGTAGCTGACGCGTTGAGTAGAAGATCTTATGCATTTACGAGTGCGATGTTGTTAACACAAAGGCCTATTTTGTACGACTTATAAAAGATGAAGATAGAGTTAAAGACTCTAGGAACCCAAGTAAAGATAACGAATATACGAGTAGAATCGACTTTAATCGATAAAGTTAAAGTCGCTCAACCTACACACCCGGAGCTGATAAATGTGAAGAAAAAGGTTCAAGAGGGCGTTATTCTAGAAGCAAGAATCGACGAAGAGAGGAAATCTCAACCCTCGATTTAATTGGCCCATTTGAAATCCTCGATGAAGTAGGAACTGTGGCCTATAGACTCGTTTTACCGCCAAGTAGGTTGCGTGTTCAGAATGTTTTTTTTCGTATCGATGTTACGTAAATATGTGGACGACCGAACCACATTATTAATTTAGAACTGGACGAGATAGCAGAAGATTTAACGTATGAGGAGATACGTGTTAAAATCTTAGATAAGAAGAATTGTATTCAACACTCAAAGGTTATACCTCAAGAGTTAGAATTTGAAATGAAGTCGAGGTATCCTCACCTGTTCAGCATACCAGGTACGTACCCAAATTTCGAGGGCGAAATTCCATAAGGATGGGAGATTGTGAGACCCCAGATTTTATGAATAAAGATTTAATTTTCTCGAAATAATTTTTTTTAATATTATGGAGTAAAATTGATATAATGTTATAGTTGTGGGTAATATTTATAAATTTTACAAAGTACGCAAGTTGTTATATAATATTCGATTGGTCGGGGAATATTCGTACAACGACACAATCATCAGTGGACCCTACAATGGAATTATTATCCGGATTGAGAAAATGACAAAAATACTTTATGAAAATAACTAAAAATTTTACTGTTAACTGTTGAAACACCGGTGTTAAAAGTAAGACGATGTCTGGCGTGGTTGCGTAGTAGCACACTCAGTATTAATTATTAATACTTACGTGATAAGTCACTCGGCTTTTATTGGTATTATTAATGTAATAATACGAAATTTTTTTTATATAAAATGTAATACTTTTATAAAATTATTCTATAAATAGAATATATTATATTCTATTATGCGTAGTGTTCATAATTAATACGTATAGTATTTTTCATAGTAAATTTTTTTTATATAAAATGTAATACTTTTATAAAGTTATCTGCTTTATTAGACGATAATTAGAATATATTTATTTAATTATGCATAGTGTTTGCAGATAAGTGCACTGCATAGTATTTGCGTAGTAAAATCTTTTATAAAGTTATTCGTTTTATTAGATTATAAATAGAATATATTATATTTTATTTAAAATATTTTCCTTTAAATATAGTAATCAGATTAAAGTAAATCAATACTGGACCGTTCATGAGTTAATTCTTATGCATTCCATTTTTTTATAAATAAAGCTCATTCTTTCATTATTTTCTTACTGAATTCACTTTGAACTCTGAGAGAGAAACTATAGAGAGAGACTATAGAGATGAAGAAAAGTATTCGCTACTTAACTACTTTTATTCGGTTTCTTTTTACGGTGAGGATATTATTCTTTTGTATTCAAGAAGAAAACTTCATTATTCTATTTCTTTATTGTTACATTGAATAACTTTGATCGCTTAATACCCTATACGTGGTGACATTCTTCTATTATTCTGTCTTTATTATTCCGTTGGAACATCCTGTTTGTCTATCTGTGGGACCTTGTTCTATTTTTTATTACATCTTTATTTTTCGTTGGAACATCCTCATGCATAGCTTTCTGGGACTGGTTCCGCTCTTTATTATTTCATTCTTTATTATTACATTGGAACATCCTGCTTGCAAAATTTTGTCTAACTTTGGTTCCATTATTATTATTCTGTTGAAATAACTCATCATGCTAAGTACCACATGCATGGTGATTTCTTTTGTTATTCTATTCTTTATTATACTCGGTTGGTTAAAGTTTTGACTTATACTCCATGAAATTAGTAGAATATCCTTGATATTTAAGGCTTCATCCAAATCTTTTCATGGAAATATTCTTCTGATCATTCTTGAATTTTACTCTACCAAACAGTATCATGTTGTAAGACCCCAAATTATTAATAAATGAAATTTATTTTCCTCTATTTATTATTTTGAAATAGTAAGGGTTGATTTGATTAATGTGGATAGTTATGGGTAAAATATGCAAATATTTCGAATAAGCAAGTGGTTATAAAATATTCATTATTATTGGGAATATTCGTTTGGTCGTGGAATATTAAATCTTTGTCGGGGAATATTAAATGCACGACGGCCAAGCGATCTTTTATGGGCCCCATAACTGAAAGCGATTGGATGAAGAAAATGACAAATATAATTTGTTTATAAATAACAGTAATTATTCTGAATTATCTTGTTGGAATACCCGTTGGTTAAAACACACTAATCTGCGTTGTTGAGCAGGTAGAACACGGTATTGCACCAATTATTGATTCTTACGTAAAAGAAGCCTTTACTCAATAATTGTTACGATGAATTACTATTCAAGATTTTATTTTATTGATTCAATAATTGCGATTAATATTTTATATTATTGTTGTTTCAATAAATTGTCATTACACAATATTTTTTCATTATCGAAGCAATAATTCATATTATCTGAATAATATTATTGGATAACATTATTAGCAATGTCTAGAAAGTTTTGTCTCAAGGAGAGGATTGGTCACCTAATTACAGCCAGGTAAGGAGAGATCCTTATTGGAAAGCCCCTTTTTCCAGGACGGCACCGTTACCAAGATCTTGTGATTCTGTAATATTATTTGTGAATAATTAATTATTAATTTATATGATGAGGAAAATATTGATTTTATGTGGATATAGATGGAGAAATTTTTTTGTGACAATTGTTGAAAATTAATATTTTATCTTTTTTACGATAAAATAATTCATTTAAATATATTATTTTAATAATATATTAACGATGATATTTTTATAATGAATGTGGGATATATGAGTATATGAGGAGGAAGAGTATTTTTGTGGTATTAAATGTTTAACACATATTTTTGTGTGTTGGTGGACACAATTATTGATGAAAATTTGATTATAGCACAGTAAAATCGTCTGCTTACGGATTTCTACAATTTCGCTTTGGAATTTCAAAAACTTTCTTACAGTAAAGTTGTAGAGAATTGAATTTCCTATTAAAATTCGCAAGATTCAATTTTTCTAACAAAAGGCTATTTATTATGAATTATTGAAGTTAGAGACTCAAAATAGTTAATTTTTGAAGTTTTAATTATGTTAAATAAGAAAAACGTTTTTAAAAGTTTTTGTGAGGTGGGCTACTTGTGTTGAATGCTGAATTCAGTTTTTAAAAAGTGTGCGTAAGAATTTAATAAATATATATTAATATTTTATTAAATTTTACGCTTTGAATGTTCTAAGCATTTTTCATAAATAGGGTCTTGGGTTAGAATTGAAAATCACACCGTAAATCAAGTTTTTCTCTATATTATCGAGCGTATTCTTGTGATAGAAATATCATTCAAAATCGTTATCTTATCCAAGACTTGGATAAGACGTCACATTGATACCAACCTGACTTCTATCCCTTAACCTGATATAGACCTCACAATGATACCTATAAACTTGCCATCTTCATTCACGATGTAAGCCTCTGAGAAAAGTCAAACCCGGTGCATTCCACACAAGAAAGTCAACAACGAAAGGTTCGGAGCTCTTTACTTATGGCGATATAACGGTGATTAACTTTAGGGTTTGGTTACTTTGAATTAGATATAACGGGTTGGTTATGAATATAAAAGCTAACAACCTTCTGAAAAAGCATGATGAGTAGTTAACCAATTGATTCCTAAAATCACATCAAAGGCAAGTATTTTCAAAAAGATAAGATCGACGTATAGCGTGAAAGTGTTTATTTGAATCAAACAAGATTTAAAAATAGTAAGCGATAGTGAAGGCTCCTACTAACGAAGTTTCAACCATAAGTCAAAGTCTAACTTCTCCGGAGTCAAATTTAAGCGTTGAGCGCAAAGCAAGAGAGATAAAATAATGGGTAGAACCCAGGTATCTTATAAGGTATAGACTTATGAATTTATAATTAACTAACCCGTGCTAACCGTTCGGTTTACTCGCTTTTGAAGTCATGAAAAATGCACTTCCTAAAACCAACGACTTTGTTTTGTCCATATCCACCTTTGGTCCCACCGTCCGGCTAGACTTGACTTTGGTGCACAACAAAATTGGGCTAAATGACCTTCTCTTCTTGCAATTTCCACTTCTATTATCTTTGCCATTATTACCATAAAGTGGTTACCATTCTTGGCATGATAATTTCCCCACGATGGTTATCATTATTACGATAGTCGTTGCCACCGGTATGATTATTATCGTGTTGTTGGTCGTTACCTTTTGTTTGAAATTTGAATCAACACTCTCGTGTGCTTCATTTGCTTATCTCAAAGATTTTCGGATGCCATTCTCGAAACACCACACAAAACAAGGGTTAATTAACATATCACATATTATCCCTATACTCGTGAGCCACCAATTAAATACCAAATAAATTTAGGTAGGTCATACTAGCGAAGAATTCCCGTCTCTCCCCTCCTAGTTCTTATCTCACATCTCGGCCGGGGATCATATCCTGGCTCGATACCAACCGTGATGCCCCCAAAATTAGGTATCGTCACCCGTCTTGGTGTAACCCACTTACATGGTACATAAATTCAAATACAACTTACTAATATAAGCGTAGGTATACAATCGACATAAAGCGTGAGTTTGAATACAAATTTTGTCTACTAGATATTATACAAACTCAAAAGGAGTCCTCATTTAAACTATTATCACACTATTTCACGAGAATAGTGAGGACTACTAATCTTATCCTCTGGACCATTACTTACGTTCCCGAGGCTCGTCCAGCTATGTTCTCATTTCACGAAGAAAATGAAAGAAAGGTGAGCTCAACTAGCCCGATGAAATATTATGACTAAGATAATGCGAAATAAATTATCATTAGCCTTCAACGATGTTAAAAGCGATAAAATCTGATAAACAACCGGTTTAAGCTGCGGAATGAATAAGCGACCCATTAAAAGAGTCAAGTAGAGAATAAAATCTACTATCTTTTAGGTTTTAAAGGTTTTCATCAATTTTTTTATCATTTGAGACTCGACAATAAATAAACCACCACATCTAATCATCCATATACCACGGTCGAGGATTTTCATCAAATTATCAATGGTCACGTACTATCTTAAGAATCACCCCGGTCATAATCATACCAAAAACTATCCATCAACGCATTCTGAGACCCACTTTGAGGACTTTTGTCACATCATTTATATCAAGTCGTGATTATCTTAGAATGATCCACGGTCATAATCATACTAAGTTCATCTATCTTACGTAAGCGAAGATAACATAATATAATATGAGGATGATGATGATGACATAATAATTCAATAAAACAAGTTCAAGAATTATTTAATCCATGAATTATTAACGTCCAAATTATCGACATGATCTTTTGTTTTGTAGAGTAAAATTCAAGAATGATCGGAAGAATATTTCCATGAAAGAATCTTTGGATGAAACGCATGCAAATATCGAGGATATTCTACTAATTTCATGGAGTATAGAAGTCAAAGTTTTAACCAACCTGGGTATAATAAAGAATGGAATAACAAAAGAAATCACCGTGCATGCGGTGCTTGGCATGACGGAGTTTTTCAACGAGAATAATAATAACGGAACGGTCGGGTGAAATTCACAAGCGGGATGTTCAACCGAGAATAATAAAGATGGAACCCGGATCCGGTGTAAAAACACGAGATAGGATATTCTAACGGAGAATGATAAAGATTTTAACCGGTCCGGTGTAAAACAAAACACATGAGAATAATGTTCCAATGAATAATAAAAAAGCGGAACCGGTCCGGTGTAAAACACATGAGCGAGGATGTTCCAACGAATAATAGAAGAATGTCACCAAGTATAGGGTAAATTAGCGTATCTGAGTTATTCAACGAATAATAAGCAATGGAATAACATAAGGATTTCACCAAGTATAGGGTATCTGCGTATCTGAGTTATGTATAGGGTATGCCACTTTTACGAGTTATTCAACGAATAATAATGAATGGATTAACGAAGTTCTCTTGAAGAAGAAGAATAACATCCTTACTGTAAAAAATAACTGAATATAGAAGTAGTGAAGTAGCGAGAATACTTTTCTTCTTTCTATAATTTTCTCTCTATAAACTTCTCTCTATAATTTCTCTCTACAGAGTTTGATGAATTAAGTAAAAAATAATGAAGGAATAAGCTTATTTATAGGAAAATGGAATGCATAGTAATTAATCCATGAGCGGTCAGATTGATTTACTTTAATCGGCGGTCCATATTTAAAGAAAATCTTTTAAATAAAATATAATATATTATATTTATATAAAAACATTTTACTATCTGAAACACTTTATTCAATACTATGCAAAACAACATACAAAAAATACTATATACAACACTATGCATAATAAAATATAATATATTCTATTTATAGAATAACTTTAATAAAGTATTACATTTTATATAAAAGATGTTTACATTTTATTACGTTAATAATCTGAATAAAACAAAAGCGTCATTATCGCTATAATAATTCATATTATTAATCGACATAATGGAATCAAAGAGTGACTTCTCACATAAGCATCGATAATCAATCTGGTGTGCTACTTATGCAACCACACGTATTCTTTGTACTTTTACTACTGAGTAGTTCAGCGGTAACCACGGTAAAACTTCCATGCGTTATTTCAATAAAATATTTTTTTGTCGTTTTCTCGATCAAATGATAATAATTACATTATGGGGTCCACCAATGATTGATTGCCAGTTGTCACGAATATATTCCTTGCTAAACCGAATATTCCCAGACCAATCGAATATAATATAACCACTTGCATACTTTTGCAAAATTTATAAATACTACCCACAACTATAATATTATCTCAAATTCACACCATAATATTAAAAATTATTTCGACAAAATTTAAATCTTTATTGATAAAATCTGGGTCTCACAATCTCCCTCCTTATGGAATTTAAGCCCCCTCGAATTAGAATGCGATACTAGTATGATAAAGAGGTGAGGATACCTTGAATACCTTTATCGTTGAAAATATTAAGTTCATTTTGCAATCCACCAAAAGATATTCATTAACAATTCATCTTTGCACACTCTGGGCCAAAGATATATAAGCTTATAAAACCAATAATCTTGAGGCATTGACTTAATAGTATCACGACCACGAATTATCCATTATCCACTTTGGCGGCGAGGATATTCGTGTTTTTTCAATCTGATCGTGATTATCTTTGAATAATCCTTGGTCATAATCATACCAAGTCTATCAATGCACTACTGACCAAAGATGACTTTTACCACATCCATGAATTAATATTTCATTCTTTGAGACTCATTTCGATAATTAATTCATATCATCGAATCATCCACACTTTCTGAGCCGAGGATATTCATTAGTATCACGACCACAAATTATCCATACCTTCTGCCAAATAATTGTGTATTCATTAATATCCGACCACAAATTATCCAAGCACTACTGACGAAAGATAATTGTGTATTCATTAAGTATCACGACCACAAATTATCAATGCACTACGACGAAAAGATAATCGTGTATTCATTAGTATCACGACCACAAATTATCCATGCCTTTACTGACGAAAGATAATCGTGTATTCATTAGTATCCGACCACAAATTATCCATACACTACGGCCAAAGATAATTGTGTATTCATTAGTATCCGACCACAAATTATCCAAGCACTACTGTTGAAGATAATTGTGTATTCATTAATATCACGACCACAAATTATCCATGCACTACTGCCGAAGATAATTGTGTATTCATTAATATCACGACCACAAATTATCCATGCATATACGGACGAAAGATAATTGTGTTTTCAATTACTGTTATGATTATACCAAACAATCCTCAGTCATAATCATACCAAGTCCATCTATGCATACTGACAGCCATGAGATGACTTTAAACATAATATAAACGTGAGGATAATGATATAAAGAATCAATCAAATGAGATAAAGGATAAATATTAAACATTTATAATATAATTTATCCGAGGATTCAAGAATATCCCCATGTTATCAATCACTTAATAATCTCATAATCTAATAACATTAATATTATAATAATATTTTAATCACTTCTTAAATTTATAAACAATTTATCTCGATTGTTTACGCTTTATCATATAATGCATTTAATCATTCAAAATGCCATACTCATAAAATATATCATCACCAATTATCAAATCCTCATCAAAAAAATATGCATATACTACATATAGGATTCTCTAGCCATAAAATCCTATTTTCAACTTTGTTACTTCACAAATTATATTTAACTCATATGTTAAATAACTAAACTATTTTCATGAAAATACCAAATTAGTCCCAAAAATATTTCTTTTCTGGGATTTAGCATAATATAGTCCCATAATGAAAATATATTTTTCTTGGAATTTTTAAAATTCATTTACTATTTTTCAAAAATCAATTTCTAATTAATTCCTTAAGAAATTAGCTACCTCAAGTTTAACTCAAAAATTCCCAAATCTTGGCAGGATCTTACACATGTTAACGTGAGCTTCTAGTTTAAATTTCATGGTCATCGAGTTTATAGAACTCCGGTTATAAGCGTTTTAAAATCGGAAAAACCTAAATATTGAAATAGTCATAACTTGCTCATTTTAAGTCGAGAATGAGCTCATTTTTGGACAGGAGGTACTTTATACCATATACCTTCATGTCCCAAAAGGCCAGAATTTTTCTCATAATTTAAGTGGCCGAAACAGTCCCTTAAAATTTCTGGGCAGTAGCATTTTTTCGATTTTGAGCTTTGGCCTCCTTTGCTAAAATCAGTCCACACAAAAATCTACAACACCTTTTCCAGTAATTCCACTTGGATTAGTTAGGTAACTCATAGATCTAACTCTAGGACTTGACCACACTCAAAAATTCAAAATATAATAGGAGATATGGTCAATTGAATTTCATATTCGTTTTCACCAAAATCGATTTTTCAACTCTTTGTGATTTCTAAGAAACTTTCATGTTTTCACATAATAACCAACATAACTCATCATAACACTTACTAATACTTCATATACCCATGATTTTCATTAGTCCAATGCTTTTATTATGACTTTCATCATAATCCTCGTAATAAGCAGATCCTTTTAGTTGAAAAAATATTTGAGGTTTAAGAAATGGGTTTTTTATCTTTGAAATCAATACAAAATTCGATTTCACGCTCTAGGGTGTAGGCTAGAAATCTTCAAGAATCGTCAAGAAATTTATTAATGATAGAAATATCATTCAAAATCATTACTCTTGTCCAAGACTTGAATAGTCGTCACATTAATACCAACTGTGACTTACATCCCTTAACTGGATAGCACCTCACAATGATACCTATAAACTTGCCATCTTCATTCACGATGTAAGCCTACTGAAAGTCCAAAGCTTGGTGCATTCCATAAAAGGAAGTCAACAACGAAAGGTTCGGGGCTCTTTACTTATGAAACTTGATATAACAATAATTGACTTTAGTAGTTTGGTTAATTGAATTAAGCATAACAAGTTGGTTATGAATATAAAAGCTAACAACCTTACGAAAAGCATGATGAGTAGTTAACCAATTGATTCCTAAAATCACATCAAAGGCAAGTATTTTCAAAAGATAAGATCGACGAATAGCGTGAAAATGTTTATTTGAATCAAACAAGATTTAAAAATAGTAGCGATGTGAAGGCTCTTACTAACGAAGTTTCAACCAATAAGTCAAAGTCTAACTTCTCCGGAGTCAAATTTAAGCGTTGAGCATAAGCAAGAGAGATAAAATAATGGGTAGAACCAGGTATCTTATAAGGTATAGACTTATGATTTATAATTAACTAACGCGTACTAACCGTTCGGTTTACTCGCTTTTTGAGAAGTCGTGAAAATGCACTTCCTAAAACCAACGACTTTGTTTTGTCCATATCCACCTTTGGTGCCACCGTCCCAAATTAGACTTGACTTTGGTGCACAACAAAATTGAGCTAAATGACATTCTCTTCTTGCAATTTCCACACTTCTATTATCTTTGCCATGATTACCACCGAAGTGGTTACCATTCTTAACATGATAATTTCCCCACGATGGTTATCATTGTTACGATGGCCGTTGCCACCGATATGATTATTATCGTGTTGTTGGTTGTTACCTTTTGTTTGAAATTTGAATCAACACTCTCATGTGCTTCATTGCTTATCTCGGCATTTTCGGATGTCATTCTCAAACTCATCACAAAACAAGGGTTAATTAACATATCACATATTATCCTATACTACGTGACCAATTAAATACCAAATAAATTTAGGTAGGTCATACTTAGCGAAGAATTCCCGTCTCTCCCTCTAGTTCTTATCTCACATCTCGGCCGGGATCGTATCCTAAGCTACGATACCAAGCTGTGATTTAATGTCCCAAAATTAGGTATACGTCACCCATCTTGGGTCGCCACTTACGTGGTACATAAATTCAAATCTGACTTACTAATATAAGCGTAGGTATGCAATCGACATATAAAGCGTGAGTTTGAATACAAATATTGTCTACTAGATATTATACAAACTCGAAAGGAGTCCTCATTACAACTATTATCACACTATTTCACGCGAGAATAGTGAGGGACTACTAATCTTATCCTGCGGACCATTACTTACGTTCCCAGGCTCGTCCCGGCTATGTTCTCATTTCACGAAAAACGGTGAAAGAAAGGTGAGCTCAACTAGCCCGATAAAAATATTATGACTAAGATAATGCGAATAAATTATCATTAGCCTTGAACAGATGTTAAACTAATAAAATACAATAGACAACCGGTTTAAGCTGCGGTGAATAAGCGATCCATTAAAAAGTCAAGTAGAGAATAAAATCTACTATCTTTTAGGTTTTAAAGGTTTTCATCAATTTTTATCATTTGAGACTCGACAATAAATAAACCACCACATCTAATCATCCACATACCACGATCGAGGATTTTCATCAAATTATCAATGGTCGTATGACTATCTTAATCACCCACGGTCATAATCATACCAAAAACTATCCATCATTTGCATTACACAAATACTGAGGACTTTTGTCACATCATTTATATCAAGTCGTGATTATCTTAGAATGATCCTGTGTCATAATCATACTAAGTTCATCTATGCTTGCGTAAAGCGAAATAATAACATAATATAACATGAGGATGATGACAATGACATAATAATTCAATAAAACAAGTTCAAGAATTATTTAATCCATGAATTATTAACGTCCAAATTATCGACATGATCTTTGTTTTGTGAGTAAAATTCAAGAATGATCGGAAGAATATTTCCATGAAAGATCTTTGGATGAAACGCGAAATATCGAGGATATTCTACTAATTTCATGGAGTATAAAGTCAAAGTTTTAACCAATTTGGGTATAATAAAGAATGGAATAACAAAAGAAATCACCATGCAAATGCGGTGCTTGCGCGGGCGGAGTTTTTCAATGAGAATAATAATAACGGAACGAGTCGGTGAAATTCACAAATGAAGATGGATGTTCCAATGAATAATAATAAAGATGGAACCGGATCCGATGTAAAACACACGATAGGATATTCAATGAGAATGATAAAAATAAGCGGAACCGGTCAGTTGTAAAACACCTACGACGGGATGTTCCAACGAGAATATTAGAAGAATGTCACCAAGTATAGGGAAAAATCACGTATCTGAGTTATTCAAATTATTCAGAATAATAAGCGATGGAATAACATAAGGATTTCACCAGTATAGGGTATCTGCGTATCTCGAGTTATGTATAGGGTATACCACTTTTACGAGTTATTCAACGAATAATAATAATGAATGGAATAACGAAGTTCTCTTCGAAGAAGAAGAATAACATCCTTACTAGTAAAAGAAATATATGAATATAGAAGTAGTGAAGTAGCGAATACTTTTCTTCTTTACTATAATTTTCTCTATATAAACTTCTCTATAATTTCTCTCTCAGAGTTTGATGAATTAAGAAAGAAAATAATGAAGGAATAAGCTTATTTATAGGAAAATGGAATGCGTAGTAATTAATCCATGAGCAGTCCAGATTGATTTACTTTAATCGGATTCCATATTTAAAGAAAAATCTTTTAAATAAAATATCATATATTCTATTTATATAAAAACATTTCTTATATGCAAACAACTATCTATCAAAACCTATACTATCGTAATAAAATATAATATATTACATTTATAGAATAACTTTAATAAAAAATTATTACATTTTATATATAAAAGATATTTACATTTTATTACGTTAATAATCTGAATAAAACAAAAGCGTCATTATCATTATAATAATTCATATTATTAATCGACAATAATGGAATCAAACTTAGTGACTTCTCACATAAGCATCGATAATCAATACCAGTAATGCTTTCTTATGCGATCACACGTATTCTTCTTTTACTTTTACTACTGAGTAGTTCAGCGATAACCACGGTAAAAAACTTCCGCCAGTTATTTCAATAAAATATTTTTGTCGTTTTCTCGATCAAAATGATAATTACATTATGAGGGTCCACCAATGATTGGTAGTTATGCGAATATTCCTTGCTAAACCAAGAATATTCCCAGGCCAATCGAATATAATATAACCACTTGCATACTTTGCAAAATTTATAAATCTACCCACATGACTATAATATTATCTCAAATTCACACCATAATATTAAAAAATTATTTCGACAAAATTTAAATCTTTATTGATAAAATCTGGGTCTCACACTTTTAATGGATTAATTGTTAAATTGCGAGTTAAACTTGATGTCATTATATTTTATCGGTTTAACATTGTTTGGAGACTAATGATAATTTATTACGCATTATCTTAGTCATAATATTTCTTCTTGGGCTACTGTTGAGCTTCACCCTTTTCTTTCACCGCTATCTTCTTGAAAAATGAGAATATAAGCGGGACTAGTCGGGGAAGGGAGGAGTGACGGTCGAGGAGGATAGCATTAGTAGTCCTCTTTATTTCGTGAAATAGTGTGTTAATAATTGTAATGAGGACTCCTTTTGAGTTTGTATAATCTCAGTAGATGATAATTGTATTCAAACTCACAGTTATGTTTTGTCGTATTATACCACATGTGTTGTATTAGTAAGTTGTATTTGAATTTTGTACCATATGTCGTTTCACCCAAGATGGGTGATGTATACCTAATTTTGGGGCGTCACATAGAAATCGATTCAGGTCCGGACGTCCGGATTTATCCCGTCAGGACTTTTTTTTTTTTTTTTTTTTTAAAACAACTAAAAAAATATATTTAATATTTTATGGAATTAAAATTTTTTCATAATAAAGTGTTTTGGACGTGATTTGGGTACGTATAACAAAACATGATCTGTACAGTAAAGACTGTACCACCATTTTTTGGTATAGGTATTCAAATCACCCCCAAAACATTGTATTTTGAAAAAAATTCAGTTTCATAAAATATTAAATATTTTTTTTTAGTTATTTTAAAAAAAAACAAAAATAAAATAAAATTTGGGGCCCGTTTTTTATCAGGTCCGGACCTGATCCGCTGTGTGTGTGTGTATGTATATATATATATACGGTCAGGATCAAGAGCATTCTCCTTAAATAACATTTCTCCTTAAATAACATTCTTTTATTAAAACTACGTTGTTTTGGAGGGAATAGCGGTGATATTTTTGTAAATCTGATTCCATCAGCGTATTTACAAAAAATGTCATGCGTCCTCCAAAACTACGTCGTTTTGATAAAAAATCTTATTAAGCGGAATCTTATTTAAGAGAATCTTCTTAATCTGACAAATCATCTATATATATATATATATATATATATAATTTTCTTTAGGTTTTAATATTTTATAATTATTTTTTTAATATTAGTTCACAATTTTAAAATAATTTATATTAAGAAACGAATGGAATAATTAGTAATATTTTAGTTGAATAATTAACCACCATTACTTTTTCCCAAAAGATTTGGAACACCCCTGCAACTTGCCCATTGTTTTAATTAGTTTGCTTCTCTCTCTCTCTTAATTCTCAGAGTAAAACAAGTTGTTCTTATAAAATCATACTACTATCATACTTCTATAGCGCTAGCTAATCATGAGAAACATGAATTAAAAAATATTTAAAGCTAGCCAGGCCAACCGACTTCACCTGAAAAAACTACCAACTGCCAGATCCAAACAAAAATTAATTAACTAATTAATCATTTGATTATTAAATACATTAAATACATTAACAGGAATGTAATATATATATATATATATATATATATATATATATATATATACTATAAAGTTAGGCTACAAGCTTCGAGATAAACGTTCATATATAATTATATGTATTCGGTTAGCATGAAGTTGTATTGTATCCACTCCCCATAATCGATACATGCATGAATGGAGTACATCTTTTTAGCTGATACATATCCGTAGTCTTTTGTTTTGAATTATTTTAAAAAAATTATAAACCGAGTACAATTAATATTTTTATTGCAATTAAAAAAGCAAAGGTTATTATTGGATATTTAAAATAAACATTTTCAACTTTTTTTTGGCCAAAATTGCACTTTATTTCTATAATAAGTTGTTTTAATAAATGTAAATCCAAATAGTATTCTCCGACTTTAATAAATAAAAATTGTAAATAACTAAACTAGTAAATAAGTTAAAAATAGCATTATAATAAACTGCAACTTAATATACAAAATTTTAAAGCAGTTGAATTAAGACAAAGAATATTATTAGTATATTTCGTAATCAATAAATAAATTAGATAAATATATATTTGATAGATGCGTCCCTTGTAATTTTAGTATGTTTAAGAAATATCAAAATATATAATTTATTATAATATTCAATAAATGCAATTACTTTTTTAAAATAAAATCTTATGATTAGCAAAATAACCTTAAAACTGTAGGAAAAATATTTCAAAAATAAGTTTTAAAAATAATAATAAAATCAGGATCATCATTAACACGTTTTTAAAATTCGTGGTCGATCTCTAATATCCAAAAAAAATTCCCTCCTATGATGTTATATTATATTGAAACTGGTGTGACCTCCAAAACACCATCCTAAAAAAATCTTATGTGTTTTTCCTAATCTGAAAGAGAATATAAAATTTGGCATTTTCTTCTCATAGAAAAAGTACCAAATACGTTTATAATTAATATATATAATACTAACATTGATGCTTACCCTCTTTTATGAATATGGTTTATATTGGGCTAGAAATGAGATCCAGATGGATTTCTCTTCTAACTCGAGTACTTATCTAGATATTATTATATAATAATAATATTTAAAATAAATATTAATTATAATTAATTTTACTAAATAATTATAATTTCACATAAGTTCAAGAATTAATTAAATAAATCATTTGCTAATAAATTGTAAGTATTTTCTTTATAGATGTACATAAATATTTCGAAATTAATATAATCTCGATACATCTAAACTAATTTCATAAGTCCATAACTTATCTTTACTTGAGATTTAAGAATTAAATCAATCCTCTTAATAATAAATATTAAAGACTCAACCAAAATTCTATGATCAATGATAAATTATATTATAAAAAATCTTATAGATATTTTGACAATAATAATGTTCTATATAATATTAATTAAATATATGTATCGAAATTCTGAGGTATTAATTAACACAATGTAATCTCACTCATTGGAACGTCAAATTAATATATATATATATATATATATATATATATATATAAGTATATTACTATTTCAAAATTAAGAAATTTCATAAATTAGTATTTATGTTAAAATATTTTATAAATAAAATATTATCACATGATCCGTTCAATGAACACCGTTAATGCACTAATATTTTAATTAGAATTGAAGTTCAATATAAATTATATCTGTTAAAGTACTATAACATACATATTATTATCTCCAAATTATTCTAAATTCTAAATTATTATTTCTTTATTTATATATTACATATGATTTATATATTATCGTTATAACATTTATTTATATACATAAACCATATTATATAATACGGAGATTTATATAAACAAATTAAATGACCCTTTAATGAATAATGTAATAATGATATACTTTTATTAATAAATAAATATCCAACATAAATAAATAAATAAAAATTTTATAACAAAAACTCCTTTATACATCAATACCAGAACTCTTTGTACATATTATAATAACTAGCAGTCGTTAATTTGACATATATACACACACTAAATGTGTTTAAAAAATATAAAATAAAGAAGAGTTAAAGGAAAAGAAATTATGAGAGAGCGGAAGAGTAAAAATATAAATAAAAGAATAAAATATAAAAATAAAAAATATCGACACATTTTCTCTGAAAGACGATTATTATTTATATCTCTTAATTAATAACTAGTCTCCACGCACGTGAGAAAAAAAATGCGTAAGAAAAACAAACTTAAAATAAAATTATGTGACAAATAAATTACAAATGGAAAAAATAAATTATGTGACATGAATTGTTATATTGTACTGATATATGATAATAAATTAATATATAATTATTCAAAAATAATAATTTTTGGATAACAAATTAATATAGTATGTAATATCCATAATATACTACCTCTTTTTAGAATATAATAATAATAATTAAAAAAAAAAACTATCGCGTTTTAAAAAATATAGATCAATATTCATTTTTTAAAAATCAAGTTAGGCATACAATTAATATGGTATTCAATTAATTATGTATATCTTTATTTTGCAATTTATAAAATAAGATATAATATTATCAGTTTTTGTTCGGTTATGAAAAATAAAATAATATATATATTTCTCATTTGATATTTTCTAAAATATTAAATTATAATCAATTTGTTAAAAAACAATGGTGCACGCTTGCTTCCTCTCCCAACTATCTAAGTCGGTGGCTATCCTCTATATATACAACTGGTTTTCTTTTTATTTATACTTTTTATTCTACCATTTTCATCTTGATATAGTTTGGGTTTTTTTTTTGAGCAATTCTACGGGACCGGGATTTGTTACCGGTAATCTCTTTTTTTTTTCTTTTACTCACAAAACCCTAAACCCTAAACCCTAAACCCAAAACGCTAAAACTTAAACACTAAATTTTAAACTCAAAATCACTTAATTTTGTAAAAATTTGAGTTAAAATTAAAAAAAAAAAATAGGAGAAAAAAAAAGGTGTGTGAGAGAGGTCACAATTAAATCCCTGTTCTCCTAGATTTTTTTTTTTTTTTTAATTTCTTCATTCACAATACAAATACAGACAGATAGATAGATAGATAGATAGATAGATAGATAGATAGATAGATAGTCTTGCTATATATTGTTAGTTTTTTTCTTCTGTCTCTTTCATTCTCCAACGTACGTAACTGTAGACCCATTAATTCAAATAGTAGTACCATGCATGTTTTCAAAATCCAATTGCAAGGCCGACTTGGGTGAGAAATTTCGAAAATATATATATATATATATATAATCAGAAATGAATTAATTGGACTTTTCCAAAATCAATGTTATAAAATTAATTTTGTGAGTTTCAATTTAAGGAGATCCGGAGGCTGGAGGGCTTCAGGTTTCACAGAGCAAGCAAGAATTAAGGAAGAGTTTTTGGGTATTGCGTTTTAAGGAATAGAACGTTGCGTTTTGGACTCTTTAACGCATGCATGATGCAGCTGCTCGCTCAAACGTTGAGGTCCAAGAGAGATTACGTGAGTGGAAATGAAGAAGGCTTTAATTTACGTGGGAATTGAATCAATAAGCTAGCCATGTGGAGCTACGTGTACACTTTGATTGCCACTTGTCCATTTAACGTATCTACTGTTTAGTCCATGTCACTACCTCCCGCGCCCATCGAAACATGCATGCATCCCCTCTTTCTTTCTAACCATTTTCTCCACAATATTAATTAAAGAAATAATACATAGATATATAGTTCCACTTGAAAACAAGTTTGTGTCAGATAGATATGGATGATATATTGGATATTTTGTTCAGTATCCCCACATGTTAATAAAATTTGGAAGTGTGAAGTTTATTTTAAGTTTCATTAATCGATTGATAATCGATAGAATCTTGGCGCGCTTATGGCGAGATTTTATGTACCAATCACCAACTTTTACCAAAAAAAAATAACTTCAAACTTTCGTCTTCTAGATTCATAAAATTTATTCTTACGAACAAAGCATTTGTATTCATTTTTTTAAAACATTACACATGAAAACATAGAAAAATAAAAATTAATTTAAATTATTGGAGTCTGTGAATAAAATATTCCTCAATTTACGGATTCTCAAAAATAATTTTGTTTGGTTATGAGTTGCAAAATATAATTATGATTTTATTAAAATTTAAAGTCATATATATAATTTGTTTTAATATGAGTTATACCGATTAGAACCAAATGGTTACAGTACAATATATATTTAATTTTTTAAATTAAAAATCATCATCATCCTAAAAGTATTAAGTATTTTGGGAGGAGGGATATTCATTATAAAATCCCTTTTCTAACATCAATTGTAAAATAAGGACTAATTACGTGTATTAAATTGTTGGCGATACACTCACAAGACCAGGGTAAAAGTGGAAATAAAGGTCGACTGCCTGAAACCATTTTCATATACAGAACCAACGTGAACCCCGAAATCCTTTATAGCATACGTAGCTGAAATAAAAAATGGTTCAAAACTAATTTGAGCCTGTTTTTCTTTTAAAAAATCCAAATAATTTAAATTAATTTAGATTTTTCAGGTCTAGTAAGAGTAGACATTATTATTATTATTATTATTATTGGGATGTAGCGAGGGAGGAGGGAATTGGGGAGAGAAAATGATGAATTAAGCACTTGTCTGAAGCCGAATGAAAAAACAAAAATGCTAGGGGGACCGGGTTTTGGTGAAAGAGGTAGTGATCGGGTAATTTATTTATTTTATGACTCAAATAATTTGTTGTAATTAAAATTTTTATAGAATTCAGTAATTTGAGTGTTATTTGGATACATGTAAAAAATAGAATTGTACAAATGACACCTAAATTACTGGATTCTGAAAAAAAATTAATTTTAATAAATCTTATAAATTATTCAAAAGTCATAAAAAAAACAAAAAACAAAGTGCCCGGTCACTACCCCTGTGCCTTAGAAGGATTGAATGAAAAATGGGCCTAAGGATAAGTTCTTTTCCTTGTCGTTTTTTTCTGACTGGTGGCCCACCTCTTTGTGACCCATATATGTTGGATTGGAGTTGACTCTCGTCAAGATAAGCTGACACTCTTCCCCATTATCATGCATTTTGTGAGTGAGTGAGTGCAAGGGAATAAAGGAGGGAATTAGGGAGAGAGGAGAACTACTGAAAAATCATCATCAATAGAGTTGATATTTTACATAATGGGACATATTATTATCACTTCCACAAAAGACGGCATCCAATATATATATATATAAACCTATTTCATTATAAATGTTAGCTATGAACACTATTTCAGTAAGTTAATCGTCAATTGTATAATTTATATATACAAGGACCTATTAATTACATATTAAACATTAACTATAAGCACTATTTCAGTAAGTTGATATGTGGTCGTCCATTATATAATTTAAGGAGTGAGATTCATAGTCTCCATTACTAACATTTGTTATGGAATAAGTCATCATATATATATATATATATATAAAAGTCCTATATAAGTCATTTACAGGCTTAGAGCAAGAAGTAGCGGAGAGTGTTTAATTATATGTAAAAATTTCACAAAAGACAAATATAATCTTGACCAAGTAATTCACTCATTTTCAATTGATATTAAGTTCGATGCTTTATTTAAGCTACTTTGATATTTTCTCAACTTTTAAATAAATTCCTCGACACAGGTACATGTATAAGAGCTTAATTCAAAGTGAGGATTAAGATGAATTCACAGCATTATCCATCAGGAACTTTAATCAATACTTAATTTGGGGGAAAATATCCAATATTTGATGCCATTCTTATCACAACAAGAAGAAGAAGAAGAAGAAGAAACAAATTAAACGACCCATGTTTTTTTGTCTGGTAGACCACATCTTTGAAAACTGCATAGGATTACACAAGCACCGTTTTCTTTATCTTTTTTAGAGGAATAATATGTTGTGCACAAATTGAACATAAAAAGTAAAATTAAGGTATTAATTATTAATAAAAATATGCAAATATGTAATCGTAGGTCTCATTTTTTATTTTTTATTCTATTTTTATACAGTTTAATTGTGCATATATTTTTTTTTGTATAATTTGTCTCTAACATTACTTTTTTAGTGAGAGAGAGACAGCTGCTAATTAATTAAGCCAACAAAGCTAATAAAAGATAATATGGTGTAAAAGCTGCTTAATTATTGGGATTATGTCAAATGGCTTATTCGAGTGTAAATATTTTAATTAGGCTATCCTAACCCTAAAAAGAACACTAAATAGTTATCGTACTAATTTATCACATAGATCATATCTAGCTAATCTCATGATTCATCCAAACTTTTAAGTTTCGTATATGAGCTTAACAGCAGTTAATTAGTAGTCCTTAATTCCCTCCCATTTTAACAAACAGTATTCCATCTTTAAGTTAGGTTTAAAATCAACATATTTATACCAACTCAATTTGAAACGCAAGGTCTTATATATATATAGAGTTCTAGATTGGCAATCCAATCATGCACTTAGCTTCTTTCCTTTTTCTCTGTCTCCTTTTTTTTCAAATCTCTCCTAAAACAGAAGAAAATTAATTATGGACGTAAAAGCTTTCATAATTTTTATTGTATATATATACTCCCTCCTTTCCATTATATAAGTTCAAAATTTTATTAATTCTAATGTTAAGTAATTAATGTTGGTTTGAAATTTCATTACTATCCATACACTAATTAATTACTCTTTCTTCTCTCTCAATTATTTTATTTTTATAGACAAAGTACAAAATGTTTAGTTTTTTTATCTTAGATATACGGTAAATAGTCTTATATTATGTGAAGAAAAAAATTATTCTAATTAAAACAATTTGTATATATAATGGAAAGGAGGGAGATAAAAGGGTGTTATTAATAACTAACCCGCAATGGGTTTGTATAAACATTTAATAAATGAAATGGAGTCTTTATTTTTTGTATATTTCTCATCATCACTCTCTCCCATCGTCATGATTTCCAACATATTTTAAATCTGCAACATGAAATAGAGACTCTCCAATTCATTTGAAATGGAGAAGATCCTAATTTGAGTTTAATTAGCTCCCAAATATTGTAAGCAATTAATGAAGACTTGATGATTAACCTTTGTTTATATATATATATGGTTGGAGAATCCATATTACTCGCATCCGCTAATTAATTAATGCATGGACAATTGTATAAAAATCTACATGCATTAATTAATTAGCATTGATGTCCTATAAACTAATCATAACTTTGGTATTAAGTACGAAGACAAAAGTCAAGATATACAATTATAAAACTCCCACCAAATTATATATAGTTAGTTAGGTGATAATAATTCAATACACATTTTTGTGAATTAGGATTTTAAATGATTTCTCTTTAATTTGCTTGATTTTGTAGGTATATATATGTTCCTTTTATAAATAGAATAAATCATAATGTAATTGGACAAATAAGAAATTAAATATTCAATTAATTTAGTGGCCGGGGAAATTAAAAAAACACCTAAATCAGCAAAATAATAATAATAAAACCGTAAGAAGGAGTTGGTAATAAATAATAGTAGTAATATTATGAGAGGTAGTCCAAGATATTTAGTGAGATCGTTAGATGTAGAAGATTAATCCAACTAACTAACGTCTATAAATACGATACGAGGAATCAGCCGTCAAATTAGGGCCACGTAGTAGTAATAAATAGAACTACTCCATCTGAGTAACAGTGACAGCCTGATTACCACGTGTCTCATGGAGTTAATAAATACTGACACGTAATTGGTTGTTGAGTCAAAGTAAACACGGAGTCACCGACATACTATCAAATAACCGTTAAAAGTGGTAACCGCTTTTCATTTGATTGTGAAAGTATTTGTCGTCTTTTTTTAATACTACTCCTATCCGACCCCACTTTTCACTTTTCAGGTATCATATTTCTATTTGAGCTCCAACATATTAAATAAAATTAAATTATTATTATTTTTTATTTTTATTTTTAAAAGAGTACTACTCACTACTTTTATTATTATATTATTATATTATACTTGTGGGTGGGGCGAGGGTTAGGTATGCTTCTTTATACTATTACATTTGCAATGACCTCATGATCATCAGTTTACATCCTTTTCTTTAGACAAATGACAAATGCATCCCTCTTTCTCCTTCTCCCCTAAAATATATATGCCATTTGAATACATTTTTGTTTCTTTTTTAATACTCCTATAATTATCTGGGACTACTGGATTATATATTATATTTCTTTTTAATTAATTAACTTGAGACATATATATATTTAATTATTTATTCAGCTTTTAAGTGTTTGTTATATATGATGAAAAATCATGCTAATTAAAGTAGTACTGCTATTTGCTAAATTGTGCTGCGTGAAAAAGAAGAAGTGAACAAGTCAGCTAAAACAAACTACTATTGTTTTTCTTAATTTCAAGAGTATTCTAAAATTCATGACCTACACAATGATTTTGGTATTTGTCCGATAGAGAGTGATTAACATGAAGTTAATTTTGGACAATTGATCAATACAATAATAATACACACGTATGTCGGGAGATGATCTCTCTCTGCGTGTCATCACTATATTGATCAGATAACCAACTTACAATTAATTTTATGATAATCGGATTCCGATTCCTTCCAATATTAAGTATCGATCTCATGTGTATATACTGCTACTTGTCCGGTCGTTTCACAATTAAATTATTTGAAGGGCCCAAAGGCCCAAGACACAACCAAACGACCCAATTACCAAAGCAGCCTACTTCTCCTACATTACAAGGACCGATGAACTTGGCACATGGTATGATCTTAGCATTTTTATGCTAACTCAATTACCATATAGTAGTAGTAGTTAGTACTAATATTTATTTATTTTGAAGGGTTAACTGCACAAGTGTTCTCACAAAATTTCACTTTTTACAAAATTATTTCCTTTTAACATATTAGTAAAATTGTAAGTCTAAACTCGTGTTTTATATAATTAAATACACATTTCAACCATTTCAAACGTATAAATACAATAATATACGTAACATAATTATCAATTATTTCTAACATGTATACCAAGAATTTCGACCTATAATTTCACCAATATGTTAAATGAAAACAATTTTGTATAAAATTTAAACTTGAAGTAACACAATTGAGAAAGTTGGTAATTTGAGACTAAAAATAAAATTTTGGAAAATTTTGAGAGATACTTTTGTAGTTAACCGTATTTTGAATTAATTACGTTTTTCTTTATTCTTATGTTAAACTGATCCTATCTAAATAATAGTTAAATAGTGTTCAATACACTTCTGTTACGTCAAATTCATAATTGAGCCCCTAGAGTAATTGAGCTTACAAATTAGTACTACATAAAGTAACAAATTACATACAATGTCGACCCCAAAATTATCTTCCGACGAAAATTAACCATAATACCCGATCCGGCTAGCAACCTCGTTGGACCCGATATAAATAAAAAATTTAAAATATTTTCAAAATTTTCGTCATACGACTATTATTAAAAGTTGAACTCAGTATTTAAAAAAAAATTTGCTTATCTTTAAAAATACTGAGTTCAACTTTTAATAATAGTCGAATGATGAAAATAGCATACATACAAATGTTACAGTAATGATTTCCTTGAATAGCATTTTTATGGATTGTTTATCAATTCAGTATTGCAGTAATGATTGTTATTGTTCTCATTTTGAATGTGATTGAGTTTTATAGTTTATAATATAGTTTTGATTTTTGTGTATTCTATATGTGAATAACTTATTATTTTGTAGATAAATTTAGATTTTTACGGATATCTATTTTTAAAAAAAAAATTGTTGAAATTTCTTAAAATTAGTAGCGATTAGTTTTGATGTTTTGATGGTTAAATATATATTGTAAGTTATTTTTTGATAATATAATATTTTTTTAATTTTAATCTAATTTTTGTTACGCACGATCAATTGCTAAGTGAATGAATACAGAGTCCGATTGCCTTTAAATTGATTTATTTAAAAGGAAAAGTACGTGATGTCGCCCATGACAACGTAGACAGAAAAAGGCAGCAAAAAATCAACAATACATAAAATCTGTGACGCCCCCAAAATTAGGTATACATCACCCATCTTGGGTCGCCACTTACATGGTACATAAATTCAAATACAACTTCTTAATATAAGCTGTAGGTATGCAATACGACATAAACTCATGAGTTTGAATACAAATTTTGTCTACTAGATATTATACAAACTCGAAAAGGAGTCCTCATTACAACTATTATCACACTATTTCACGAATAGTGAGGGACTACTAATCTTATCCTCTCGGACCATTACTCTGCTTCCCGACTTGTCCCAACCTATGTTTCTCATTTCACGAAGAAATGGTGAAAGAAAAGGTGAGCTCAACTAGCCCGATGAAATATTATGACTAAGATAATGCGAGAATAAATTATCATTAGCCTTGACGATGTTAAACGATAAAATACAATAGACAACCAGGTTTAAGCTGCGGTGAATAAGCGATCCATTAAAAGAGTCAGTAGAGAATAAAAAGTCTACTATCTTTTAGGTTTTAAAAGGTTTTCATCAATTTTTATCGGCCGAGACTCGACAATAAATAAACCACCACATCTAATCATCCCCGTACTACTTGGCCAAGGATTTTCATCAAGTTATCGATGGTCACGACTATACCGAATCATCACCTGGTTATAATCATACCAAAATTATCCATCAACGCATTACGTGCCCAATTGAGGACTTTTATCACATCATTTATAACAAGCCATGATTATACCGAATGATCCTCGGTCATAATCATACTAAGTTCATCTATGCGCGTAAAGCGAAGATAACATAATATATCATGGGGATGATGACAATGATATAAGAATTCAATAAAACAAGTTCAAGAATTATTTTATCCGGGAATTATTAACGTCCAAATTGTCGACATGATCTTTGCTTTGTGAGTAAAAATTCAAGAATGATCGGAAGAATATT
Source organism: Panax quinquefolius (assembly GCA_020205615.1). NCBI lineage: Eukaryota > Viridiplantae > Streptophyta > Magnoliopsida > Apiales > Araliaceae > Panax > Panax quinquefolius. The sequence continues at coordinate 126,379,511 of CM035170.1, forward strand.
TGGTGAAAGATCTTTGGATGAAACGCTTGAATATCGAGGATATTCTACTAATTTCATGGAGTATAGAAGTCAAAGTTTTAACTTACCGGGGTATAATAAAGAATGGAATAACAAAAGAAATCACCGTGCATGCGGTACTTGGCGTGACGAGTTATTCAATGAATAATAATAATAACGGAACCAGTCGGTGAAATTCACACCGGGATGTTCCAATGAATAATAAAGATGGAACCAGATCCGGTGTAAAACACACGAGATAGGATATTCCAGCAGAATGATAAAGAGGCGGAACCAGTCCTGTGTAAAACACATGACGGATGATGTTCCAACGTAATAATAAAAAGCGGAACCGGTCCGGTGTAAAACACATGACAGGATGTTCCAACGAATAATAGAAGAATGTCACCAAGTATAGGGTAAACTCATGTATCTGAGTTATTCCAATGAGAATAATAAGCGATGGAATAACATAAGGATTTCACCAAGTATAGGGTATCTGGCGTGTCACAGGTTATGTATAGGGTATGCCACTTTTACAGGTTATTCCAATGAATAATAGTGAATGGAATAACGAAGTTCTCTTCAAGAAGAAAGAATAACACCTTACCGTAAAAGAACCTAATATAGAAGTAGTGAAGTAGCGAGAATACTCTTCTTCTTTCTATAATTTTCTCTCTATAAACTTTTCTATAATTTCTCTCTAGAGTTTCAATGAATTCGTAAAGAAAATAATGAAGGAATGAGCTTATTTATAGGAAAATGGAATGCGTAAGAATTAATCCATGAACGGTCCAGTTGATTTACTTTAATCGGACGGTCCATATTTAAAGAAAAATCTTTTAAATAAAATATAATATATTCTATTTATATAAAAACATTTTACTATGCAAACACTTTATCAAAACACTATGCAACACTATCGTAATAAAATATAATATATTCTATTTATAGAATAACTTTAATAAAGTATTCTATTTTATATAAAAGATGTTTCGTTTTATTACGTTAATAATACGAATAAAACAAACGTCATTATCATTATAATAATTCATATTATTAATCGTGATAATGGAATCAAACCGAATGACTTCTCACATAAGCATCAATAATCAATACCGGTGTCTTTCTTGTCTGCAACCACACGTATTCTTCAGTACTTTTACTACCGAGTAGTTCAACAATAACCACTAGAAAACTTCCGCCGTTATTTCATAAAATATTTTTGTCGTTTTCTCGATCCGAAATGATAATTACATTATGGGGTCCACCAATGATTGAGTAGTTATGCGAATATTCCCTCGCTAAACCGAATATATTCCCACCAATCGAATATAATATAACCACTTGCATACTTTGCAAAATTTATAAATACTACCCACAACTATAATATTATCTCAAATTCACACTATAATATTAAAAATTATTTCGACTAAATTTAAATCTTTATTGATAAAATATGGGGTCTCACAAAATCTCTCATTATGTCAAAAATTAATTATATATATAATAAAACAGAACCCAATTTGAATTCTATAATTTAACAAAGTACAACAACACCTCAAATTCATTCTAACTTAATCTAAAGATTCACATTTCATCTCACACAAATAAAATCCCGCCCAAATTTCCTCCTCCTTCTCTTCTCTCTCCTTTTCTCTTTCTCTCTCCTCTACTCCTTCCCCCTTTCTCTCTCATCCGCCTTCTCTCTTTCTCTCTCCTCCTAATCCTTTCCTCCCTTTCTTTCTCTCTCCTCTCTCATCTTTCTCTCTCTCTCTCCTCTGCCGTATCTCTCTTCTCCTCTTCCTCAATTGGGCAAAGGGTCAAAAAAACCCATGATATTTACCGCAATTTCCCACTTGCATCATAAACTAATTTTTTTTTCAAAAGTACCCTTAACGTTACATTTTTGGGTCATTCGTGCCCCTGCCGTTAACAAAAGACAAACGAGGTTAAAATGTGATGACGTGATAGGCTTAAATATAAAATATATTCTAAATAAAATATAATATATCATTTAACCAAAACAAAAATACTAAAATTCAAAATAAAAAAAAAGCATAACATATTTACATCATTTATTCAAAATAATAAAATTCAAATTATTTTGTTAACTAATCAAAATAACTGATTAAATAAAATAAGTTGTATAACATATTTAAATCATTTAATCAGAATACTAAAATTTAAAACATAACATATTTACATCAAATACTAATTTAAAAAAAATACTAAAATACTAATTTAAAAAAATACTAAAATCCTAAAAAAATCAAATCAAAAAAATACTAAAATACTAAAATTCAAATTATTTTGTTAATTAATCAAAACAACAAAAATTCAAATTACATCATTAAAATACTAAAATCATAATACTAAATACTAATTGATATAAAATTTTAAATTACTAAAATCATAATACTAAATAATATTTTTAAACTATATAAAAATTTGATGATGTAATAATCTATACATAATCTATATATGTTATAAATAATATAAATAATTTGATGATGTAATAATATTTTAAAATGTATTAAAAAATTCAAATTACATCATAATATTTTTAAATTGATATGATTTTAAAGATTAATATTAAAATTACTAAAATAGTCATAATACTCTAGTTTTGAATTTTAAAAATATTATTTAGTATTATGATTTTAGTAATTTAAGTATTTTGATTAAATGATGTAAATATGTTATACAACTTATTTTATTTAATTAGTTGTTTTGATTAGTTAACAAAATAATTTGAATTTTATTATTTTGATTAAATGATGTAAATATGTTATGCTTTTTTATTTTGAATTTTAGTATTTTCTGCTTTGGTGTTCTAAGCATTTTCCTATAAATAGGGTGCTTAGGTTAGAATTGAAAATCACACCAGAAACTGAAGTTTTCTCTCTATTTCTCTCTCTATATTATCGAGTGTATTCTTGTGAGTATTTTGATATCTTGGGTATTGCTATACGGAGCAAGTTCGTTTCGTATTATTCCAAATCTAAGATCTTTTTTTGAGTAAAGGGATAGTCTGGGATATTGTCATTAGTATGTAAGGGTTATTATGTTTTTCAATTTCGAAATATTTCTGAACCTTCAAAAATTCTGGAAAAATTTTAAATGATATTTTGATGAGTTTTGTAGATTGTGTCCAGAAATGGTGATTTTTTGATGTATAGATTAGGAGTTATGGATTTTATGAGAAAAAACTATTTTAAAAGTAATCGCTTATAACTCCTTGTGATTAACTCCAAAATTGATGAAATTTTTATTGGGAGTGCATCTATATAATATCAGTATACTCTGTAAATTTTGAAATTTTTGGATAAAAGTACAATTTATGATAAATGTCTGAATATTCGGTGGTTTTGGCCATGTGAAAAAAAGTAAATGAATTTTAAAAATTTCGAGAAAAATATATGTTCAATATAGGACTATATTATGCTAAATCCCGAATGTAAATATTTTTTGGAACTGATTTGGTATTTTTCATGAAAATGTTCTAGTTATGAGTAAATGAATTAAATATGTTATGTGAAGTAAGAAAATTGGAAAATATGATTTTATGGCTTGAGAATCATATATGAGGTATATGCAAATTTTTGATGAGGGTTTTGGTTATTGGTGATGAAATTTTATGAGTTTGGCATTTTAGGATGATTAAATGCATTTATTAGTAAAGTGTAAATAATTAAAATAAATTGTTTATAAGTTTAAGAAATGATTAAAATATTATAGTAGTATTAATAATATTAGATTATGAGATTATTGAGTGATTTATAACATTTTGATTAAGGTGTTATGAGATCATTGATTTATGAATCTTACTCTTGAGATTAAATCTATATGTTGATTATATTATTTTTATTATCATATATAACATTCTTATAACCCTAATGATGATATTTCTCTTTGACTTGAGTGTAAAAATGGATAGATTATTGGTATGATCGTGACTATAGGTTCTCTTTTGTGACGCCCCCAAAATTAGGTATACGTCACCCATCTTGGGTCGCCACTTACATGGTACATAAATTCAAATACAAACTTAATTATACATCATAGGTGTAACGTACGACAACACATAAACCGAGAGTTCTAATAGGAATATTGTCATTTAGAAAATATCCATACTCGAGGAGCCCTCATTACATTTATTGTCACACTATTGAATGAATAGTGAGGACTACTAATCTTATCTTCGGGACCATCATTCTTTTCCCACTCGTCCCAAATTTATATTCTCATTTCTGAAAGAAAATAATGAAAGAAAGGGTGAGCTCAACTAGCCCGATGAAAAATATTATAACTAAGATAATGCGAATAAATTATCAATAGTCTTCAACAATGTTAAACGATAAAATACAATAGACAACCGGTTTAATCAAGAATGCGGAATATCGATCCATTAAAAGAGTCAAGTAGAAAATAAAGTCTACTATCTTTTAGGTTTAAAAAGTTTTCATCAATTTTTATCACTAAGACTCGGTTTAATGAATAAACCACAATATCTAATCATCCATGTACCACCAGGTCAAGGATTTTCATCAAATTATCAATAATTAAATCACGACTCTACCTAATCACACCTCGATCATAATCATACCAAAACTATCCATCAACGCATTACAGACCCATCGAGGACTTTTGTCACATCATTTATATCAAGCCGATTATACCGAATGATCCTGATTGTCATAATCATACTAAGTTCATCTACATCTTGCGTAAAGCGAAAGATAACATAATATAACATGAGGATGATGACAATGATATTTAATTAATTGTTGAAATTTCTTAAAATTAGTAGCGATTAGTTTTGATGTTTTGATGGTTGAATATATATTGTAAGTTATTTTTGATAATATAATATTTTTTTAATTTTAATCTAATTTTTGTTACGCACGATCAAGTACTAAGTGAATGAATACAGAGTCCGATTGCCTTTAAATTGATTTATTTAAAAGGAAAAGTACGTGATGTCGCCCATGACAACGTAGACAGAAAAAGGCAGCAAAAAATCAACAATACATAAAATCTCTCATTATGTCAAAAATTAATTATATATATAATAAAACAGAACCCAATTTGAATTCTATAATTTGACAAAGCACAACAACACCTCAAATTCATTCTAACTTAATCTAAAGACTCACATTTCATCTCACACAAATAAAATCCCGCCCAAATTTCCTCCTTCTTCTCTTTCTCTCTCCTTTTATCTTTCTCTCTCCTCTACTCCTTCCCCCTTTCTCTCTCATCCGCCTTCTCTCTTTCTCTCTCCTCCTAATCCTTTCCTCCCTTTCTTTCTCTCTCCTCTCTCATCTTTCTCTCTCTCTCTCCTCTGTCATATCTCTCTTCTCCTCTTCCTCAATTGGGCAAAGGGTCAAAAAAATCCATGATATTTACCGCAATTTCTCACTTGCATCCTAAACTAATTTTTTTTTCAAAAGTACCCTTAACGTTACATTTTTGGGTCATTCGTGCCCCTGCCGTTAACAAAAGACAAACGAGGTTAAAATGTGATGACGTGATAGGCTTAAATATAAAATATATTCTAAATAAAATATAATATATCATTTAACCAAAACAAAAATACTAAAATTCAAAATAAAAAAGCATAACATATTTACATCATTTATTCAAAATAATAAAATTCAAATTATTTTGTTAACTAATCAAAATAATGATTAAATAAAATAAGTTGTATAATATATTTACATCATTTAATCGAATACTAAAATTTAAAACATAACATATTTACATCAAATACTAATTTAAAAAAAATACTAAAATACTAATTTAAAAAAATACTAAAATCCTAAAAAAATCAAATTAAAAAATACTAAAAATACTAAAATTCAAATTATTTTGTTAATTAATCAAAATAACAAAAATTCAAATTACATCATTAAAATACTAAAATCATAATACTAAATACTAATTGATATAAAATTTTAAATTACTAAAATCATAATACTAAATAATATTTTTAATGTGACGCCCCCAAAATTAGGTATACGTCACCCATCTTGGGTCGCCACTTAATGGTACATAAATTCAAATACAAACTTACTAATATAAGCGTAGCAGTAATAATACGACATAAATCGTGAGTTTGAATACAAATATTGTCTACTACTAGATATTATACAAACTCAAAAGGAGTCCTCATTACAATTAATATCACACTTATTTCACGAGAATAGTGAGGACTACTAATCTTATCCTCCGGACCATTACTCCGCTTCTCCGAGGCTAAATCCCAAATATATTCTCATTTCACGAAGAGAACGGTGAAAGAAAGGGTGAGCTCAACTAGCTCAAGAAGAAATATTATAACTAAGATAATGCGAGAATAAATTATCAATAGTCTTCAACAATGTTAAACCGATAAAATACAATAGACAACCAGGTTTAAGCTGCTGATGAATATCTGATCCATTAAAAGAGTTAAGTAGAAAATAAAGTCTACTATCTTTTAGGTTTTAAAAGGTTTTCATAAATTTTATCACTAAGACTCGGTTTAATGAATAAACCACAATATCTAATCATCCTGTACATCACGGTCGAAGAATTTTCATCAAATTATCAATGGTCATGACTATACCGAATCACCCACGGTCATAATCATACCAAAAACTATCAATCAATTGCATTACAGCCACCGAGGACTTTTATCACATCATTTATAACAAGTCGTGATTATCTACCGAATGATCCTCGTCATAATCATACTAAATTCATCTATCTTGCATCGTCGACCAAAGATAACATAATATAACATGAGGATGATGACAATGACATAATAATTCAATAAAACAAGTTCACGAATTAATTTATTCAGAACTAATAACGTCCAAATTGTCAACATGATCTTGCTTTGTAGAGTAAAATTCAAGAATGATCGGAAGAATATTTCCATGAAAAGATCTTTGGATGAAACGGAAATATCAAGGATATTCTACTAATTTCATGGAGTATAGAAGTCAAAGTTTTAACCAACCGGTATAATAAAGAATGGAATAACAAAAGAAATCACCATTCACGTGACAGATAGGCCAGCGGTAAGTTATTCCAATGAAATAATAAATAACGGAACTGTGTCGGTGAAATTCACACCGGCGGGATGTTCCAAATGAGAATAATAAAGATGGAACCGATTCTTGTAAAAAACACGAGATAGGATATTCCAACGAGAATGATAAAGATTTTAACCAGTCCTGTAAAACACACGAGCATGTGGATGTTCCAAATGAGAATAACGAAGAATGTCACCAAGTATAGGGTAAATCACGATATCTGATTATGTATAGGGTATCTCCGTGTATACTGAGTTATTCCAATGAATAATAAAAATGGAATAACAGAGGATTTCACCAAGTATAGGGTATGTCACAGAGTATCAAAGTTATTCCAATGAATAATAAAGAATGGAATAACATAAGTTCTCTTCATGAATAAAAAGAATAACACCCTTTACGAATTACAACAAATAGTATCCCTTACCTTAGAAGAACTGAATATTGGAAAAGTGAAGTAGCGAGAATACTTTTCTTCTTTCTATATATTTTCTCTAGAGTTTTGATGAATTAGTAAGAAATAATGAAGGAATGAAACTTTCTATTTATAGAAAAACTGAGGGTGGCCCTTGGTCTTAACGTGAAGGGTCAAATGACTCTTAGTAATATTGAAGAGACAATTCTACTATTTGCGAAGGGGTAATTAACCCTTGGAACAATCAAGAAGCGGCGCTTAACTCTTGGTAATATTGAAGGGACAACTCTTATTGACGAAGGTAATTACTATTGGCGAAGGTAATTACTATTCACAAAGGTAATTACTATTCACAAAGGTAATTACTATTCACAAAGGTAAATACTATTATGAAGAGACTCTTAGATGATGACATATGGGCCCCCCATAAAATAATCAAACTTACCACAAACGTCTCATAATGGACTCTTTATATACATCAGGATTGAATAAATATTACCACAAATCATTTTATTTTTAATCAACACATATTTAATCTTTCAACAATTATTAATCATTTATAACTTGTCGCCTCAATTAATAATATAACATATTATCTGAGGATGATATTGTGACAATAATTGAATCAATAATATAAGAGATATGATCAAAGAATTCTTGTAGTGAATAATTGAGTATAGCTAAGTGACTTCTCACGTAAGCATCAATAATCAATCTGAGTGTCTTCTTATATGCAACCACAGCGACATCTTGTACTTTTTACTACTACCGGTAGTTCAACATTTTTAATTCAGTAACACCTCTGCCAGTTATTTTTATAGAAAGATAATTTTATCGTTTTACAACTACGACAATACTTAGTTGTGGGGTCCACCATCGATTGATTGGTAGTCGTCGAATATTCCCGAACAAAAAGAATATTCCCAGCCAAACGAATATTTTATAACAACTTTAACTTACTTTGCAAAATTTATAAATATTACCCACAACTATAACATTATATCAAATTTATTCCATAATATTCAAAAATAATATTTATAGAAAATTCATCTTTATTTATAAAGATGGGGTCTTACATTTAAACTATATAAAAAATTTGATGATGTAATAATCTATACATAATCTATATATGTTATAAATAATTTGACGATGTAATAATATTTTAAAATGTATTAAAAATTCAAATTACATCATAATATTTTTAAATTGATATGATTTTAAAGATTAATATTAAAAATTACTAAAATAGTCATAATACTCTAGTTTTGAATTTTAAAAATATTATTTAGTATTATGATTTTAGTAATTTAAGTATTTTGATTAAATGATGTAAATATGTTATACAACTTATTTTATTTAATTAGTTGTTTTGATTAGTTAACAAAATAATTTGAATTTTATTATTTTGATTAAATGATGTAAATATGTTATGCTTTTTTATTTTGAATTTTAGTATTTTACGCTTTTGGTGTTACAAGCATTTTCCTATAAATAGGGTCTTGGGTTAGAATTGAAAATCACACCAAAAATCAAGTTTTCTCTATTTCTCTCTATATTATCGAGTGTATTCTTGTGAGTATTTTGATATCTTGGGTATTGTTATACGGAGCAAGTTCGTTCAGTGTTATTCCAGTCAGAAGTACTGCTTTTTTGAGTAAGGGATAGTAAGGGATATTGTCGTTAGTATGTAAGGGTTATTATGTTTTTCAATTTCGAAATATTTCTGAACCTTCAAAAATTCTGGAAAAATTTGAAATGATATTTTGATGAGTTTTGTAGATTGTTCCAAAAATGGCGATATTTTGATGTATAGATTAGGAGTTATGGATTTTATGAGAAAAAACTATTTTAAAAGTAATCGCTTATAACTCCTTGTGATTAACTCCAAAATTGATGAAATTTTTATTGGGAGTGCATCTATATAATATCAGTATACTCTGTAAATTTTGAAATTTTTGGATAAAAGTATAATTTATGATAAATGTCGGAATATTCGGTGGTTTTGGCCATGTGAAAAAAAGTAAATGAATTTTAAAAATTTCGAGAAAAATATATGTTCAATATAGGACTATATTATGCTAAATCCCAGAACAAAAATATTTTTGGAACTGATTTGGTATTTTTCATGAAAATGTTCTAGTTATGAGTAAATGAATTAAATATGTTATGTGAAGTAAGAAAATTGGAAAATATGATTTTATGGCTTGAGAATCATATATGAGGTATATGCAGATTTTTGATGGGGTTTTGGTTATTGGTGATGAAATTTTATGAGTTTGGCATTTTAGGATGATTAAATGCATTTATTAGTAAAGTGTAAACAATTAAAATAAATTGTTTATAAGTTTAAGAAATGATTAAAATATTATAGTAGTATTAATAATTTTAGATTATGAGATTATTAAGTGATTTATAACATTTTGATTAAGGTGTTATGAGATCATTGATTTATGAATCTTACTCTTGAGATTAAATCTATATGTTGATTATATTATTTTTATTATCATATATAACATTCTTATAACCCTAATGATGATATTTCTCTTTGACTTGAGTCTAAAAATGGGAAAGATTATTTGTATGATCGTGACTATAGGTTCTCTTTGGCCGATGGTCTGAAAGTTGAATTGTTGGTGGTATGATCATGACCATTGAATTTATAATTGAATATTTTTAGCTTAAGTGCAAAGGTGAATTGATCAACATATATGGTTATAATTATGGTTTATATAAATTTTGAAATGATTATGTATTTTTTTGAGATATGAATATCTTTGGCATATAGTGCAAAGATCAATTATTGATGAATATCTTTGGTCCGTAGTGTAAAGATGACCCGTTGTTGAATATCTTTGGCATGTAGTGTAAAGATGACTTGTTGTTGGATATATTTGGCATATAGTGCAAAGATGAACTGTTGATGAATATCTTTGGCCCGTGGTGCAAAGATGAATTTATTAGTATGATTATGAACAGGAACTGTGATTTGGTATAACCATGATCTTTGATGTTTCAGGTAAAGACAGGTGATGAAAATTATCTTCGTCTTGAATGCGGAGAGGAATTTAGAATCACAATTATGATTATGAATTATTCATATGATTGTGGAAAGGAACTGTTTATTGATGTTACAGGGATAAAACATTGTTGGTGGACTTTTAACATGGAAGATAATAGATTTTATGGTCTATTTGACTCTTCTAATGGATTGCTTCGTTCATTGCAACTATGGTTGAAAAATTTTATCATCTACCATGTGTTCTAAATCTACGATTTATTCTTGATGAAGGCTATTGATAATTTAATTATCTTTAGTCATGATATTCTTTCTTCGAATTTAGTTGTGCTCACCCTTTTACTTCACAATTCCTTTCGGTAATAAAAGTGTAAATTTGAGTCAAGCGTGGGATAACGAGGGAATAGAGCGGTGGTTATATAGCTATTGAGGTTCTCCTAAATAGTATGAAAATAATTTTATTGAGACTTTAGATAAGTGTGTCGATATTATATCGTCATTTGATATTTAATTTTGGTGAACCGAATAGGGTGAGGTGAACTCGACTTTGAAAGAGTGTTTTGCCACTATCATACAAGATGTCTAATGACATACAACTCGCGTTATCATAAAGGCGGGGTTGTCTGAAATCCACTCACCGAGTATATCTCTGAGCACTTACCTATATGATCTTTAAGTTTATTTGAAACATAATGTTCAATCACAGAACGGTGAAGATAGTTATATGTCGAGAGAAGACTCACCATTGGAAAGAAGATGATAGTAATCTTCTCATTTTTTTCTTTGGGGTTCTATTAGATTGACTAAGGATAATTGATGGGCGTATGATATCTATCATATCCTGAGCGCATTAGCCTCCCATGTATACGAAGGTTTCTTGAACACTTCCCAAAGATTCTAATTTCTAAAATAGTTTTTGACTACCTTTATGTAAGGTGTCATTGTGACGTGCTATCCTAGGTTGGGACATGAGTCACAGTTGGTATATATTTGTATCAAAATACACAGCATTTATGTTGTTGTATTTTGCATGACAATTGTTATAATAAAGTTGTAGTTATTTTCTGTACCATGTATTTGGCGACTCAGAATAGGTTGGTTGGATTGGACCTATTTTAGGGGCGTCACAATAGTAACAATAATAATAACAATATTAATAACAACAACAATAATAATAACAATTAATGATAATTGTTATTGATGATTTGTAAGTTTTGTTGATATGTTTAGATTTTTTTGGATATCTATTTTTAAAGAAAAATTAATTATTGTGGTGGTGTGTAAAATTATGATAATTATTATGTGTTATTCTAAATTATTTTAGGTTGCAAAAAACATTTAGGTAATGTAGTATTTTTAGAATTTTAATCTAATTTTTTTTATTACGTCGTGCCTTCAGCACGCGAAATTATTAGTATATATATATATATATATATATATATATATATATATATATATATATATATATATATAGACAAATGAATGATACATATATTAATTGTCAATTCATTGCGCTATCTAAGGCTGTAAAATGAACAAACAGTTCGGGTTCAATTCATATTTGTTCGACTAAAAATTCGATTCAAGCTCGACTCGAAATATAAATGACTCGAATATGAGCAAATTTTAAAATTCGATAAATTACTCGAGCCTCCTCAAATTATAAATTTCTATTGATACTCGGATCATATTTTGTTCGAAACGTTTAAACTACTCGGGTTCGATTCAGGATCGTTATCGACTCGATAGCTAAATGAACCTCAATCAAATCTTATTTTATACTCCATAAATTTTGTGAATCAAATTTGAGTAACTCAATACTCGATTTGACTGGATTCATTTACACCTTTAGCGCTATTTATCTACGATTGAAATTCACTCTCTATTGAGAAAAAAATAAATAAAAAGTTCACTTCACCAAGACATGTCCACTAGGGGTGCTCATCGGTAAAAAATCGAACCGATACCAATCCAAAATTATCGGAAAAGCAAGAACCGAAATCAAAACTGAATTACTTGTTCGGTACAAAATCGGTACCGATTTTTTCGATTTTCGGTTATACCACATGGTAATATATATAATTAATAATAATAATGAAATAAATTTTTTATATATATTAATAATTTTTTAAAAAACTAAGAAATTATTAACTATTAATAATAATTAATATATAAAATAAAATTACAAAACATTATTAATATATATTAAAAGATTAATAAAACTACTATTATATAGGAATTATTAATATATAAAAAAAATTATTTAATATATAAAATTACAAAACATTAAATATTAATTATTAAATTTCTGTATTTCGATATTTCGTTTTTTACCGAATTTAAAAAAGTCATTATCGCACTCTAGAGTGCAAAAAAGTATTAAAATATCGAAAAATCGGTGATTTAAAATATCGATCTTGCCAAGTCTGTGTATCAATCGATTCCGTAAAAAACCGAAAAAACCAAAATTTTTGAACACCCCTAATGTCCACTGCCCATGAAACTGACCCACCGTTCATCACTAAATACTACTGTTACAGAGCTCTGAGACTGTCACTGCCTATCTATCTAATAAAATACAATTGATTTTGATCTTCTCGTTTACTCTAATAAATCATCTAGGCCGTTTAATGTTTGGGATAAATTTTACCGTCTATATAGTGTCGGAGACACAGAACACAGTTAGTCTATCTTATAAAATAAAATTGATTTTAAATTTATCACTCACCTTAATAAATTATGTAGACCATACAAAATCACACCGTCCATGTTCTGCATGTTCAAATAAAAGTCTACCTTCCTGCAATTACTATACAGACAGCCGTGACTTTAGAAAGGTCACAGATCCGCCCACTTTTGATATTAGAAGGGGAAAAAATACATTCAAAAATTCTCAGCAGCTGAACACAGACCAGAAAGAGAAAGAGAGATCAAACGACTGCCGGAGTTTTGTTGAATCACGGTGAGTTCCGATCAGACTCCCTTTCTCTCTCTGCTTATCTGCCCAAAATCAGGGTACCTTTTTGAATCACGGTGAGTTTTTATTTTCTTTTAAGCTGTGTTTAGGCATGTTAGCTTCATTTTCTGCTTGAAGATGCTATCTTTTTACTGTTTGGGGGCTGAATTATATGTGGGAGTAGTTTGGTTTACTTTACCTAATTGTTGTCTTGGAACCAGTGTTTATGAAGTGGGGAGAAATTACATGATTTTAGGGTTTGGTGTGCCGTCCTTTAATTAGCATTAGGGCGAGAGCACATGAATTCCAATTTAATTGGGTTATCTTGTTTGGATATGCAAATCACTAGAGAAGCAGTGTGTTTATGAGTTGAGTTTCATTTATATATGCTGAACAGGACAAATGCTTATTATATTTGAATGCAAGATTCGTGTGAACTCAAATCAGCCTCAAGTTTCATAAATACCTGGATTGTTATGTCATGTTCTATCTTATCTGGCCATTTCATATGCTTTCCTCCCAATTATGGCTGAATAAAGATCATTATGTTTAGTTGTGGCTTGATGTTTGCTAAGAGAGTCTACGTCGTCCTTGTCTAATATCATGCATGTATTAATCCTGAATTCCTGATCAAGACATTGACATCAGCAACCCGCTTCCAAAGGGCAAAAAAAAGAAGATAAGTTACTTAACTGAAAATAATTTTATTTGTTTGATCTAGTCAGTGTGCTCTATATCAGTCTCACTGTATGCGTTTGCCTTGGGTCTGGAGGACGGAATTTTAGGACTTCTAGCAGCTAGCAATTTATATCTTCGGAGAGTATACCCAGTTTCTAGGTTCCCGCTAGGATTCTACAAGTCTGTACTGTATGAGTTGCTGCTGCTTGCGCACGTCGAAACAATACAAAACAGTCAATAATGGATTTTTTTTTTTTTTTTTTTTTTACAAATTATATTATCCATAAGCTTGTGGGGATTCTATTGCAATAATCTTGTTTAGACATTAACTTGATGGTGTGCAGTATCAGTCATCCAGTTATTGATGAACTTCTGTGTATGGTATTTCCAGGTATGTGAGCGAGGAAGTATCGGCAGAAGTGGTTTACTTACAATGGAATCCTGCAACTGTGTTGAGCCACAATGGCCAGCTGATGATTTGTTGATGAAATATCAATATATTTCTGATTTTTTTATTGCACTTGCTTATTTTTCCATCCCGTTGGAGCTGATTTACTTTGTTAAGAAATCTGCAGTATTTCCGTATAAGTGGGTTTTCGTTCAGTTTGGTGCTTTTATAGTACTTTGTGGAGCAACACATCTTATTAACTTATGGACCTTTACTATCCATACTAAAACAGTGGCTGTTGTCATGACCACTGCTAAGATTTTGACTGCTGCAGTGTCCTGTGCAACAGCTCTTACCCTAGTGCACATCATTCCTGACCTCTTAAGTGTTAAAACTAGGGAACTATTTTTGAAAAATAAGGCTGCAGAGCTTGATCGAGAAATGGGTCTGATCCGCACACAGGAAGAAACTGGGCGCCATGTTAGAATGCTAACTCATGAAATCAGAAGTACTCTAGATAGACATACTATATTAAAAACCACGCTCGTTGAGTTGGGAAGAACATTGGCACTGGAAGAGTGTGCATTATGGATGCCAACACGAACTGGACTAGAGCTTCAACTTTCATACACTCTTCGTCATCAAAACCCTGTTGGATTTACTGTACCCATACAGCTTCCTGTGATCAATCAAGTTTTCAGTACCAATCGTGCAGTAAAAATATCGCCGAATAGTCCAGTAGTGGCAAGATTACGACCTCTTGGTGGGAAATACATGCCTGGGGAGGTTGTTGCCGTGCGTGTCCCACTTCTGCATCTCTCTAATTTCCAGATATATGATTGGCCAGAACTTTCTACAAAACGTTATGCTTTGATGGTTTTAATGCTGCCATCAGATAGTGCAAGGCAATGGCATGTTCATGAGATGGAGCTTGTTGAAGTAGTTGCAGATCAGGTTTGGATTTAACTTGTCTATTTAACGTTACTTTTTGGAAAATGTTTATTATGAGCATACCTAGCTTTGATACCCACGGACATCCATTTTTGTTGAATTGTTTATGTAAACATGTTATATCTAGCAAGTTAACCATCAAAGGAACACATATTTGAGTGCCACATATGCTTTAAGATATTACAGAAATATAGCAGCACTGTTAACACCCCCCCCCCCTCCTCCTTCCACCTTCCACCTTCCACCTTCCACCTTTGCTTTGCTTTGCTTTCATTTATTTTATGATTCATGGTTGTGAAAATTTATATTGACTTTTGTTTACTACAGATTTTACAAAAAATCAATTCTTCATTTCATAGTTGAAATTTATCTAGGTATGCAAGGGATGTGAATGGTGTGGCGAAGTTTGAATATTTCACTACAAACTAGAAGTTTGAAACCGTATTTGTTGCTCATGTTAACTTTTTAAGGCTAAGATTTACGTAAGAAAATGGGATGGCTTGCACACATACTTGTAAAACTGCTAACATTACATGAGGCTGATTGTATTATGTTGTAAAAATTACTTTTGGAATTTGTGCACGCATCGTTTGTTTTACTAAGATCTTTTTTTTTTCGTTTGGGGGGAGGGTGGTGGTGGTTAAGGCTTCTTTAATATTAGAAATGATATCATGTTGAAGATGATTTTTGGACTTGAGCTTCGATCTCGACTGGGAAAGGTAGATATCTTACGTGCACCTGGCTTTCTATATACATGAATGTTATGCTTGATGTTACTAGATTGATGACTCTTCTTAGATTTGAACTGAGGGTTGGTTTTTCTATTAGTAGTGCCTGGAAGTGCTAATATGTTACTCCTTCCATTTTGCCCCAGGTTGCCGTTGCGCTTTCACATGCTGCAATTTTAGAAGAGTCGATGAGGGCAAGGGATCTTCTTATGGAGCAGAATGTTGCACTTGATCTGGCGCGAAGAGAAGCAGAAACAGCTATTCGTGCTCGAAATGACTTCTTAGCTGTTATGAACCATGAGATGAGAACTCCTATGCACGCAATTATTGCACTCTCATCTTTGTTACAGGAAACTGAGCTGACACCTGAGCAACGTATGATGGTTGAAACAATACTCAAGAGCAGCAACCTTTTGGCAACACTCATAAATGATGTGTTAGATCTGTCAAGGCTCGAAGATGGTAGCCTTCAACTTGACATTGGAACTTTTAACCTTCATGCACTCTTCAGGGAGGTAAAAAAGCACATTTCCATTCATTATGATTTATACAACTTGGTGTTATGTATAATGGGAATTTATGGACATGTGCATGCCCTGGATGGCATTGAAACTATAATGAGATTGTATGCTTCTCGTTTCAGGTCTTTAACTTGATAAAGCCTATTGCAACTGTCAAAAAGTTATTCATTTCATTAAGTTTGGCTTCAGATTTGCCAGAGTATGCCGTAGGTGATGAAAAACGGCTTATGCAAACTATTTTAAATGTTGTCGGGAATGCTGTGAAATTCTCGAAAGAGGGCAACATCTTAATATCTGGCTTTGTCGCAAAATCTGAGTCTTTAGGAGATCCTCGAGCTCCCGATTTTTTCCCTGCACCTACAGATAACAATCACTTTTATTTGCGTGTCCAGGTTGGTTTAATCTTTGGTTAGTAGTCTGCCTGGGAGACTCGACATCTGATTCATATCTCAGTTATTTATATACCTTTTTCCTCTAGTGTAGGTTAAAGATTCAGGATCTGGAATTGACCCCCAAGATATTCCAAAAATATTCACTAAATTTGCACAAGGCCAAGCATTAGCAACTAAAAATTCTGGTGGTAGCGGACTTGGCCTTGCTATTTGTAAAAGGTATATAAACTTGTGTTATTAATTTGTGCTATCTTCATTGTAGTTGATCTCATTGATGCATCCATTTGGAAGAGGAAATATCCATTTTTTATTTGCATTATTATGTTTCCTTGGTAGGCAGTCATGTCCGTCAAAAAGGTGTTGGATATTTTACTACTGATTATGCATTTGTATAGTACTACCTCCGTCCCATAATAAGTGTTTTTTTAGCTTAAATCACACATACCAATACACAAGCTAAAATGACAAAAATACCCTTAATATATTTTCTTTGAAGTTGAAGAGTTAATGAGTGTCATTTAATTGTAGTGATAGTAAGATGCAATAAATACTATTGAATGCATAAAGGCATATATGAGAAAATATTGCAAAAATTGTATTGGAGTTCTAACACATCACTTATTTTGGGAAAAAATATTAAGCCTAAAAAAGCATTTATTGTGGGACGGAGGTAGTATCTTTTAACCTTTTCTTTGCCTAATGCGCAATCAGGTTTATAAACCTTGTGGGAAGGCACATTTTTTATTTTTTAATTTTCCTTCTATAGTGCAATCTTCAATTAGTTGGTGGCATTGATTCATTCATTCAAAAAAGAAAGGAAATCTACAAAAAATTAAAAAAAATTGCATTTTATATTTTCTGCTAGGTAATTGTGTCCACCAAAAAGGTGTTGAATTTATTACTACTGAATGGTCTGGATTTGAATACTATCTTTTAACCTTTTTTTTAATAAAATAAAATTCTACTGTGCCATCAGGTTTGTAAACCTTATGGGAGGCCACATTTACATTGAAAGCGAAGGTCTTGGCAAGGGATCTACAGCTGTTTTCATTGTGAAACTTGGAATTCCTGAGCGGTTAAATGAAACTAAGTTAGCTTTTGCTCCTGAACTGCCAGCATCTCAAGGGCGGACAAATTTTCCAGGACTCAAAGTTCTTCTCATGGCCGAAAATGGGTTAGTAATGCATCCAATTCTTATCTTCCCCCTTCTTTCTTGTTGTCTTATGGTGTGATTTAGCATCTTTTACCTACCCATGCAATTGTGTTATAAGTTGGCTAGACCATGACAAAGTTCAATCCATATATGCTCAAGATAGAAAAAAGCAGGAGCAGCTTAACAACAAAAGAGGGGATGTCCAAAACATCTTGATAATATGGGAGTGTGTAGAATTAGAAATTAGATGGACAGAGATTAGATTGGGGTTATTAGGGGTGAGGAAAAGGTTTTAACCAACCAAAAACTGTGTCGTATTTTGCCTCTAGTTCTGTGTAATACAACCTAGATTTAAAAGTCATCAAGACTTTGGTTCAATAACTTTAGGGGATGTTTGATAAAAATTGAATTAATCTGAATCTAAATGGAAAAAATTGTTTGATAATTGATATGTCTGAAACATCTGAATAATATATTTATTATTTTACCCCTCTTAAAAAATTCAAAATTGTTGTACATTTATTTAATATTACTTAATATAATAACTAATATCGTAAAAAAAAAACTTCATTCAACCAAAAAAATGACACTAAACCATTCAGCCCAAATCGTCAGACGATTTTTCCCCCAAAACAAACGCACTGAATGGCTGATCGATTTAGCCATTCAGTCCTAAACAAACAGTCCCTTAGGTTTCTATAGCTGAAATTTCCCTTCTCTAATTCTTTCTATATCAGTGTCAAAAACATTGGTTTGGGGTAGTGTTCAATAGTAATACAAAGGAAAATGATAAGATACTAGGAAGAGTGGAAATTGTAGATCAGTTAACTTGTTTGGAATAGGTGGATGAGGACCCACACCTATTTGGCTGTTGCTCCTATTAATATAATACTGTACAAGTTTTTTAATATTGGGAATAGATATGGAGTGGGCTAGAATTTTGCTTTTTGCATAGTTGTGTGTCATTATTGTATTTAGGGTGTCAGTTGTCAATTTTGATAAGATAACTTGTTTTTTCATTTTGGCAAGTCAAAAAGAATATCATCATTTTAAGTTATTGTGAACTCCTCATTAATTATGGATTTTGGCGGTGCAGGGTTAGCAGGACAGTAACCAAGGGACTCCTCGTGCACCTGGGCTGTGACATAACAGTAGTTAGCTCAGGAGATGAGTGCTTGCGGGTAGTTACTTCAGAGCACAAAGTGATATTTTTAGATGTGTGCATGCCCGATACAAACGGTTATGAGGTCGCTGTCAGAATACGTGAACATTTTTCAAAGCGCCGCGAAAGGCCACTTGTTGTAGCACTAACCGGAAACACAGAGAGAGTGATGAAGGAGAAGAGCATGAGGGTTGGGATGGATGGAGTCGTATTAAAACCTGTTTCAGTAGATAAAATGAGAAGTGT
This sequence comes from Panax quinquefolius, assembly GCA_020205615.1. NCBI lineage: Eukaryota > Viridiplantae > Streptophyta > Magnoliopsida > Apiales > Araliaceae > Panax > Panax quinquefolius. The sequence goes on from CM035170.1 coordinate 126,399,199, forward strand.
CTTGACGGAGCTCTTAGAGCGTGGGGTTGTATTTGATTGACGTACATGTAATAAGCAGGAAAAAGAAATGATTGCACAGAAAGCGAATTATTATTCTTGAAGTAGCTGCAGCACTTGTGTCTATATTTTGTCTCCTGTACATACCACAGGGCTTTGCAGCAATGATGGAAGTAGTAGAGGTGGCAAAGAAAAATAACTCAGACACACGACAAGCAGGTTTGAAGAGAACACTTGCATTAATGTCTTTTTCAATTCAAACTGTCGCTGCTACGGTCTGTCTGTCTGTCTGTCTGTCTGTCTGTTTACCTTCAGTAATGGATGCTTTCATATCATTCAAATAATTTGTGCAATTGCATGTGTGGAGTTGGATGATTCATTTAACAGCAGCGAGTGTTTTCATCTTGACAGTAAAAGTAGATTTGTTATGCATTGCATGGCATGGCATGGCCTAGTCCAGTAGTCCTAGTCCTGTTCAGTAAATTATACAAACTGACGGGGGAAAAGAAAGAAGATTGGTAAAACGGTAAAAGAATTTCTAAAAGTAAAAGCACAGAGAGGTGTCAAATCTAACCTAACCGATAATCAAGAAACGTCTTCCTACAGGTCTCCATCCACCCCTACGGGGTTTTTAAATTCAGGCATCCTATGTCTAATTGTACAATTGTACAAGTTTACGTGCATCGCACGAGCTAGTTTTTTAAAATAATTTATTTGTACTATGTTTTATTAAATGTCAAAATTTTAGAGGCATTTTTGTTAATCTTATAAGCTATATATCAATTACAATTTTTTTAAAATTGAAGAAATTAAACTCATAAAAATATTAAACAAAAGTGAAGAATTTATATTGGTTATTTTTGTAGAATTCCATCTTACACATACAAAGTGGTGGAGGTGTTAAGTTACATCAATGACAAATTAATTTTAAGAAAAGAAATAACTTAAGGAGGAGTACTTATATCTTTTATTCATTATATATATATATATATATATTAGTATTGATGTAATAATGTAAAGCTTAATATTAGTTTTTGTTTATAAAAAAAAGATAATAAAAGTTATGGGAGTGATTAGCATGAAGTTAATTTTGGTCAATTGATCAAGTATGAGGTAATTTTTTTTAAGTATTATCACTGTATTAATATCAAGAAGTTAATTCATGATAACCTGATGTAAAAATTATGAGACTCTTCTCGACTGACACAGACGTAGTAGTACAAGGGCCTGAAAAATATTATTAATAAATTAACAAATGGAGGTCCTCCCAAGATTCCTAACTATTTCTTAAAAGCCTTATGTAATTTTTTTTATTTTTAAATTAACAAATGAACCCTTGTGACGAAAATTTTGCTCTACAAGTCCAAACAGTTGTATGTATAAATTAAGGATATCTCATGAAATTATATATATATTTTGAAGGTGACTATAATATATTAATTCAGTGGTTTTTTTTTTGTCTTTTATTCACTTTTCTTTTCTCTCCCTTTATTCTATTGTGGTGAAGCTATATACAGATAAGGCCATAAGGGGTCCATTTATGCCATGTTTTATTACAAAAGTACTTGGAATATTACTTAAAGGTGGGGTTGCTAATTAAGCGTGAGAATATGAAAGAGGACGAGTTTAAAAATAAAATAAAAATAGAGTACATAATTTCTCTTATATAGTATTCACCTAGAAAATTAATATGAGAAATGTGAGGTAAAATAAAACCATAAAGTCTTTGTTTTAATTGATAAGTAGCACATATGACAAAATAAATTAAGAATATCCCATTTTCTAATCCTCCTTTGTGTTGGGGGAGGGGGAGGGGGAGGGGGAGGGGGGGGGGGTCTCGTATGAATTATTTTAATGTCAACAAAACGTTGGCTTATGTACTTATTTATAAAATAAATAAATAAAATGACCAAAATAATAATAATAATAATAATAATAATAATAATAATAATAATAATTCATGGAAGAGCAGGATTATAACAGCTTTCGTTTCACCTGTATTATTTGGAATTCCTTGTCCCTTTTCTTCCTTTTGCTTATTATTTGACATTGTATCTGGGCGTGACAAAATATGATTATGGTTTGATTTTGATTTTTAAAATATGGTTATGGTTCAATTCAAGAACTAAAACATATTAACTATTTTTAATATGAGTTATATGAGTTGGAACCATATGGTTATGGTTCAAATATAGGTCCACCCATATTATAAATTTCAAACATACCATTATTATGATTCAATTAAATAAATTATTATTAGATATATTATTTATACATAATCATTAAATATTATTTTTTTGAGGTGAGGTGGGGTGGGGTGGGGTGGGGTGGGGTGGGGGTGGGGGTCTATGTGAGACCCCAGATTTTATCAATAAAGATTTAAATTTTGTCGAAATAATTTTTAATATTATGGTGTGAATTTGAGATAATATTATAGTTGTGGGTAGTATTTATAAATTTTGCAAAGTATGCAAGTGGTTATATTATATTCGATTGGTCAGGGAATATTTGGTTTAGCGAGGGAATATTATTCGCAATAACTACCAATCATTGGTGGACCCACAATAATGTAATTATTATTTGGATTGAAAAACGACAAAAATATTTTATTGAAATAACTACTAAGTTTTACCGCCGTGATCTTGTTGAACTACTTCATTAGTAAAAGACAAGATACGTCATATGTGGTTGCGTAGTAGCATTGCGGTATTGATTATCGATCTTTATGTGAAAATCACCGGTTTGATTCCATTATCATTTATTAATAATATGAATTATTATAATGATAATGACGTTTTTTTTATTCAGTTATTATTAACGTAATAAAACAAAAAACATCTTTATATAAAAATAGAATACTTTATTAAAGTTTATTCTATAAATAGAATATATTATATTTTATTATGCGTAGTGTTGTATAGTGTTTTGCGTAGTATTGCGTAGTGTTTTTAAGATAAGAAAATGTTTTATATAAATAGAATATATGATATTTTATTTAAAAGATTTTGCTTTAAATATGGAATCGTCGATTAAAGTAAATCAATCTGGACCGCTTCATGGATTAATTACTACGCATTCTATTTTCCTATAAATAAGCTCATTCCTTCATTATTTTCTTACTTAATTCAACGAAACTCTACAGAGAATTTATAGAGAGAAAGTATAGAGAGAAAATCTATAGAGAGAAAGAAGAAAAAAGATTCTAACTACTTCACTTTTTTCAATATTCAGTTCTTCAAGGTAGGAAATATTATTTGTTGTACTTCGTAAGGGATATTATTCTTTTCAGATTCACGAAGAGAACTTCGCTTATTCCATTCCTTATTATTACATTGGAATAACTCAGATACGCTGTGACTACCCTATACTTGGTGACATTCTTCTATTATTCTGCCTTTATTATTCTCATTTGGAACATCCCATCATGTGTTTTTACACCGGACTGGTTCCGTCTTTATTATTCTGTTGGAACATCCTGTGCATGTGTTTTTACACCTTTAACTGTTCCGCTTTTATCATTCTCGTTGGAATATCCTATCTCGTGTTTTTACACCTGGATCCGTTCCATCTTTATTATTCTGTGGAACATCCCAGCCGGTGTGAATTTTTACCCGACCTTGTTCCGTTATTATTATTATTATTACATTGGAATAACTTTTATACATGTAATCTGCACGTATTTACGGTGATTTCTTTTGTTATTCCATTCTTTATTATACCCAAATGGTTAAAACTTTTGACTTATACTCCATGAAATTAGTAGAATATCCTCGATATTCAAGTTTTCATCCAAAGATTCTTTCAAGGAAATATTCTTCCGATCATTCTTGAATTTTACTCTACAAAACAAAGATCTTGTTGACAATTTGGACGTTACTAATTCCCGGATAAAATAATTCTTGAACTTGTTTTATCAATTATTATGTCATTATCATCATCCTCATGTTATATTATGGCTTACGTGTATAGATGAACTTAGTATGATTATGACCGAGGATCATTCGGATAATCATGGCTTGTTATAAATGATGTGATAAAAGTCCTCGGTGGCTTCAGAATGCAAATTGATGGATAGTTTTTGGTATGATTATGACCAAGGGTGATTCGGATAATCATGACCACCATAATAATTTGATGAAAATCCTCGACCGTGAGATGCAGGGATGATTAGATATTGTGGTTTATTCATTAAACCTGAGTCTTAGTGATAAAAATTTATGAAAACCTTTTAAAACCTAAAAGATAGTAGATTTTATTTTCTACTTGACTCTTTTAATGGATTAATATTCCATCGCAGCTTAAACCTATTGTCTATCAGTATTTTATCGGTTTAACACTCGTTGTTGAAGGCTAATGATAATTTATTCTGCATTATCTTAGTCATAATATTTCTTCTTCGGCTAGTTGAAATTCACCTTTTCTTTCACTGCTCTTCTTCGTGAAATGAGAACATAGTTGGACGAGTCGGGGACGGAGTAATGGTCCGAGGATAATAGCATTAGTAGTCCCTCACTATTCGTGAAATAGTGTGATAATAGTTGTAATGAGGACTCCTTTTGAGTTTGTATAATATCTAGTAGACAATATTTGTATTCAAACTCACGCTTTATGTCAGATTGTATACCTACGCTTATCAGTGAGACCCCGATTTTATCAATAAAGATTTAAATTTTGTCAAATAATTTTAATATTATGGTGTGAATTTGAGATAATATTATAGTTGTGGGTAGTATTTATAAATTTTACAAAGTATGCAAGTGGTTATATTATATTCGATTGGTGGGGAATATTCGGTTTAGCGGGAATATTCGCATAACTACTCAATCATTGGTGGACCCACAATGTAATTATTGTTTGGATTGAGAAAATGACAAAAAATATTTTATTGAAATAACGGCGGAAGTTTTACCGTTGATAATCTTGTTGAACTACTCGATAGTAAAAGTACAAGAATGTCGTGTGGTTGCGTAAGTAGACACCAGTATTGATTATCGATGTTTATGTGAGAAGTCACCGGTTTGATTCCATTATTGTCGATTAATAATATGAATTATTATAATGATAACGACGCGTTTTGTTTTATTCAGTATTATTAACGTAATAAAATGTAAACATCTTTTATATAAAATGTAATACTTTATTAAAGTTATTCTATAAATAGAATATATTATATTTTATTATGCATAAGTAGTTGCATAGTGTTTTTTGCGTAGTGTTGCATAAAGTTTTGCGATAGTAAAATATTTTATATAAATAGAATATATGATATTTTATTTAAAAGATTTTGCTTTAAATATGGATCCGTCAGATTAAAATAAATCAATCTGGACCGCTTCATGGATTAATTACTATGCATTCTATTTTCCTATAAATAAAGCTCATTCCTTCATTATTTTCTTTTACTTAATTCAATTTGAAACTCTAGAGAGAAATTATAGAGAGAAGCTATAGAGAGAAAAATCTATAGAGAGAAAGAAGAAGAGTATTCGGTACTTCACTACTTTGATATCCAAAGTCTTTTTACTTGTGAAGGGATATTATTTGTTGTACTCGTAAAAGGTGTTATTCTTTCTTATTCATGAAGAGAACTTCATTATTCCATTCATTATTATTACATTGGAATAACTCGTAAAAGTGGCATACCCTATACATAACTTCAGATACGCCAGCATACCCTATACTTGGTGAAATCCTTATATTATTCAATTCTTATTTATTCATTGGAATAACTCAGATCACGCTTAATCCCCTATACTTGGTGATCTTCTTCATTATTCCATTCTTTATTATTCTGCTGGAATATCCTCGTCGCATGTATTTTACATCGGACCTAGTTCCATTGTTTATTATTCCGCATTTATTATTCATTTGGAATATCCTCATCATGCGTGTTTTACACCGGACACAGTTCCATTGTTTATTATTATTCAACATTTATTATTCTCATTGGATCATCCCGCTTGTGAATTTCACCGACCGGTTCCGTTATTATTATTCATTGAATAACTTTTGTCTATCTGCACAATCTGCATGCATGGTGATTTCTCTTGTTATTCCATTCTTTATTATACCCAAATAAGTTAAAACTTTGACTTATACTCCATGAAATTAGTAGAATATCCTCGATATTTGCGTTTCATCCAAAGATCTTTTCATGGAAATATTCTTCCGATCATTCTTGAATTTTACTCTACAAAACAAAGATTCTTGACAATTTGGACGTTAATAAATCCTAGAAATTAATTCTTGAACTTGTTTTATTGAATTCTTATATCATTGTCATCATTCTCATGTTTATATTATGTTGAAAGTTATCTTTGGCTTACGTGTATAGATGAACTTAGTATGATTATGACCGTGGATCATTCTAAGATAATCACGACTTGTTATAAATGATGTGATAAAAGTCCTCGATGGCACAGTAATGCAATTGATGGATAGTTTTTGGTATGATTATGACCGGGGTGATTCGGTATAGTCATGACCATTGATAATTTGATGAAAATCCTTGATCGTGGTACGTGGATGATTAGATATTGTGGTTTATTCATTAAACCGAGTCTTAGTGATAAAATTTATGAAAACCTTTTAAAACCTAAAAGATAGTAGACTTTATTTTCTACTTGACTCTTTTAATGGATTTCATTTTCCATGCGCAGCTAAACTAGTTGTCTATTGTATTTTATCGCTTTAACATTATTGAAGACTATTGATAATTTATTCTGCATTATCTTAGTCATAATTTTTTTTTCTTTGGCTAGTTGAGCTCACCTTTCTTTCACCGTTTATCTTCAGGAAATGAGAACATAGCCGGGACGAGTCCTGGGAACGGAGTAATGGTCCGAGAGGATAGCATTAATAGTCCTCACTATTCTCGTGAAATAGTGTGATAATAGTTGTAATGAGGACTCCTTTTGAGTTTGTATAATATCTAGTAGACAATATTTGTATTCAAACTCACGCTTTATGTCGTATTGTACACCCACGCTTATATTAGTAAGTTGTATTTGAATTTATGTACCATGTAAGTGGCGACCAAAGATGGGTGACGATACCTAATTTTAGGGGCGTCACGCTTATGTTAAGAAGTTGTATTTGAATTTATGTACCATGTAAGTGGCGACCCAAGATGGGTGACGTATACCTAATTTTGGGGCGTCGCGGTTGGTATCGAGCTTAGGATATGATCCCCTGGCTAAGATGTGAGAATAGTACTAGGAGGGGAGAGACGGGGAATACCTTCGCTAGTATGACCTACCTAAGTTTATTTGGTATTTGATTGGTCGGTCAGAGTATAGGGATAATATGTGATATGTTAATTAACCCTTGTTTTGTGACAGTGTTTGAGAATGACATCTGAAAATGCTGAGATAAGCAATGAAGCACATGAGAGTGTTGATTCAGCTCAAACAAAAGGTAACAACCAACAATACGATAATAATCATACTGGTGGCAACGACTATCAGAACAATGATAACCATCGTGGGGAAAATTATCATGCTAAGAATGGTAACCACTTCGGTGGTAATCATGGCAAAGATAATAGAAGTGGAAATTGCAAGAAGAGAAGGTCATTTAGCTCAATTTTGTTGTGCACCAAAGTCAAGTCTAGTCTGGGACTACGGTGGCACCAAAGGTGGATATGGACAAAAAAAAAATCGTTGGTTTTAGGAAGTGCATTTTCATGACTTCTCAAAAGCGAGTAAACCGAACGGGTTAGTTACGGGTTAGTTAATTATAAATTGCGAAGTCTATACCTTATAAGATACCGGTTCTACCCATTATTTTATCTCTCTTGCTTTATGCTCAACGCTTAAATTTGACTCCGGAGAAGTTAGACTTTGACTTATTGGTTTGAAACTTCGTTAGTAGGAGCCTTTGTTACCTCTATCGCTTATTAATCTTGTTGTTTCAAATAAACACTTTCACGCTACTTCGTCGATCTTATCTCTTTGAAAATACTTGCCTTTGAGGTAATTTTTGAAAACGATTGATTAACTACTCATTATTCTTTTTGTAAGGTTGTTAGCTTTCATATTCCTAACCAACCTTGTTATACAAATTCAAAGTAACCAAACCCTAAAGTTAATCATTTGTTATATCAAGCCATAAAGTAAAGAGCCCCGATCCTTTCGTTGTTGACTTCCTTGTGTGGAATGCACCGCCCGCCTTTTCTCAGAGGCGACGTCGATGGCAAGTTGATAGGTATCATTGTGAGGTCTTATCCAGTTAAGGGATAGAAGTCACAGTTGGTATTAATGTGACGTCTTATCCAAGTCTTGGACGAGAGTAACAGTTTTGAATAATATTTCTATCATTAATAAATTTCTTGGCGTATTCTTGAAGACTTCCTAGCCAACCCTAGAACGTGAAATCGAATTTTGTATTGACCCCAGTACAAAAACCCATTTCTTAAACCCTCAAATATTTCTTCAACTAAAAGGATCTGTTTACGAGGATTATGATGAAAGTCATAATAAAAGCATTGGACTAATGAAAATCATGGGTATATGAAGTATTAGTAAGTGTTATGATGAGTTATGTTGGTTATTATGTGAAAACATGAAAGTTTCTTAGAAATCACAAAGAGTTGAAAATCAGATTTTGGTGAAAAACGTAATATGAAATTCAATTGACCATATCTCCTATTATATTTTGAATTTTTGAGTGTGGTCAAGTCCTAGAGTTAGATCTATGAGTTACCTAACTAATCCAAGTGGAATTACTGGAAAAGGTGTTGTAGATTTTTGTGTGGACTGATTTTAGCAAAGGAGTGCAAAGCTGTAAAAAAACCGAAAAAGCTGCTGCCATTATTTTAGAGGGGCTGTTTCGGCCACTTAAATTATGAGAAAAATTCTGGCCTTTTGGGACATGAAGGTATATGGTATAAAGTACCTCCTGTCCAAAAATGAGCTCATTCTGACTTAAAATGAGCAAGTTATGACTATTTTAATATTTAGGTTTTTCCAACGAAAAACGCTATAACCGGAGTTCTATAACTCCGATGACCATGAAATTTAAACTGGAGGCTCACATTAACACGTGTAAGGTCCTGCCAAGATTTGAAATTTTTTGGAGTTAAACTTGAGGTAGCAAATTTCTTAAGGAATTAATTAGAAATTGATTTTTGAAAAATAGTAAATGAATTTTATAAATTCCGAGAAAAATATATTTTCATTATGGGACTATATTATGCTAAATCCCAGAAAAGAAATATTTTTGGGACTGATTTGGTATTTTTCATGAAAATAATTTAGTTACTGAACATATGAGTTAAATATGTTATGTGAAGAACAAAGTTGAAAATATGATTTTATGGCCAGAGAATCCTATATAGAGTATATGCATTTTTTTTGATGAGGATTTGATAATTGGTGATGATATCTTATGAGTATGGCGCTTTTGAATGATTAAATGCATTATATGGTAAAGCGTAAACAATTGAGATAAATTGTTTATAAATTTAAGAAGTATTGTTATAATATTAATGATATTAGATTATGAGATTATTAAGTGATTGATAACATGGGATATTCTTGAATCCTGGATAAATTATATTATAAATGTTTAATATTTATCCTTTATCTTATTTGATTGATTCTTTATATCATTATCCTCATGCTTATATTATGTTGAAAGTCATCTCGTACCAGTAGTAAGCGTAGATGGACTTGGTATGATTATGACCGGGATTGTTCTTATAATCATAACCGTAATTGAAAACACGATTATCTTTGGCACGTAGTGCATGAATAATTGTGGTCGTGATACTAATGAATACACGATTATCTTTGGTAGTAGTCATGAATAATTTAATGGTCGTGATACTAATGAATACACGATTATCTTTGCACGTAGGTCGTGGATAATTTGTGGTCGCGATACTAATGAATACACGATTATCTTTGGTAGTAGTGCATGGATAATTTGTGGTCGCGATATTATCTTAATGAATACTACGAATATCCCCGCCAAGTGGTCATGGATAATTCGTGGTCGTGATACTATTAAGTCGAGTCTCAAAGATTATTGGTTTTATAACAGTATATCTTTTGGCACCAGAGGTGCAAAGATGAATTGTTAATGAATATCTTTAAATGGATTGCAAAGATGAATTTAATGTTTTCAACGATAAAGGTATTCAAGGTATCCTCACCTCTTTATCATACTGTGTACGCACTCTAATTTCGGTGCTAAAATTCCATAAGGAGGAAGATTGTGAGACCCAGGATTTTATCAATAAAGATTTAAATTTTGTTTAAATAATTTTTAATATTATGGTGTGAATTTGAGATAATATTATAGTTGTGGGTAGTATTTATAAATTTTGCAAAGTATGCAAGTGGTTATATTATATTCGATTGGTCGTGGAATATTTGGTTTAGCGAGGAATATTCGTCTGACAACTACCAATCATTGGTGGACCCATTATTAAATTAATTGTCGGATTGAGAAAACGACAAAAATATTTTATTGAAATAACTACGAAAGTTTTACCGCTGATCTTGTTGAACTACTTTCTAGAGTAAAAGTACAAATGTCGTGCTGGGTTTATAAGAAGACACCAGTATTGATTATCATCTTTATGTGAGGTGTCACTTCGGTTTGATTCCATTATCATTTATTAATAATATGAATTATTATAATGATAATGATGTTTTGTTTTATTCAGATTATTAACGTAATAAAACGAAACATCTTTTATATAAAATGTAAATAACTTTATTAAAGTTTATTCTATAAATAGAATATATTATATTTTATTATCGTAGTGTTGCATAGTGTTTTGCATAGTGTTGTATAGTGTTTGCATAAGAAAATGTTTTTATATAAATAGAATATATGATATTTTATTTAAAAGATTTTGCTTTAAATATGGACCGTCGATTAAAATAAATCAATCTGACCGCTTCATGGATTAATTACTATGATTCTATTTTTCTATAAATGAAAGCTTCATTCCTTCATTATTTTCTTTTAATTCAATTAAAAACTCTACAGAGAAATTATAGAGAGAAGTTTATAGAGAAAAATCTATAGAGAGAAGAAGAAAAGTATTCTCGCTACTTCACTTTTCCAATATTCATTCTTCTAGGTAGGAAATATTATTTGTTGTACTCGTAAGGATATTATTCTTTTCAGTATTCACGAAGAGAACTTCATTATTCCATTCCTTATTATTCTCATTTGGAATAACCTCAGATACGCTGACTACCCTATACTTGGTGACATTCTTCATTATTCTGCTTTTATTATTCTCTGGAACATCCTGTCATCGTGTGTTTTACACCGACCGGTTCCGCCTCTTTATTATTCTCATTGGAACATCCTCGTCACATGTGTTTTACACCGACCGGTTCCGCCTTTATCATTCTATTGGAATATCCTATCTGTGTGTTTTACACCTGATCCGGCTTCTATCTTTATTATTCTCATTGGAACATCCCGCATCGATTATTTCAATTTCACCCGACTCTTCCGTTTATTATTATTCTGTTGGAATAACTCCGCATCATGCCAAGTCTGCATGCATGATGATTTCTTTTGTTATTCCATTCTTTATTATACCCAAATTAGTTAAAACTTTGACTTCTATACTCCATGAAATTAGTAAAATATCCTCGATATTTCGCGTTTCATCCAAAGATCTTTCATGGAAATATTCTTCCGATCATTCTTGAATTTTACTCTACAAAACAAGATTCTTTGTTGACAATTTGGACGTTCTTAATTCTCGGATAAAATAATTCTTGAACTTGTTTTATCAATTATTATGTCATTATCATCATCCCCACGTTATATTATGAACTTTACGCAGTATAGATGAACTTAGTATGATTATGACCAGGATCATTCGAAGATAATCACGACTTATTATAAATGATGTGATAAAAGTCCCCAAAGGGCATCAGAATGCAGCATGATGGATAGTTTTGGTATGATTATGACTGAGGTGATTCTTCGATATAATCACGACCATCGATAATTTGATGAAAATCCTCGATCAGTAGTATGCAGGGGATGATTAGATATTGTGGTTTATTCATTAAACCGAGTCTTAGTGATAAAAATTTATGAAAACCTTTTAAAGCCTAAAAGATAGTAGACATTATTTTCTACTCGACTTTTTAATGGATTAGATATTCATCGCAGCTTAAACCGGTTGTTTATCAGATTTTATCGCTTTAACATCATTGAAGCTTAATGATAATTTATTCTGCATTATCTTAGTCATAATATTTCTTCTTTGGGCTAGTTGAAATTTCACCCTTTTCTTTCACCGTTTCTCTTCGCGAAATGAGAACATAAATTGGACGAGTCGAGAACGTAGTAATGATCCGTAGGATAAAGATTAGTAGTCCTCCTCACTATTCCGTGAAATAAAGTGTGATAATAGTTGTAATGAGACTCCTTTTGAGTTTGTATAATATCTAGTAGACAATATTTGTATTCAAACTCACGCTTTATGCTATATTATCAGAAACAGCAGCTTATATTAGTAAGTTGTATTTGAATTTATGTCTGAAGTATGAGTGGCATTTCTCAAGATGGATGGCGATACCTAATTTTGGGGCGTCCGATCTATATACCATGGTGAAAACCTAAATATTATTTTTTGTTATTTTTATAATAAAAATATGGTTATAAATATATAGTAATAATGAAAACAATTGTTATAAGATCTATGACCACACTTTTGTTGGGATTTAACCATTTTTCTCTTCTCAAATAGTCATCTTACGTTAGCAGCTACACCTATATGATGGTGTATGAATATGATCCTTCCTTTCTTCCCCTCACTTTAATTCACTCTTTCTCTCTCTAAGCCACCTGTTGTTTCTACCTAAACCAACACCATCATCTCTCATCAATTTTGTTCAAAAACCCTAAATTTAATTTTCATTTCCCATTTGTAACTTTATTTACCAAATGGGTCTGTATCTGTAGACTTTATATGCATTTGTAAAGAAAGAATCATTTCAGATTACACCCAAATCTGAATAAAACTTTATCTTTCATTTCTATTAAAGGAATTTTGTATAAAGAGAGCTGCTTTAATTTATCTTATCAGTGGGTAGTTTTTGTTCATAAAAACAGTCCCTGTTTTTTTATTTCGCGTTTGGGTTTGGGGGGTTGATTCCATGGCCGCCGGTGCAGAAATTACTGGCGAGGCAGTTGTGGCAGCTCCTGTAGCTGTTCATTCTTCTTCACCGAACACTGACACTGGTAATAATTCCAGTGCAAATGCTAAATCTGTGTCCTATGGTGCTAAGGAATCCGATTCCAAATCGGAATTTCAAATGCAAGACATAGTTGATATGCTGTCCAAGTTGAAGTTGAATCCGATGGCCAAAGAATTCTTTCCTTCCTACCACTCAAATGATCGCAATCGCGATCAATTTGCACTGAATTTTTTTGTGCCAGCTGATAAGAATTTGGGCAACGACGGTTATCCAAATAACAGAAGGGTAGAATTCAATAATCAATTTCATTTAAATTTACCTCTTTTTTGTTGTCATTTTAGATGTCAGCTTTTGTTTTTCCCTTTTGCTTTAGTTTTTTTGGTTTTATTCTAATCTGTATAATTCCATATTTGGTGCTATTAAATTGAATTGGTACTGAATTGTGTCATGTGTTTCCGTTGTAGATTAATTTAAAATTTTGGATTCCTATTTGTTGCTATCAAATTAACGTTGTTGAGTACTTAATCTGGCATTTATATTGTTATACTAATTGATCACTGTAAATTGAACTGGGGTATTGAATTGAGGTATTTTTATCCAGGAAAAGAATGGTTTTTTGATATCAGTTTGTGAAATTGATATTGTTAATTTGCTCCCTTTTACAGGTTTGGCTTCGTAAGTCTTGTTTTTTTTTGAATCCCATCATTATATTGTTTTGATCTCGAAAGGATTACTTGATATAAAATGCAAAAAGAGAAAAGAAGTGTGAATGAAAATTATCATTCCTGTAGGGTTGGTTATTAACTAATATAATTCCAATTACACTTTAAATGATAACAGTTATGTTTGGTGTATTACTCTTTACTTGTCAAAAAAACTTATGTTCCCTGTATATTAGCAGGAAGTCATTATGAAGTTATTGTTTCATAGTCATCCAATTAAGATTATTTATTTGCTTCCTTCTACTGGTTTTGCTTTAGAATTTGGAATGTCGTGTGGTCTTTAAGTTTTTAAAAAGTTGGAATTTTGTTGATGTCGTTGTTATAGGGTTTTCATCCCGAAAAGGATACTTCAAAGGGAAATTATATATCTTGCGATTTTATGTATCGATTTTTTAGTTGCGAGTGATTTGGATAACCATTAGTGGTAATATTTTTAATTATAGTGGGCCAACTTATAATCCTACCTAATCCTATGTATTGATGTACGTCACAATCGTAAGTCGGCAAAATGTTTTACAATACATAGCAGAACTCTATTTCAAAAAGAAAAAGGCTAAAACAAAGTTTGTGTTTGTCTGAAAAGGATGTTTCCTGTTGGTTCAATTATTGACTAATATAATTTTAATTGTCTCTTTAATGATTGCACTCGTCTGCCATATATATCTCTTTTGTTTCAACATAAACTGTTGCTTGGTAATAAAATGGATGTACCGAATAACAAAATCAACATGGTCACTGATTAAATTTAATAGTTTGGTTGACTATGTGATTTTCTTGAATATTATCTGTTTCATACTTTCTGAAATTTGACTTTTGTGTTCTGGCAGAGAAGAAATAACTTTAACCAGGGCAAGAGGCGGTTGAATGGGAGAGCTTTTAGAGCTCAAAGGGAAGATAGTATTCGACGAACAGTTTATGTTTCTGACATTGATCATAATGTTAGTAAGAATAAACAGAACATTGCCATTGATCAGTCCATATATTTTGCATCCTTTGAGAATTTGTGTCAATATAACCCTTTGACCTCTTCAAATTAGGTGACTGAAGAAAGGCTTGCTGCTTTGTTTAGTGGCTATGGACAAGTAAGTCATTTTGGTTACTTTGAAATTATTTTGATTTATCATGCTGGATGTTCAAATTATTATTCCTTCTGTTCCACAAAAGGAGTTCCATTTACCATTTTTCTTCCCCACAAAAAGGGTCCCATTTCTTTTGATGGTGGTATAAAATGACACAATCTCCTCAAGTTTGCTATCATACTTCCATTATCATGCCATCACCTACTAAACTAACAAACTATTATTTTAAGGGTAAACATGGAACAAAAAAAACATACTTAATATATGCAAATGAGATTCTTTTTGTGGAACGGAGGGAGTTTTATTTTTGAGAAGTAAGTTCAAGTTATTATTTAGTTTTTGTGTGACCCTGATTATTGTTTTCAATCTTCGATGCGTAGAAAAAGTGCATCTTTCTTTTTCTTTCATTTCTTCTAACTTTTTACTTTCATAATGAAATTGATGCATAGCTTTCTTATGTAATCTTTGTTGCTCTACAAGTGATCAGCGCCATATTGACAAAGAAGAACAGCCTTAAAGTGGAATGAGCAGCTTTGACTGCTAATGGACTTGTATCAAATGTCTCTTCTAAATCTTCTATGCTTTTCAAAATCAAAGGATTTTAGATTGGTGGAGATAAAACATGATAACTTGCTTTATGTGTTAATTGTCAAAAGAGTTGCTCTATAATAAAAAATGTGGATCATGTAAAGATGGTATCATCATTATGCTGATGATCTGCTTTGTTGGCATGCAGAGACTTTTGCTTTTAACATGGCATATATATTTCAGTTGAGCTTTGTGCAACAAAGATATCATAATTACGATTTCAGTCGAAACAGTGAAGCTTTATATTTATTTATCATTGTATCCCTGGCAAGCTCGCTTGGATCATTCTCCTTTTCCCCAATTGCTGGCATGTTAAGGTCTACTCTAGATGCTTTAATATGGAATATTTCTTGCCTTGCTTGAGAAGACAGAGACCATATCTTACTTCTACAATTGATGGCTTAGTTTATATAAGCTATCTAAGTTTGACGCCTAAATGCAAAACAAAATTTCCTGAGTTGTGATACCGTAAGCAATATCGAAAAGTTCCCTTATGTAAGAGGAAATATCTATGAGACTATGATTATAAGATACAGCGTAGAGATGAAAGTGAAAGGGGAAGGATAAATGTTAGAGCATTAATTCCTACAGAAGAGAATATATATGTTAAAATTGTTGCACTAGGCTATAATCCCTAAAATACTGACATCCTTATATTACATACCTATGTTCATTTTGATGGCCTTTTTAAAAAAAAAGTTTCCTGAGGTGCTTATTTGAGTCTCGTATGATCATATAAATTAGCCTTTGAGTTGCACTTTTTTGTCTGGCCATTTAAAGTTAAAAGCAAATGTACTCTTTATTAGTTGCTTGCATATATGTTATATTCTTTCTCCAAGCATTTGGCAATCCCCACCATATTCTGTCATAAAAGCCAAAGGAAGAATGCCCTTTTGTATGGAAGAGTTTATTTTGTCTAATATACGTTGGATATTCATTATTCATATGTAAGTATGTAACTTATATAAATATTTATTTTTGGTATGGTTACTCTGAAGGTTGTTGATTGTCGAGTTTGTGGTGATCCGCATTCACGCCTTCGCTTTGCTTTTGTAGAGTTTGCTGATGAGTGTAAGTTAGATGTTTTTACCAAAGTCTTTATATATTGTTAATTACGCAATTTTATCTTACATGTTATTTGGAATCACGGTTGACAGTCTCTGCAAGAGCAGCTCTTAACCTTGGTGGGACACTGCTAGGTTTCTCTCCAGTTAAGGTCTTACCTTCAAAAACTGCTATCCTTCCTGTGAATCCTACATTTCTTCCCAGGGTATGAATTACTTCCTATTCTTTTTCTGTTTTATTTATCTATATGATGCTCACAACGGGCTTTATGTCCCTTTGTTCAGTATATGCTTTTAGGTCAATAAAGACTTTCTTTGTTTGTTATAATTTCAGTCAGAGGACGAACGCGAGATGTGTGCAAGGACAGTCTATTGTACAAATATTGATAAGAAGGTATGTAACTTTTATCACTTTTTTCTGTTGTACTTTTGAAGATGCAGCTTTGTTTTTAATATATGTATTGAATTGGTAACCGTGTATTGGCTAGTTTTGAGAATACTGGATATGAGAACTTTCAATCCGTGATTAAGGAGTTTCATGTTTTGTTTATATGAGGAAACTAATAGACGTTGTAATTATGCAGTTTTCTCAAGCTGATGTCAGGACATTCTTTGAAACAAGATGCGGCGAGGTTTGAATGGTTCCTAAATTGTAAAACTTATAAATGGTTCTCCATCTGCAAATTACTAAATTTTGTTGCTTGCAGGTTTCTCGCCTGAGGCTTTTGGGGGATCATGTGCATTCAACTCGTATTGCTTTTGTTGAATTTGTTATGGTAAGTTCATACTTCCACCGCAAGGACAACAACAATATCATGGCTAAATTTTCTCATTTCTCATTTTTCTCTGAAGTATCAATGGCTTTTATTCTAGGATCCTATGTTTAATTTATTTATCTTTACAGTTTTCTAACTTGTTTTGCGATAGCATCCAAGAAACTACAGCAACTTTTAGTTGCTTTTAAATTTAGTCAAGTTCTATTTGACGGGACCTAAAATAGTATTAAAGACGGATGTTCCTCTGAAAAGTTACCAATAAATAATTTAGTCAGAAGTGACTGAAATTCTATAGGTTTTTAATGTTCTGAATCTTCTTTTCATAGTTGTAAGATCTCAGATTTCTGGGAATGCCTCGACCATGTCACAACTGAATCCAAAATTCGTCCATTGTGGTTTTTCAACTTATTTCAAAAACAGTGATTGACATAATCCTGAGTTCGTTGTTGGAGCTGCTTTTTTCTATATTGTGACAGCCTTTTTAAAATAAAATTTGAAATGTTACTGTATAAAACATTTTCATTTTGTTAAATTCTGAGCTTTTCATATAACTTGATGATAATATTTTGAACACTTGGGCAAAGATGAAAGAAGTAAATGTGCATGGAAATGAAAGCATCAATTGAAAATTTGTTCAAGTATCGTTACAATAAGTAAGCTTGAAACTCATCTTTTGTCTTGAAACTGACATCAGTGTACTGGAACACGTAATATCAGAAATTATTTATGAAATGTTGGGATAGTTTGTTTGCTAAAATCATCTGGTTCTAGAATGTCAAAAGGGCATGCCCCAGGAGATAAAGTTAGGTTTTGGAAATTTTAGCATAATTGAGGTTGTGTGTAAAAGGTGTGTTTGGTTGGTTGCTTGGGCAAAGTTATGAGTTGTGAAGAGGTTACAAACTAGACAGTAGGACCTTGAAAAGTCTAATTTTAAGGGATAAGACATGAGGAAACCTACAGCGAGAGCGAGTGCAAAGAATGAAAACCCCAGATGCTAGTGTATTAGTTGTGCAAGAGTAGCAAAGAGAATCACAAAGAAAGCTCATTGCTAAGATAGAAATTCATACATAATGGAATTTCTTTTCTGTATAAAATGTCTGCTTGCTTTTATAAAAGGTTTGTGGCTTGGTGCTGAGAGGGTATCACCTTACCATCATGCCAGAAAAAATCACCTTGAATAGCTGAGATCACTGCTTCTAAATTGATGAGCACCCATGTCGACAGCTTTGAACTTCTGATGTACAAACCACCTAACGGTGATTGTACATGGATGTAGATAAACATCTGATATGCCTCAGGTGGCACATGATGCTCTCTCATATACTGTTATCTTGGTCGGAGGTAACTGTGAGCTATTGGGCCATCAGCGAGATATAAGAAAGCCCAAGGCATAACTTGTCTGCGGAGGTCATGACTCGGCAAAGTTCCTTGGCTTTAACTACAAAACAAAAAATTCTTAGAGATCACTTGGAGGTCCATGGCATAGCTTGAGAATATTTGTGACTGCCGCACCAAGCTCTGGATCTTGTTGCTGATTTCCTAGAACCAGCTACGCTTTTAGCATATAAAGTGTCAGTGATGGGGACTAGGATTTAGGGTTTAGAATGGGCGAAGGAATTGGGAAAGTAGGGGGGAAAGAACACAAAGTCGATATACACTAAAAATTCTTTTGCTAATTCTCTGCCTCTAAAAGAGGGTATTACACTTCCCTATGTATAATAAACCTACTAAACTTCCTAAACCAACTATAACTACAAAAATTGTATATCCAAATAAATAAAATAAAATTAGATTCTAGAGAATTTTCCTTGTGAACTCTTTGGCATGGTTTTCCACAGACTCTTATATAGGGTAACCTGGTTTATTTTCTTGGTTTGCAGGCTGAGAGTGCTATTCTGGCACTAGATTGTTGCGGGCAGGTATTGGGATCCCAACCCATCAGGTGAAGTTCCTGAACAGTAGCAAGAACCTACTGAACTTGTTCTACAATGTATTTTTGTTGTTGGTAAAAGGCATTTGCTACTACTATTTGACCAGAAAATTGTTTTGCTACTTTTGTAGGGTGAGTCCGTCTAAGACACCTGTGAGGCCACGAGTTCCTCACCCTGGTATGCAGTAACAAATTATCGGAGTCTGAGTTCCATGGAAGGAATGCAGTGAGTGCATTGTTAAGAGAGAGAAAAAGAGAAACTTTGTTGTGATGAAGTGGTGGTGAAACTTTCTTTGTTTCAGTTATTTTCCATCTTTTCCGAAGCAACGGCAACTCTTCTTGCAACTGATACATCTCGTGTGTTACCCTGCTTCTCAATCGAAGTTTTAAAGGGGACCAGCCCGATGTTGAGATTTTTTTTTCTTGGTTAAATTTTTGACAGAATGCAATCTAGTGATGATGCTGGTGGTTTCAGTAACTATATTTTGATGGTTGTTAGGAAGTTTAGGTAGCTCATGCTTATGCAGGCGCTTTTAAGTTTACAGCCCATATATATTTTCTGTGTTTTCTCATCAACTATTTTGTATGATCCTAAGATGTTTCTTCTGTCGCTCTTTTTAACCATCCTCTGCAAGAATTGTCAATTACAAGTATTTTCTTTCGACCAAAAGAGTAAATATATCTACTCTCCTCTCGGACCATAAAAAGACTCCTATTTTAAAATTATATATATATATATATATATATATATATATATATATATTTACAAATAAATATAAACTTGTTTTTAGTCTTGATTATTGGTATACGGAGAGATAACTTTGACTTATATATATATATATATATATATATATATATATATATATATAAATGAAAAAAAACCGTCGTTATAATCGGGTTTGCTTTCTCTGATTTGCTATATATATATATATATATATAGGATTCCATCCACAAAGAATCGATTTTTCATTTTTATCAAATTACTATAATCAGATGGCGATTATATTAGCTTTTTTTTTTTTTTTTTTATAAGCCGCTACAGGTTGTAGTGGCTGGGTTGTTCTCAACAATCGATTGTTGTGGATGGAGACCCTATATATATATATATATATATATAACAAGAAGAAGGGGGTGGAGAAAAAGTAAAGAAAGACCATGACCCGGTGAATTTCCAATTTGAAAGAGCGTGAATAATTAATCAAATAGTGTTATGAAAATTGAGGAAAAGGATTTGATGATCGTTATTCCAAAGTCAATGCATCCAGATACAGATAGATACATAAACACGCATAAATAAATGAACGCAAAACTAATTGAGTCTGGAGTCCACCCATGTTTTTTTATAAGCACGTGTCAACACTCGTACCTACTAATAGTACATACATAAAGAAATAATTACCCCTAAAGTGATATTCAGAACAAATGTAGTAGGAGTACATATTATTATTATACACAATGCAAACTTAATTATGATTTATATTTGAGTTAGAAAAATATTTTTCTCTTCTTACGTCAATCTTTTGATTATCAGTTATAGTAAAATGTATTGACACCCCACCCCTATCATGTAGATAATTATAATAATACTCATCATCTCTCTAGTTTATAATATATAATATTCACCATTTCTATGCTCTATTTCTGAGTTTTAAAATTGACAGAAAAAAAAAAAGAAATGGACGAAAAATTTAAGTTTTCTTTCAAATTCTTATGTTTCTGAGTTTTATAATAAATGGAAAAGAAAAGAAATGGATAGAAAACTTGGCCACTTTTCCTACCAAAGTTTTTTATCCAAAATTGGCCTGATTTGGACGGAAAAGAAATTGGAATAAGTAATATTTTTATAATTCCCATATTATCCTCAACTTTTAATATAATAAATTTTAAATTACAACTCATGTCCTCAATTTTAAATTTTCTATCCTTTTCCATTAAAAACTCAGAAACAATACAAAAGAAAACTTCAACTTTTCTATTCTTTTCTTTTCTGTTCTAATTTAAGTTTTCTATTCTTTTCTTTTCTGTTCAAAACTCAGAAACAGAGTGCTAGTGTAGTTGATTAACTAATATTCAAAAATATTTTTAATATAATGTCTAATATATCTTTCAAGTTATAATGTTTAATATATCTATTAAATATAAATTTGTATGTTATAATTTTTACTTAACTTGATGTAATTAATTAAATTATGAATTTATGCATTAATAAATAACATATTTCTTAAAAATAATAAATATTTATTTTATCAAGAAAATAAAATCAATACATTTTTGCTAATTAAATTTTTAAAGATTAAAATTTACGTAATATACATTCAAATATATTTTTGTAATTTAAAAGTAAATTTTGAATAAGCATAAAAGTACAAATTAATGCAAATATATTTATTTTTCCCAAATATTAAAATTTACGTAAAATAAATTTATTATTAATTACATAACAAATCTTATTATTCATATAAAAAAGTATTAAAAATTATATTAATTATTGTTCTCAAATATTAAACTAAACATAAGTAACTCTTAAGCATAATTATTTACAATAAACATGACAAATGTTATCACTCAAAAAAGAAAAAATACATTTAAAAATCTTTTAATAAGATAAATGTATTAATAAATATTATTATATTTTATTTTATTCAATATTGTATAAAAAAAAATACCACCAACTATATACTAAAAAATGTAATTAAAATCATAAACATTCCAAATTTTGACATATATACTCAAAAAAAAATTAACATATAAAAAATCATAATATGAAACTAAGAATTCAAATAATAATTTTTGTTGTTAAACACCAAAAACTAAACTATCAACATACTCAATCACTTTAATTAGAAAAACTCCATTAATAATTTAATTTAAAATTCTTAATATTTGTATCACTTATCCAAAAATATGTATAAATTAAATTAAATTATTTGAATGAGATAGTCTTAATTACAAATAAAATTATAATTATAATTTATTGTATTAAAAAGGATAGTAAAATATATATATATATATATATATATATATATATTATTTAGGAATTAAATTTTGATAACATACAAGGGTAAATATGTAATTTTATCTATTTAGTTAATCCTAAAATTTTCGTATGTACTCTTAGAGGAAGTAAAATATTATTATGATTATCTAGAGAGGATGTCGTTTTGGAAGGTTGTATAATAAGTGAGACACTCTTATACTAATTTTTAACTATTAATTTTATATATTGATAAACTTTATAATTATAATTGGGCTTAAATCGATAATAATAAATAACAAGACTATTCAAAATTTATTGAGTATCTAGAGTGACCACATGATTATAAATAATACATTTTTAAAGCTTTGAGAAATAAAATGAAACTCTTTTTTTTTAAAAATAATAAAAAAAGAAAAAGTTGACAAAAAATAAAATTCTTCCAGAAAACTACTCCTATGTCTACTAGTACTTTTTGTACCTAGTCCTAGACAAGGATGGTCGTGGGAACCACATAAACAGAGCTGGCTATTCACTAGGTTTGCCGTACAAACAGTGATAACGAGGAAATAAATCCTTAATTTGTCTTTCTTGGCTGGGATCATCTATTTAAAACTACCCCTACTTAAAATATAATAAAATGATGAAATTAAGTAGTTTTAATTTCAAGAGTTTTTGGAGACGTCGGAAAGGGGCCGGCGCCTACCGGTGAAAAATGATCTTTAATTAACGCCAAGATCTTTCGTCACGCTTTCAATCACCTAAAACGTCCCGATCCCGCAAACGTAAACACAATAAACACCACGTTCGACGACGGCTGGTTTCACGTGATAAATTTCGCGCGCGTGAGAATCGAGATGTGAATTCACAAGGTTTATCGAAAGCGGAGGCTATATCGCTTTAGTGATTGATATCAAGAGATAATAATAATTCTCTGAATATCGATTCTAAATGAAGAAGTGTATGAGAACATACCTCTTGGTGGAGACTTCCTCGCCAAGTTATACCCTCCTTCACGAATTACCGCTACCACCCACTACTACTCCGACACATTCCCTTTACTTCGATGGGTTCTGCTTAAATTGCATGTAGTTTGTTCATTGCTTTTGATCAATCGCTTTACCGCCAATCGATTACAATCCCATCCACATTAATGCATTTAAGTGTTCTTTTAGTCAACCGACATGCTTTTTCATCATTACAGGTCAAAGATTGTAGATATTTAAAATGTCTAAAATGATTGATCCATCGATTCAATCTCGGTCTTATAAGTTTGAAATGAAAATAATATGATAATTTGAAAATGATTTTTATAATTCAATAATAGAGTAAATAGAATAAAAGAATAAGCGTCTGTACACTTACCAAATAGATAAAATATATCACCGGATTCAACAACGCCTACTACTTTTAAGAAATAAATACTACCAGTATAAGTTCTCTGATCAGAAGCTTCTGGTAATTATTTACTAGAACATGTGACATATATATATATATATATATATATATATATATATATATATTGTTGGACAAATCAAATGTATGAAACATCACCCATTACGTATTAATTCAACAATTTATAGATTAAATAAATTAGTTAGTTATTTTTCCAAGATAGTAAGTATATACATGCATGCAGTTGATCAATGTCATGTTTAATTTGTTTTCTATATTTCTTTATGGATTTGACTCCCTTTATTGACAATATGGAAATTAATACTCAATGACCTTCAGGGAGGATCTAGAAATTTTTAATTTCCAGCATGGACATATTTTAATTAATTTTTTGTTGAACTTAAATAAAGAAAACTTGAACTAATCATAATATTAAGTAATTATAATAATATTTACAAATTATAATAAATATTCATAATCTAAATTAAAAAGGAATTTTAAATAAAAAATTTAGATATAAATTTAGAAATTTATTTCGGATTTACTTGTCCTAATTTAATTTGAATAATTCTCCAAATGCTCAATATTTCAAACCAACTTTGCTTTCTATATATATTCAAATAAAACCATGAATTAATTTCAAAGCATAGACTAGTTTTTCGTATTTTTTATAAATTTCAAATAAGTTTTAGTTCAAATAAGATAAATAAACTATCCAAAATTTATACTCAAAACACAAAAACTTATACATGGTCTATTAGTTAGATGCAGAAAAATAAAATAATTATAACAACTAGAAATGAGGAGATGCTAAAGACAGTCATTTTCATTTCCCATTATAAAATAAGGTAAAATTATTTTAAACTATCACAATAAAAGACATAAACTACTCAACCAAAATGATCTCATTTTTAATTGAAGATCAAACAACTAAAAAATAAAAAATTAATCAGACCAAACAAACAATAACCATAGTAAATCAAATCAATAGAAAAAATCAAATTTAAATCAAACAATCCTTCAAAGTTCACACGCTTATGAACATTCAAAATAAAAAACTATACAAAAAATACTTATAAGATTTCACCACCCTTTAAATCTAAGAAGATTTTTGTATTTGTATTTAGAATTGGTTTATGAATTTTTTTTGTCTCATCTAAATTTAACTATTCCATTAATCTGCCCCCCTTAAATTTATTAATTTACATATTTTTCGTACCCCTATAAAAAAAATTCAACAGGAGTAGCTGTCTATGCTGCCCCTATAGTAGATCCGCCATTGATGACCTTGCTAGTTATCTACTTGTCTA
Source organism: Panax quinquefolius (assembly GCA_020205615.1). Taxonomy (NCBI): domain Eukaryota; kingdom Viridiplantae; phylum Streptophyta; class Magnoliopsida; order Apiales; family Araliaceae; genus Panax; species Panax quinquefolius. Next base: position 126,424,218 of record CM035170.1, read on the forward strand.
ATTGAATATATCGGATATATAAACATTTAGAATTTATATATATATATATATATATATATATATATATATATATATATATATATATATATATATACATTACCACGTTCGTAAATCTGCCTTCTCAACTACCAAGCAAAACTAATGAAAAAAAAGAAGAAAAAAAAATGCACGGTCACAAAACAAAAAAGGGGGAAGAAATACGCGGTCACTCACAAAGAGCCGGTAAAAACCCAATTTCTTCCTCTCTCCTAAAATTGCCTCAATTCTCCAACCAAATTTCTTCCTCTCTTCGACTTCCAATTCTTGAGCTCGTAACAACTCAGAATCAGAAATTTCATATATACATACAGATTCTCTCTCCCCATTTGAAGACCCTCTCTCTCTCACACTTCCAAGGAGCAGACAAAGCAAACCCCTTTCCTCATCCGATTCGGTTGAAAGGAACGAAGTTGTGTTCGATTTCTTCCCTCGCCATCGACAAATCGGCCTAAGCAATCCTAGATATTCGCGGTACTTCCTTTCCTCTGGTAAGCTTTTCTTATTTGTTAGTCTTGTCTATAGAAACCGTAATTTTATAAGTTGTGTTGTAAAAATCATGAATTTGAATTGTTTGAGACACGTAAAGGCTTCAGATTTCTTCAATTCACCACATGACCTAGATAAGTTTTGTCTTAATTTATGGGTATCTTGCCAAAAATGTAATCTATGGAGTTATGTTATGCGAATTGCACTAGTTGTGTTATGCGAATTGGGTTTGACAAAATAACCTTCAGTTAATCTATAGAGTTATGGATTTCTGATTATTGGATGAAACAGCTTTCGTGTTTTAGTAATTTGGGTCTCTTTTTTCATTTGGTTTTCAAGGATTATTCCACCCTTCTTTTTGAGCATGTTTGTTTTGTGTACTTTAATAGTGAAGTCTTTAGGAGTAAAATGGAGAAGAGCATAACGCTGATAAATCGAACAAAGGATGAACTTTCCATACAAAAGCTGCAATGCACATTTTTCCTTTGAAATTTCTTTAAACCAATAGTTTGTTTTTCTTTTGGCCTTGGTGAGTGTTGTTTGTCTTTTTATATTCACAATTTGGTGGTTGCCTCATTTAATATTTATTCATGTGGGTTTAATGAGAAACAAGTACCTGAATGTGACATCATTTTATTAGGATGTGAATGAGTGATGCTAATTCGACTTGTAACTTGCTGCAACAAAGTGGTGCTAATGTATAGCATTCCATATATCAGTAACTCTATTTGTTTGAGTAGCTATGAACGCACATTGTGATTGTGAGAGGCGACCGCAACTTAAAACAACATGGACCGATTCAAACCAGGAAGAAGATTTTTATCATGTCCGAATTATGGAAAAGTAAGTGTGTTAGGGTTTCAATTTTTTTATATATCTATTCCATTCTATTTACTTGCATATAAAATTGAAATCTTCTTTGTTTACAGAGGAATGCTTTTCAATTTTTTGCTTTGTATGATCCTTTAATGTGTGACAGATCAAGACAAATAATCCCCGGATTACTTCGAAAGATTAACGAAATGGAGCAAGAGATGGAGAAAATGTGTGCAATAGGCAAATTGATTTTAATCATGTTATTGTAGATGGAGTAAATATTGTAATTTGGGTTAACTTCTAGGATCTGTAAGGATTGTTTTCTTTGTGTTGTTAGAAGTGGTGATATTAGCATTAACATCAATTCTCCGCTCACATAAGGTTGTTTTGTCTATGTAACAAATGTCTCCTTTCCTATAAGGTTGTTATTAATGAGTAGTTTAATGTTGATGAACTTTGTGAAATTTTTTGAAGCTTATTGTAGGGCTTCTGGTGTTGTTTGTGACTTAATATACTTGTGATTTATTTGTTGCACTCAAGTTTTCATCAATACTAATGGAAAAGTACCAATATTAATTTGGGAACTTTTAAGTAAATATTCTGGCATCAAGTATCTTGATTTATTTTCTCTCTATTTTCCCTTCTAGTCTAGAGAAAAGGGCGAGAGGGAGGATAGGGACATGTTGAAACAATTTTGTATTCCACGGTTTTATACAAATGTTATCATGTTAAAGTGTCTCTCACTTTGATCCTGTTTGTTTGCATGATTTGTACTTATAATGTTGCTCAAAGATTGTCAAGGAATTTCATAGCAAAGAATGTATAGGTCATGGGTTCAAAACTCCATAAGAGGGGAGGCGCAAGAGCTTTGTCTTCAGGGGTTTAGCAGTGCACACAAATGGTAGTAAATTATCCTAGTAAGCTTAGCCTAATCCTCACCTTCTTCTGCAGCCATTAATATTTAATAAAAATATTACTAAAACGTACCAACTTCTGTGAAGTAAAACATCAAAACATTTTTAAGATGGAAAATTTACATGGGTGGTTGTGTCATATAACCAATTATATTTACGCAAGACCTTTGTTGTCATTTTACCACCACAAGAATAATATAAAAGAACACAAACATACACCCAAGAGTAATGGAACCGCTCAACTGGCATGCCCACAATACAATACCAAAGATCATGTTAATTGCTAGGGAAAATGTATTTGAGAATAAGAGGTAGCAATTGTTTATACAAATTCCACAATAATAGAGAATTGGAGGTAGCAATTGTTAACATAGTGTAACTAGAACACCAAAAATTAACCCAGCCATTCCAACAGTAGCAGCAACAACAAAGAGATAACCCAGCCGTCCCAAAATACTACACGCGCAGCACAAATGTTTCAGCTTTCTTTCATACTCCATCTCTCTCAGATTCTTTTAAGCTACAATACAAATTGCAATGCAAACAAAGATATTGCAATGTTTTTACATAAGAAATTTGTTCCAGTAGAGAATGTCAAGATCTGCACTTGAAACACTAAAGCACAAATGTTATACTTTTTAAAGCAATACTAATCTCAAACAAATATTTAAAACTGCTCAGACAACTTGGTGATAAACTTCCTAGTTTCTGTAGCCATCTTAAAACTCAAAGACAAAGAAGATGGCACATAAATTTGATCTTCATCACCAACAAAGAGAAAGTGGAACACTTTTCCAAAAAGAATATGCAGTATCTCTATAATGGTTGCATACATCATCAACTATAACTGAATTTTACTTAGAGATGAGGCTAGTCTAAGACTATTAAAAGTGTACCTCTTCGATGAAATAGCGAACTTGGTCCTGCCATACAAGCCAAAAAGGATTAGTGCATAAACAGACCTGTCAAAACCACTAATCTGCTACTATAAGTAGGATGCTACAGGCACCACAAATGCATATCATGAATGGATATATAAAGGAAGAAGAAACATATTGCAGTGACGAACAAAAAAAAAGATAAAAAATCAGTTTTAACAAATGAGTATTATCATTACCTCAGAATTTATATTTACTGAGTGGTTATAGCAATCTCAGTTGCACCTAGGGGTAAATCTCAGTCCACACTCAATAGAAATAATGTAGCAGGCAGAAATAAAGTACATTTAACCTTTTTTTTCTTTAGATGAGTTGGAAATACTAATTCTCTTAAGACTCCTCTCAAAACAATAATTAGCAATTATCTTTATAATTTTAGACTATCTCAAATTCCCCTTGAAAACACAAGACTAAATGGTGGACATGATACAATGAGCATAACTCAGATGTCCACTTACAATGATTTGAAACAGTTCTTGAAAGTTTGTGCAAGTTTATAACAATTGAGAACATAGGTTTCCAACATCCATGCAAGTTATTAGATTTTTAGCTTTAATTACTTTTTTACTATATTAGATGATCAATCTGTAATGCATATTTACTCTCAATTACTCATTACCAAAGATAAAAACCCTACAATTACAACAAATAAATTTTCTGAAAAATACATCAGGGTAAATATATTATCCCACACAAAATCCATGATCAGTTCATACCGCTGAGAAGATTCTATCAGCAATTACGATTTCTATAGACAAGACTAACAAATAAGAAAAGCTTACCAGAGGAAATGAAGTACCGCGAATATCTAGGATTGCTTGAACTGATTCGGGTTAGTGGCAGGGGAAGAAATTGAACACAACTTCGTTCCTTTCAACCGAATCGGATGAGGGAAAGGGGTTTGTTTTGTCTGAAAATGAGAGAGAAATAAGAGGGGCTTGCACCGAATTTGGGGCTTGGCTACTTTCGCCCTAGATTTGTGGCTTTGTCCGAATCGGGTAAAGGGAGAGGAGCTCTGAAATTGAACACAACTTTGTTATTACTTCTGTAATGATTGTCTAAAAAAGTGAGAGCAGGGTCGACCATGGCTATGAGCTCACAGAACTCCTTCGCCCCTTGGGTTTTGTGACAGGAATACGAGAATGGCGAATTTCAAATGGGGAGAGAGAATTAGTGACACGCATGTTTCTTCCCCCTTTTTGTTTGTGACCCGCGCTTCTTTGTTCTTTTTTTTTCATTTGGTCCGTTGCCTGGTCCGTTGAGGAGGGCCGTTCCTGAACGGATCTGTATATATATATATATAGGGAGCTGATATTTCCGCAAGCCTTTCTGATATTTTCGCAGGTAGGGTCCGCTGCATGACTAAACCAAAATTGTTGAGAAAGTTAAAAAATTGGTGTTCCAACTTTACCCCCCAAGTACTTGCAGCTTGAAGTTTACCTTATCACTCTAAGTTACTGTTAGGTTTGTAATATTCATGTGCGCAATCAAATTGCATAAAAGTCTTGAGCGTGTAAAATCGAGTTTAAAAATTTACAAACCATATACGGATCACCCTTTATACACAATTATTAATTAAACGAAAAGATAAAGAATAAATCATACCCTTGAAGATCGAGCTTCCTCAGGTACAAGTTCACTTCAAAATCCTTTCGCGTTTAATCTTGAATCCACCGGGTTTGGTTCCTTCCTTTGATCAACGTTAGCCACCCAAATGTTTGGCCTCTAGAGGTGATCCACCAGGAAGAAAAAATTCAAGAAGATGGGTATTTGGCTCAAACCCTAGTTTTCTATCTCTATAGAAAAAGGTGTACTCTCCCAACAATTGGAATTATGTCGTATGTTGAAAAAGTCAACAACCCCCTCCACCCATAATAAGACTCCTCTTATTTATTGATGTGGGTAACCCTCCTTAACAATTAAGAAATTGGGTTTTATTTAATTAATTAAATTCTTTTAATTAATTAGGCTTCCTATTCTTATTAGGGATAATTAATTAAACTCTTTTAATTAATTTAACCTCCTAATCTTATTAGGAATAAATGAGAATACTTATATTAAATTAATTCCTAAACTCTTTTAGAAATTAAAATAATAATAATTGTAATAATATTAATAAGACTCTCTTATTAATTTATATTTAATATTTCTAAAATATTAAATAATAAATATTAAGCTATTTAATTTATTCTATCACCATAGATTAAATTAAATATACATAACATATTATTACGATTATGCCATTAACTTCTTAAATAATTATTCTTCCTTTTATGGTGTGACCCTTTAGGTTCTCCATATTAAACCGGTTGTGAATAAATCAATTAGAACAATTCTAATCTTATTTAAATAAATAAATTAAACAATTAATTTATTTAAATAATATTTATTCTACAATAGGGATAAGCCTCCCTAGCGATCAACGACTTTCCGTATAATATAGTTTTCAATATTAATCATTAAAGAACTTTTGAGTAAATAGTTCAAATGCAAATTCAATCCTTCCACCATACAATGTCCCAATTAAATATAAGACATGGAATTACATGTCAAGTCTTATTTTATTTAATTATATGTATTTCGATCCTTAAATGCACAACTCAAATAATGCAAATTAGAAACTCCTTTCTAATTTCATTACGCATTTGCCAAGGACTACTTGGGTTGTCATTTATCGAATCACATAGGACATTTCTCTTTTTTATTAGAAGTGGTAGATTCTTTATTGATCATACATTATCTCCATGCACAACTTATTATACCCAAGCATACCCTTTGATATACCCTAAAGGTCTTAAGGAATAAGTCAAAGTATAACTCATCATACACAAGATACTATGATGATCTCAAGTCCAAGGATTACTTGTCTACTATCACTACTGAGAAATTCCTATTGACAGTGAAAATAAAACTCCATTAGGTATTCCTTAGCGAGCCACGTTCGGTGAACTTATTCTCTAATAAGCACCTACATACTTACTTTAGTGTCTCCACACAAATGATCATGAGATCAATCATCCTCATCCAATGAAGCAAGACAACGATATGTACCAATCTATCCGGATTCACTAATCCCCAATTTAGTAATCCAATGATTGGGAACTATTTTAGTTTTAAGCTTTCTAAGAATTTAGATCTCATTAGAATGATCATCATCATTATTCTAAAAGCATTGCTTAAAACTATGGGTTTATCACATATTATAAAACAGCATTATGTAGATAATTAAAAGTCTTTAATAAATTAATAATTTTTATTAATAAATGAATAAGATTGTTACAAAGTATATGCTTTATCATCAAACATGATTGGCTTGTGTGCATACTACTTTCAGTTACCCCTTCACATCCTCTTTCTCTACACAAATAAAAATCCAAGTCCTTCCTTCGATCTCTCATATATATGTATGACCCTAACTTTTTATGAATAAAAATTTAATTTTCTCTAAATATTATTTTAAATAGTAAGATGATAATTTAATAAATGCTATAGTTATGGGTGATATGTGCAAAATTTTCAAAGTAAGCAAGTTGTCATAAAATATTCGTTTTGTTAGAAAATATTTGTTTGGTCGGAAAATATTCTTTTTACCGGAGAATATTTGTACGACGACGCAATCATTGGTGGACCCCACAACAGAATAACTGTCGGATATAGAAAGCGACAAAAATAACGACAAAACTTTTACCGTTAAACTTTTGAAATATTCGGTGATAAAAGTAAAGTAGTACGCGTTGTTGCACAGTAGCACACAATATTGCACAATATCTCTGATTATTGATTCTTACGTAAGAAGTCATTCAATTTTATTCAATAATTGTCACACTAGTTGTTGCATAGTATCTCATATTATTGATTCAATTATTGTCACAGTATTATCTGTACAATACATTATATTATTAAATCAATAATTGACACGACATAGTTACTCATATTATTATTAGCATTATTGGCAATGTCTAGAAAGTTCTGTCGAGAAAAGTGGTTATGTTATTTAATTCCGCGCCAGTAAGGAGAAATCTTTATCAGAAAACCCCATTTTCCTAAGAACGATCTGGTTGTCAATATTATGAGTTATAATATTAATGATGAATAATTATTGAAAGATGAAAAATATATTGTGATAATTATTTATTCAATTTTTGATATAAATAGAGGGGTTTGTCATGAGTCGTTTGTTGTAAGTTTGGCTTATTATTCCATGGGGGGATGTGTTAATTTTTTAGACCGCCGGTTGAAGTTTTAATAGTAAATTAATATGGATTGTCGGTTGAAGTTTTAATAGTAAATCAATATGGACCGTCAGTTGAAGTTTTAATAGTAAATCAATATGGACCTTGTAGAGACCCAACTTTTATAAATAAAGATGAATTTTTCTATAAATATTATTTTGAATATTATGGAATAAATTTGATATAATGTTATAGTTGTGGGTAATATTTATAAATTTTGCAAAGTATGCAGTTGTTATAAAATATTTGTTTGGTCTGGGAATATTCTTTTTGTTAGGGAATATTAAATACTGATGGCTCAATCATTGGTGGACCCAACAATGTAATTATTATTTGGATTGAGAAAATGACAAAAATATTTTATAAAAATAACTACGGAGGTATTACTGCTTAAAACTGCTGAACTACCCGTTAAAAGTAAAAATGCGATGTCTGGCGTAGTTAAGTAGCACTAAGATTGATTATTGATGCTTCGTGAAAGTCACTCAACATGCTTTCAATTATTACTACATAATTCACGCATCATATCTCTTATATTATTGATTCAATTATTGTCACAAAGATCATCATATAATAATATGTTATAGTATTAAATCAATAATTGAGACGACAAGTTATAAATGATTAATAATTGTTGAAAGATTAAATATGTGTTGATGAAAAAAAAATTATTTGTGGTAAGTTTGATTATTTATGGGGGCTCATATATATCATCATCTAAGAGTCTCTTCACGTCGATAGTAATTACCTTCGTCGATAGTAATTACCCTTGTGAATAGTATTTACCTTCGTCGATAGTAATTACCTTCGTCGATAGTAATTACCCTTGTGAATAGTATTTACCTTCGTCGATAGTAATTACCTTCGTCAATAGTAATTACCCTTGTGAATAGTATTTACCTTCGTCGATAGTATTTACCTTCGTTAATAGTAATTACCTTTACCGACGTCGAACCACTTGTCGTTTCATATTACGAAGTCGAACCACTTGTCGTTTCACATTACAAAGCGTCAAACCACCGTCAAGCCACTTGCCTTTTCACACATGGCGGTCTTCAAGCTAGAAATCTTCTATAAATAGAGGCTGAGGGCTTCATTATTTTCACGAATTCATTCAAGCTATAGAGAGAAAATATAGAGAGAATAAGAGAAAGAAGAAGAGTATTTTGTTACTACACTGCTTCTTAAAGATTCAATCTTCTACCAAATGTAAGGGGTGTTATTCTTTCTTATTCATGAAGAAGGCTGTTGTTATTCCATTGCTTATTATTCTGCTCGAATAACTTTGTATAAGTGGTTTACCCTATACTTGGTGACATTCTTCTATGATTACATTGGAACATCCTGCTCATGTGTTTTACACGGGACTTCCGGTTCCGCTCTTTATTATTATTACATTGGAACATCACATATGTGTTTTTACACCGACTGGTTCCGCTCTTTATTATTATTACATTTGGAACATCACATGCATGTGTTTTACAGGACTGGTTCCGCCTTTATTATTATTACGTTGGAACATCACGTGCGTGTGTTTTACACCGGACTGGTTCCGCTCTTTATTATTCTACATTTGGAATATCCTATGTCGTGTGTTTTACACCGGATCCGGTTCCATCTTTATTATTCTGTTGGAACATCCCGTCGATTGTGAATTTCACGACTTTGGTTCCGTTATTATTATTCTGCTGTTGGAATAACTCCGTCTATCGCGAAGTACTGCATGCACGTGGTGATTTCTTTTGTTATTCCATTCTTTATTATACCCAAATGGTTAAAACTTTGACTTATATACTCCATGAAATTAGTAGAATATCCTTGATATTTGCGTTTCATCCAAAGATCTTTTCATGGAAATATTCTTCCGATCATTCTTGAATTTTACTCTACAAAACAAAGATCATATTGACAATTTATCGTTAATAATTCCTGGATAAAAAATTCTTGAACTTGTTTTATTGAATTCTTATATCATTGTCATCATCCTCATGTTTATATTTTTTAAAGTCATCTGTGGCTGTGTGCATAGATGGACTTGGTATGATTATGACCGAGAGACTATTCGGTGTAATCATGGCCAATAGTAATGTTACAAATGATGTGGTAAAAATCCTCGATTGGTAGTAGTGCATTGATGGATGAGATTGTTGGCATGATCATGACCATTAATGAATACACAAATATTCTTGGCCCGTGAAGCATGAATAATTGTGGTCGTGATACTTAAAGAATATCCTCGGTCAGTAGTGCGGGGGTGATTCGATGATGTGGAATATTTATTAAAGTTTGAGTCTCAAATTTATAACAAAGGATGAAAAACCTTTTAAAACCTAAAAGATAGTAGACTTTATTTTCTACTTGACTCTTTTAATGGATTGCATATTCACCGCAGCTTAAACCGGTTGTCAATTGTATTTTATCGGTTTAACATTGTTGAAGACTATTGATAATTTATTCTGCATTATCTTAGTCATAATATTTCTTCTTGGGCTAGTTGAGCTCACTCTTTCTTTCAATTTTTCTCTCTTGAGAAATGAGAATAATATAGGGGACGAAAGTCGGGAAACGAGTGATGGTCCTGAAGATAGCATTAGTAGTCCTCACTATTCGTGAAATAGTGTGATAATAATTGTAATGAGGACTTTTTGTTTGAGTTTGTATAATATCTAGTAGACGATATTTGTATTTAAACTCACGCTTTATGTCGTATTGTACACGACAGTTATGTTAATAAGTTGTATTTAAATTCTGTACCATGTAAGTGGCGACACAAGATGGGTGATGTATACCTAATTTTGGGGGCGTCACAGACCTTCCGTTTTAATAGTAAATCAATCTGGACCGTCCGTGAATCAATTAATATTTAGTACATTCTCCTATAAATAGAAGCTCATTTCTTCCTTCTTTCTCACTAATATTCACTAAAACTATAAAGAGAGAATAAGAGAGAAAGAAGAAGAGTATACTACACTATTACAGTATCCAATCTCCTACTAAAGTAAGGGGTATTATTTATTTCATATTCACAAAGAATGTTATTTTCTTTTAATTCGTACGTGATATTGCTTCATACTCACAAGGGTTGTCCTTCATATTCATTCTTTATTAATCTGTGAGTATATAACCTGTCTATGCAGCAGATTACCACATGCATGCATGGTGAATAACTCTTTGTATTCATTCTTTATTAATCTGTGGGTATAACCTGTCTACGCGGATTATCACATACCTGGTGAATAACCCTTCGTATTCATTCTTTATTAAGTTGTGAAAATGATCTGTCTATTCTTTCAGTTTAAAAATTCATTTACAGTTTTCGTATATTCTTTCATATTCATATTGGATATCATTTCTTTTGTACTCGTTAAAGGATATCGTTTTCTTTCATATTTCTCCATTTATGGTATGAAATTATTGTTTGTTTCCATAACATTATTATTAAATGATGAAAATCCCTGAAATTAGTAGAATGTCCTTAATAGTTTGCGATTCATCTAATATATATCATTTCATTGGAATATATATTGGTCTAAATTTTCTTATTAAATTTTAATCTATTCATCCGGGGTACTATTCATTCAGAGTACTTTGCATGACAGTGTACTATTTATTCGGTACTATTCATTTAGGATACTATTCATGTCGGAGTACTATTCACGACATAATTTAGTTTCTTTTCCTTGTCCAAATTATCTTTTAAATTTGAATTTTAAATATCATTCTTGAATTTTACTCCACAATCGGTGATCATGTTAACAATTTGGACATTCTTGAACTCTGGATAAGTTAAATTATAAATTTTTAATATTTATCCTTGATCTCACTTGATTAATTCTTTATATCATTGTCATTATTCTCATGCTTATATTGTGGTGAAAGTCATCTTTGGCCCGTAGTGCAAAGATGGACTGTTGATTGATATGATTATGACCAGAAATTGTGTATTGGTATAATCATGATCTTTAATATTACAGATAAAGGTTTGTGCGTGGTGAAAGTACTCGATCTTTAGCCCATAATGCATAGATGAACAGGTGTTTGACATGATCATGACCACTGGTGATACAAACGAATATATTTGGCCGTAATGCATAGATAATTCGTTGGTTTGAAATAATTATTGATTGATGTTACGGGGATAAAATATTGATGATTGACTTTTAAATCATAGAAGATAGTAGACATCATGTTCTACTTGACTATTCTAATGGATTGTTATTTCTGTTGTAGTTGTTGATCTAAAACTTGTTGTCCATTATATTTATATGATTTATTATTGTTGAAGATGACTAAAGATAATTTATTCTTCATTATCTTAGTCATAATATTTTTTACTAGGCTAGTTGAGCTCACCCTTTTTCTTTTAATTTGTTTCATTGTTCTTCTCAGGAAATGAAAGTGTAGCTAAAACTAGGGAAATCCCAATTCATTGGGCCTTTTGATACAATCAAATAGAAAGCCCCAAGGGCACCATATTCTAGGAGCCCAAATTATGTGATTAAATAAATCCTCATCTATCTGTTGCGGGTCGAGGGCTTCTTGTCCTTGGTCCAAGATAGTTTCTATAGAAATCTTCACTATGTTGTGAAATAATGTGATAATAAATGTAATGAGGACTTAATTTGAGTTTGAATATTGTCGTATTATGTACGGTGTAATATTTGTATTTAAACTCATAACTTATGTGTTGTCGTATTTTGCAAGACAGTTTAATAGTTATAAATATGAAGATTTGTATTTGGATTCTGTACCATGTATTTTGCCGACTCAGATTGGGTCGTGTGGACCTATTTTGGGGGCGTCACACATACATCACAAGATATGTGTATACTAACAAATAATTTGTTTTAGTACAAAAAAAATCACCTTTAAAAGAGTACTATCGGAAGTACTCAAGACAGGGGATGCGGGGAAGGAAAACAAAAGAAATCTCCAATCGGGACTCAAATATGAACTACGAAGAATCGACGAGCCCAATCCAAATCACTTTTTATTTTGTTCAAAAATTACTAGAGGCTTTGCAATTAAAATCGAAAGGAAGTTTCAAATCACACTCAATTCGGGCCGGGGGCTTTAAATTGGGCTTAATCTCACCAATATATAATCTTGAATATGTTCCCTTTATAGAACAAGTCGATAGTGTTGTTGCTAGAGGAGAGATCGAATTGGGTGGGAGATCGAGGTGCAGTTAATGGAGGAGAGATAGAATTCTGGAGGAAAGTGCGGGTGTGCAACTTTGAGAGAGAGATCGAGAATGGAAGTATTTGGAAGGGGTTGTAGATGTTGAGGGTATATTTGGAAAGCCAATCCTTTTACTTTGCTAACAATATTAATTTAGTCAAGTTAGTGGACCCTACTTGTGGAAATATAAAAAAGGTATGTGAAAATATAATATATATATATATATATATATATCAATTTAAGGGTTTACACTTTTATTTTACATACCATGCTCATCCCTTTTAGCGATTGATCGGGCGACGGTTCGATCAGTCGCTATATCAGAGAATCATTGTCTTAGCGATAGACCAAACCTATCCGGTTCGTCGCTAAAAGGGGTATGCAATGTAAGACCCCAAAATTTTTAAATAAAAAGGAATTTCCTTTATTTATTATTTTGAAATAGTAAGGGTTGATTTGATTAATGTGGATAGTTAAGGGTTAAATACGCAAATATTTCAAAATAAGCAAGTGGTTATAAAATATTCATTATTGTCGGGGAATATTCGTTTGGTCGTGGAATATTCGTGCTGTCGGGGAATATTAAATGCGACTGGCGCTGACCATGTGTGGGCCCATAACTGAAAAGCGATTGGATAAAGAAAACGACAAATATATGTTGTTTTTAAATAATCTAGGCGTAGTTGTTGCAGATTATCATTTGGAATACCCGTTGGTTAAAACACACTAATACGCGTTGTTGAAAGCGGTTATTTCCGGTATTGCACCAATTATTGATTCTTACGTAAGAAGGCACTACTCAATAATGGTTACGATAATTATTTATTCGATATTTTATTTTATTGATTCAATAATTGCTGCGTTGATATTTTATATTATTTGTTGTTTCAATAATTGTCATTACACAAGATTTTTCATTAACGAAGCAATAATTCATATTATCCTGAATAATATTATTAGATAACATTATTGGCAATGTCTAGAAAGTTACGCTCTAAGGAGAGGTTTGGTCACCTAATCATGCTACCATAGAAGAAGAAATTCTTATTGGAAAGCCCTCTTCCCTGAGGAACCGCACTCGTTGTCAATATTGTGATTCTGTAATATTATTTATGAATAATTAATTATTGATTCATATGATGAGAAAAATATTGATTTTATGTGGATATAGATGGAGAAAATTTTTATAGTGACAATTGTTGAAAATTGAAATTTTATCTTTTTCGATAAAATAATTCATTTAAATATATTATTTTAATAATATATTAACTTGGTGATATTTTTACAACGAATGTGGGATATATGAGTATACGAGGAGGAAGAGTATTTTTGTTGCAATAAATGTTTAAAACATGTTAAACATGTCGGTGGGACCCCATTTATTGAGTGAAATTTGATTATAAACAGAAAATCGCTTGGTTTATGGATTTCGGTCAATTTCTATTTGGAATTTGGAAAAACTTTCTTCTGCAAAGTTGTAGAGAATTGAAATTCCTATAAAAACTCGCGAGATTCAATTTTCTGATAAAAGGCTATTTATTATGAATTATTGAAGTTCAAGTTCAAAATAATTGATTTTGGAAGTTTTAAATATTTATATTCACAAAAAACGTTTTTTGTGTTTGGTGGGCATCTTTAACACATGTCATGTTGCTAAATTCAGATGTTTGATGCGTTGAGGATGTAGAAAAATTATAATATTAATTTATTAAATTTTACTGCTTTGGTGTTCTAAGCGATTTCCTATAAATAGGGTCTTGGGTTAGAATTGAAAATCACACCAGAAAACGAAGTTTTCTCTCTATATTATCGGCGTATTCTTGTGAGTATTTTTGAGTATAGTTTGAGTATTGCTTATACTGGTGCAAATTCAAGTCATAGCTTTATATCCTGTGTTTAAATTAGAAATCTTGATCTTTTCGAGGTAAGGGATATTATTTTTTTGTAATGATATTATTTCTTCAATATCATTATCTTTGAAATGTTGATCTGAAGTTTTATCAAATTTAGAACTTTTTCATGTCGGGTTACTATTCATGGGTTCTTATTCATGAGTTCTTATTCACGAGTTCTTATTCATGAGTTCTTATTCACGAGTTACTTATTCACGAAGTACTATTCATGAAGCGTGAAGATGTTTTTGTGGAATTTCTATCTTTTGGTGTCGAGATTTACTATTCACGATATCGGACTTATTCACGATATCTGACACTATTCACGATATCTGATTATTCAAGAAAAATAAAATTTCTTCTTTTCGCAAAACATATATTCCGGATACTAACTCGATTGTATCCATGTTTTGATCATTCTTGAATTTTACACCACTATGATTATTTTTGAGGTATTTTTGGGCGTGGATAAAACCAAGTACGAATCCTTAATCCTTAATCCTTGTCATTTTGTTTCAATCGGATTCGTTTCTTTAAAAAATATTTTCATCATCCTCGGGTCTTAAATGATGATATTATGGAATATCTTTGGCCTGGCTGTAGTGCAAAGATGAATGATTTCTTAAGAATATCTTTGGCCAGTAGTGCAAAGATGAATGATTTCTCAAGAATATCTTTGGCCGTAGTGCAAAAGATGAACAGTGTTTAAATGAACATGACCAACTGATGAATATCTTTGGCCCATAGTAAAAGATGAATATTTGATTCAGATGTATATTGATTGATGTTACGGGGATAAAAGATGGACGATGAACTTTTAAATTCATACATTGAAGATAGTAGTTTGCATTCTCTACTTAACTCTTCTAATGAATTATTATTTCATTTCTGCGAATATTGATTTAAAATTTGTTGTCTATCAGTATTCTATTATATTTTTTCCACTTGAAGACTAACGATAATTTGTTGTATATTATCTTAGTCATAATATTCTTTACTTGAGCTAGTTGAGCTCACCCTTTTCCTTTTTGTTCTATTTTTCTCGGGGAGGCGAGAATATAAGCGATTGCAGTCGGGTATGGAATGAAGGTTTTAGAAAGGATTGTTTAGTAGTCCTCACCATTTTTGTAAAATAATGTATCAATAAATGTGATGAGGATTTATTTGAGTATAGATATTATCAGAAGATAATATTTGTATTCAAACTCACAGATTTCTTGTTGTAATAATAAAGTTGTAGTTGTTTACGTACCATATGATGACAACTCGGAATAGGTGATGTATACTATTTTGGGGGGTCACAGTTGGTATCGAGCTTAGGGATATGATCTCCAAGGAGATCGGGGAATAGAACTAGGAGGGAGAGGCGAGTAAATCCTTCGCTAGTGTGTCCTACCTAAGCTTATTTGTTAGTTGGTCAAGATATAGAGATATTATGTGATATATTGATTTCCTTAATTAACCCTTGTTTTATGACGGTGATTTGAGAATGTCGTTGAGAATATTAACAATGGAAATGAGGCCGTGGGAGATGCTCAGACTCACCAACGAGGAGAGAAACAACAGTGGGCAATGATGTCCCGTGAACAACACCATTGAAAGCGAGATGATGAGCGAGGGATGTTTAGAAGTTTTTTTGCAGTTCATGCAAAAATCGATTTAGGAAACTTCGTGTTCAAAATACGAGGAGAAATGATAGCAATTCACGGGTTGTCACGACCAAGCGATTCAAAGAGTTGGGACCACCGAATTTAAGGAAAGCCGGATCCGATCATGCGGCGGAAACATGGGTCAAATAAATTACCAAGATATTCGATGTCTTGGGATGCGGAGAACGAACGAAGGTTCCATTCGCCACCTTTTATGTTCCGTGGCGAAAGCGGATCACTGGTGGGAGTCTCATGAAGCGTACCACTCCCATCCACCGCACTCGGCGTGTCTTGGGAGACGTTTGAAGCTATTTAATGACAAATACTTTCACGAAAGTGTTCGCTATATGAAGGAAGTGGAGTTCATCGATTAGAACAAAACAACATGGCGGTGTCTCGATGACGAGGCAAAGTTTGCGAGTTATCCGTGTTTGCACCTCATTTGGTGGAGAATGAGGAACGTATGACGCGGATGTTTCTTAGAGGTTTGAAACCCGATATCGTCGAAGATCTCATTTCTCATAAATTTTCTCTTTATTCAGATGTTGTAAAATGAGGCTCAATTATTAGGCGAGATAACGAAATACGGTCGATTGAGGACCACAACCGAGATCGTACCGAGAGATAGCGATCAGCGGAATAAATGATAACCAAATGAGAAAAGAAATGAAGGACAAAATGGTTACCACTCGGTGGTAATCATGGCCATGAAAATAGAAGAAGCGAGTCGGAGGAGATTTTAAAAGAGAGATTTAACAACGACCATGTGAAGATGACAAAGTCTGCAGAGAATTGGTTCTAAGGGAGGAGAACGACCACCGTCATTATATCTTACAAATGCGGAAAAGAGGACATATCGGTCAAACCGCCCCCAACAGTTCAAGGTATGCTATAGTTGTGGAAAGGAAGGACATATCGCTTTCGAGATTATGCAGAATAAAATAAACCTAGTTCAATGAGAACGGTGACTCAAAAGACTTTCCCGAAAAGTCAAAGTCAACGATTCCGGAAGAAGCGTTTGTTGTATTTGGTCATAATGCGAGGAACCCAAACGAGGTGATCACGGGTAAAAGCTATTTATAAATTCTTGCGAAGTTTATACCTTACTTGATCTGGGGTCTACCCATTCATTTATCTCTCTGCATGTGCTCAACGTTTAAACTTGACTCGAGAAATTAGACCTTGACCTATCTGTGGAAACTCCGTTAGGAGAAACTTTCATCACATCCATTCGCTTATAAATCTTGTTTGATTCAAGTTGGCACCATTACCTTACTTCATTGACCTTATCTCTTTAAAGATACTTGCTTTTGATGTGATTTTAGGGATTGATTGGTTAACTACTCATCATGCCAAAATTGATTGTTTTCGTATGGTTGTTAGTTTTCATATTCCTAACCAACCCGACTGTTATGCAATTTAAGCAACTAAACCATTAAAATCAATCACCGTCATATCTAATCATAAAGCTATTCGTTTATTAAAAAAGCGGATGTCAAGCTTTCTTAGCCCATGTTATGGATTTGAATAAAGACACGCCAAATTTGAATAATATTCCCATTGTTATTGACTTTCCCGACGTATTTCAAGAACTTCCTTCGTCACCCCCCGAACGTGAAGTTGAATTCTTTATTGATCTTGAACCCGGTACAAAGCCCATTTCTAAAACCCCATATCGAATGGCTCCTATTGAACTTCAGAGTTAAAGGTCCAACTACAGAATTGTTGGACATCGGTTTCATTCTGATCTGGTACATCTCCTCGGGGTGCTCTGTTTTATTTGTAAAGAAGAAAGAGCGGAGTATGCGACTTTGTATTGACTATCGGAATTGAACCATGTCACCATCAAGAATAGGTATCCTCTACCTCGTATTGATGACTTGTTTGACCAATTCTGAAGAGGGCACAATTCTTTTCAAAAATCGATCTTCGCTTACGGATATCATCAATGAAGATTAGAATCGAGGATATTCCAAAGACGCCTTGAACTTCAGTATGGGCATTATGAATTCTTAGTCATGTCTTTCGGATTGACTAATGCTCCTGCTGACTTTCATGGATATGATGAACCGAGTATTCAAGGAATATTTGGATCAATTCGTTGTTGTCTTTATTGATGACATTCTCATATATTCCAAAAGCCGTGAAGATCATGAGCACCATTTGAAGTTTGGTACTCCAAAGGCTTCGTGAAAACCAACTATATGCCAAATTGAAGAAATCGAGTTACGGCTTGAGGAAGTAGCATTCCTTGGGCACATGGTGTCGAAACATGGAGTATCTGTTGATCCGTGAAGATTGAAGCAATCTGAAAGTTAGAGCAACCGTCGGTGTTGAAGTCGTAGCTTTTTGGGCTTAATTGGTTATTATCGAGATTCGTGGAAGGGTTTTCTCGAATCGCTACTCCATTAACTCAAATAACTCGGAAGGATACAAAATTCGTTTGGAGCGAAGAATGCGAGAAAAGTTTCCAAGAGCTTAAGAGGAGACTTATTTCTAAGACTGTTCTAACAATACCATCTGGTTCTTGATGGATTTGTTATCTACAAACGATGCTTCGAGCAAAGGGGTTAGGATGTGTTCTCATGCAACGTGGGAAAGTCATAGCCTTTATGCCTCATGACAACTTAAAGAGTATGAGAGGAATTATCCTACTTTCATGATCTAGAGTTAGCGTGATCGTTTTCGCGCTAAAAATATGGAGGCACTATCTATATGGGGAGAAAATGGAGATATATTCGGACCATAAAAGCCTTAAATATTTCTTCACTCAAAAGAACTCAACATGCGGCGGCGACGTTGGCTCGAGCTATTGAAAGACTACGACCACACTATTCAATACCATCCCGGTAAAGCAAACGTGGTAGGCGGCGCATTGAGTAGAAGATCATATCTTGAGGAACGAGTGCGCGATGATGTCAAGTATCTGCGTAGAACCAACTTTAATAGAAAAGTTAAGGTTGCTTTCAAGTCACCGGCCGGAGGCGATCGTATGAAGAAGAAAGTACAAGAAGGAGCTATTCGAAGCGAGAATTGATGAAGAAGGAATACTTGAGTCCACTCTAGACTTTTTTGTGTTCCTAACGACTACGATTTGAAGTACAAGATTATAATGGAGGCACACAATACGCCATTTGCAATCCATCACGGAAGTACTAAAATGTATCGTGATCTTCGACATACATTTTGGTGGAACAATATGAAGAGAGAGATTGCAAAGTTTATCTCGATGTGTTTAACTTGCTAACGTAAAAGCGAGCATCTTGTACCTAAGGGTCCGTTGCAACCACTTGAGATTCCTGGAATGGAAGTGGGAACACATTACTATGGATTTCGTTACGGGTTTTCCTACGGTTTCTCAAGGCATCAATGCTATTTGGGTTATTGTTGATAGATTAACCAAGTCTGCTCATTTCTTGCCGAATCACGGAGACTTATTCCTTGAACGTCTTCTTAGTAGTATACGTGAATGAGATTATGAGGTTGCATGGCATGCCTGTATCCATAGTTTGGATCGTGACCCAAGATTCACTTCAAGATTTTGGGTTAGCTTGCAAAAAGCTATGGAGCGCAGTTGCGATTTAGTTCTAAGCATACCATCCCCAAACAGACGGACAATCGAGAGATTATTCAAACTCTTGAAGATCTATTAAGACTACGTGTCCTAGACTTCAAGGGTAGTTGGGATAAGTATTTACCATTGGTGGAATTCTCCTACAACAACAGCAGTTATCGAGGCAAGTATAGGTGTGGCTCCATTCAAGCATTATATGGACGAAAATGTCGTTCTCGAATATGTTGGGATGAGGTGGGTGAAGCAACATTGTTGGGACCCGAGTTAAGACGTGTATGACTACCGAAAAGATCCAAATGATTCGACAACGTATACAAACGGCACAAGATCGACAAAAGAGTTATCACGGATCTTCATCGAAAGGACGTGGAATTTAATGTGGGGATCATGTATTGTTGCGAGTTGCTCCAATGGAAGGGAGTTACAAGATTTGGGAAGAGAGGAAAGCTCAATCCACGATTTATTGGTCCATTTCAAATTCTTGACCGAAAGTAGGAAATGTAGCCTATAGACTTGCGTTACCTCGAAAGTATGTCTCGTGTTCATAATGTGTTTCACATATCCGTACTTCAGTAAATATGTGAAAGACCCGAACCACGTTATTGAGTTAGAACCGCAGACGAGATAATAGAAGACTTAACGTATGAGGAGATACACAATAAGATCTTGGATAGGAAGGAGCATGTCCTACGCCAAGAAAAGGTCATACCACAAGTTAAAGTTTTGTGGAGGAATCATGCTTTATAGAGGAAATGACACAGGAATTGGAAACGAAAATGAAAGCGAGGTATCCTCACCTTTTCAAACACACCAGTGCGTCGTCAATTTTAGAGGACGAAATTTCATAAGGAGGGAGGTTGTAGAAGACCCTCAAATTTTTAAATAAAAAGGAATTTCCTTTATTTATTATTTTGAAATAGTAAGGGTTGATTTGATTAATGTGGATAGTTAAGGGTTAAATACGCAAATATTTCAAAATAAGCAGTGGTTATAAAATATTCATTATTGTTTGGGAATATTCGTTTGGTGCGTGGAATATTAAATCTTTGTCGGGAATATTCGTGATTTATGGCGCGCTGACCATGTGTGGAGCCCATAACTGAAAGCGATTGGATAAAGAAAACGACAAATATAAGTTGTTTTTAAATAACTTGCGTAGTTGTTGCCAAGATTATCTTTGTTGGAATACCCGGTTGTTAAAAACACACTAATACGCGTTGTTGAGTAGTTGCACCAGTATTGCACCAATTATTGATTCTTACGTAGAAGGCACTACTCAATAATGGTTACGATAATTACTGCTCATTCGATTATTTTATTTTATTGATTCAATAATTGCTGCGTTGATATTTTATATTCTTTGTTGTTTGATAATTGTCATTATACGATATTTTTCATTAACGAAGCAATAATTCATATTATCCTAATAATATTATTAGATAACATTATTGGCAATGTCTAGAAAGTTACATGCAGGAGAGGTTTGGTCACCTAATTGCGGCATAAGAAGAAGAAATTCTTATTGGAAAGCCCCCTCTTTCCTGGGAACTGCCTGATTGTCAATATTGTGATTCTGTAATATTATTTATGAATAATTAATTATTGATTCATATGATGAGAAAAATATTGATTTTATGTGGATATAGATGGAGAAAATTTTTATAGTGACAATTGTTGAAAATTGAAATTTTATCTTTTTCTGATAAAATAATTCATTTAAATATATTATTTTAATAATATATTAACTGTGATATTTTTACAACGAATGTGGGATATATGAGTATACGAGGAGGAAGAGTATTTTTGTTGCAATAAATGTTTAAAACATGTTAAACATGTCGGTGGACCCCATTTATTGACTGAAATTTGATTATAGCCTGTAAAATCGCCCGTTTGTGGATTTCGGTCAATTTCTATTTGGAATTTGGAAAAACTTTCTTCTGCAAAGTTGTAGAGAATTGAAATTCCTATAAAAACTCAAGAGATTCGATTTTTCTGATAAAAAGGCTATTTATTATGAATTATTGAAGTTCAAGTTCAAAATAATTGATTTTTGGAAGTTTTAAATATTTATATATTCACAAAACGTTTTTTGTGTTTGGTGGGCATCTTTAACACATGTCATGTTGCTAAATTCAGATGTTTGATGCGTTGGAGGATGTAGAAAAATTATAATATTAATTTATTAAATTTTACGCTTTGGTGTTCTAAGCAATTTCCTATAAATAGGGTCTTTAGGTTAGAATTGAAAATCACACCGAAAATCGAAGTTTTCTCTCTCTATATTATCGGCGTATTCTTGTGAGTATTTTGAGTATAGTTTGAGTATTGCTATACTGTGCAAATTCAAGTCATGCTTTATATCCTGTGTTTCAATTTAAAGTCTTGATCTTTCGAGGTAAGGGATATTATTTTTTGTAATGATATTATTTCTTCAATATCATTATCTTTGAAATGTTGATCTGAAGTTTTTATCAAATTTGGAACTTTTTCATGCTCGAGGTTACTATTCATGGGTTACTTATTCATGAGTTACTATTCACGAGTTCTTATTCATGAGATTCTTATTCACGAGTTACTTATTCACGAGTACTATTCATGAAGCGTGAAGATGTTTTTGTGGAATTTCTATCTTTTGGTGTCTGAGTTACTATTCACGATATCGACTATTCACGATATCTGAAGACTATTCACGTATACTTGTCTTATTCACCTAAAAATAAAATTTTTCTTTTCGCCTAAAACATATATTACGGATACTAACTCGATTGTATCCATGTTTTGATCATTCTTGAATTTTACACCACTATGATTATTTTTGAGGTATTTTTGGACGTGGATAAAACCAAGTACGAATCCTTAATCCTTAATCCTTGTCATTTTGTTTGTTTTATCGTTTCTTTTAAAAAATATTTTTCATCATCCTCGCCTTAAATGATGATATTATATGAATATCTTTGGCCAGTAGTGCAAAGATGAATGATTTCTTAAGAATATCTTTGGCCCAGTGGTAGTGCAGATGAATGATTTCTGAAGAATATCTTTGGCCCGTGTAGTGAAGATGAACAGTGTTTAAATGAACATGACCAATCGATGAATATCTTTGGCACAGTAGTGCAAAGATGAATATTTGATTCCAGATGTATATTGATTGATGTTACAGGGGATAAAGATGAGCGATGAACTTTTAAATTCATACATCAAGATAGTAGTTTGCATTCTCTACTTAACTCTTCTAATGAATTATTATTTCATTTGCGAATATTGATTTAAAATTTGTTGTCTATTGTATTCTATTATATTTTTCCTGTTGAAGACTAACGATAATTTGTTGTATATTATCTTAGTCATAATATTCTTTCTTGAGCTAGTTGAGCTCACCCTTTTCCTTTTTGTTCCATTTTTCTCGGAGGCGAGAATATAGCGAGTACGAGTCGGGGTATGGAATGAAGGTTTTAGAAAGGATTGTTTAGTAGTCCTCACCATTTTGTAAAATAATGTATCAATAAATGTGATGAGGATTTATTTGAGTATAGATATTATCTAGAAGATAATATTTGTATTCAAACTCACGCTTTTCTTGTTGTAATAATAAAGTTGTAGTTGTTTACAGACCATGTATTGACAACTCGTAATAGGTGATGTATACCTATTTTGGGGGCGTCACATGCAAGGTATGTAGGATCAAGGGGGAAGCCTTTGATGTAACGACCCCAAAATAGGTCCAGTCCATCCAACCCATTCTGAGTCGCCAAATATATGGTACGGAAAACAACTACAACTTTATTACAACAATTGTCGTACAAAAATACAACAACACATATCTTTGTGAGTTTGATACAAATATATACCAACTCAGAAGACGTCACAATGACACCTTACATAAAGGTATAGTCAAAAAGCTGCTTTTAGAAATTAGAATCTTTGGGAAGTGCTCAAGAAAACCTTCGTATATGGGAGGCCATGCTTTTTTAGGTTATGGTAGATATCATATGGCCACGTAATTATCCTTGGTTGACCTAATAGACCCCAAAGAAAAAAACGAGAAGATTACTATCATATTCTTTCCAATGGTGAGTCTTCTCTTGACATATCATTATCTCCACTATCTCTAATTGGGTATTATACTCCAAACAAACACCAAGATTATATAGATAGTGCTTGTAAATATACTCAAAGAAGTGGATGTACACAACCTTGTCTTATGATAACACGAGTTTGTATGTCATTAGACATCTTGTATGATAGTGACAAAACACCCTTCCAAAGTTGGGTTCGCCACCCCTATTTGATTCACCAAATATAACTATTAAATGATGTATAAAATACAACACATCAAAGTCCTCAATAAAATTATTTCCATACTCTTTAGGGAGAACCTCAACAACTATAGACCACCGCTCTATTCTATTCCTTGTTATCCCCGCTCCAACCCAAATTACACTCTTATTACCCGAAAGGAATTGTGAAGAAAAAGGGTGAGCACAAATAGCCCAAAAAGAATATCATGACTAAAGATAATTAAATTATCAATAGCCTTCATCAGTAATAAATCAGAGATTTAGAACATATGGTAGATGATAAAACTTTTCAACCATAGTTGCAGCGGAACGAGCAATCCATTAAAAGAGTCAAATAGACTATAAAGTCTATTGTCTTCTCCACGCTAAAAAGTCCACCAACAATGTTTTATCCCTGTAACATCAATCAACAGTTCCTTTCCACAATCATATGTATAACTCATAATCATAATTGTAGTTCTAAATTCCTCTTCTCATCCAGGACGAAGAAAATTTTCATCACCTGTCTTTACCTGAAACATCAAATATCATGGTTATACCAAATCACAGCCCTGCTCATAATCATACTAATAAATTCATCTTTGCACCACGGGTTAAAATATTCATCAACAGTTCATCTTTACACTACTGAAAGCAAAGATATTCAACAACAGTCATCTTTGCATTACGAGCCAAAGATATTCATCAATAATTCATCTTTGCACCACAAAGCAAAGATATTCAACAACAGTCATCTTTTCAGACACGAGCAAAAGATATTCATCAATAATTCATTTTAGCACTACGTACCTATGATATTCATCAACAAGTCATCTTTGCACTACGAGCCAAAGATATTCATATATCAAAGAAATACATAATCATTTCGTGTTATATAACAATAATTATAACCATGTTGATCAATTCACCTTTGCACTTAAGCTAAAAATATATTCAATTGTAAATTCAATGGTCATGATCATACCATCAACAATCCAACTTTTGCACTCTTCGCCAAAGAGAACCTATAGTCACGATCATACCAATAATCTACCCATCTTTACACTCAAGTCAAAGAGAAATATCATCATTAGGGTTATAAGAATGTTATATAAAAACAATATAATCAAAACATGGTTTTAATTTCAAAAGTAAGATTCATAAATCAACGATAATTTGGTCGGGAGAAGAAACCAATTTGTCGTGAATAAGACCAAATGATCCGTACATAGTACCGTAGATATCGTGCATAAGAACCCTCGATACCGAAAAGATAAATTTTCATAATAAAATTCATATCTATATTTATAACACCTTAATCCAAATGTTATAAATCACTTAGAAATCTCATAATCTAATATTATTAATATTATAATAATATTTTAATCATTTCTAAAACTTATAAACAATTTAATTAAATTGTTTACACTTTACTAATTAATGCATTTAATCATCATAAAATGCCAAACTCATAAGATTTCATCACCAATAACCAAAACCCTCATCAAAATCTGCATATACCTCATATATGATTCTCAAGCCATAAAATCATATTTTCCAATTTTCTTACTCTACATAACATATTTAATTCATTTAATCATAACTAGAACATTTTCATGAAAAATACCAAATCAGTTCCAAAAATATTTATTTTCTGGGATTTAGAAGAATATAGTCCCATATTGAATATATATTTTTCTCTCAATTTTAAAATTCATTTACTATTTTCACATGGCCAAAACCAATTTAATATTTAAATATTTATCATAAATTGTACTTTTGTCCAAAAATTCTGAAATTAATACGGTATACTGATATTATATAGATGTACTCTCAATACAAATTTCATCAATTTTGGAGTTAATCACAAGGATTTATAAACAGTTACTTTTAAAATAGTCTTTTCTTATAAAATCCATAACTCCTAATCTATACATCCAAAAATCGCCATTTTGGACACAATCTAAAAACTCATCAAAATATCATTTCAAATTTTTCCATTGTTTTTGAAGGTTCGGAAAAATACAAAACTAAAAAACATAATCACCCTTAAAAATCCCTTTACTATCCTTTACCTCAAAAGAAGCGATTTCCATTAGAATAACGCTTGAACGAACTTGCACCGTATAGCAATACTCAAAGTATACTCAAAATACTCACAAGAATACGCCGATAATATAGAGAGAAAACTTCAGCTTCGTGTGTGATTTTCAATTCTAACCTAAAGCTACTCTTATTTATAGGAAAATCTTTAGAAACACCAAAAGCGAGAAAATTTAATAAATTAATATTAATTATTTTTCACATCTTTCACGCTTCCATGAATCTGAACTCAGCCATCCTAACACATGTTAAAGATGCCCACCAAACACAAAAATGTTTTTCTTATTTAAATTATTTTAAACTTTCAAAATTAATTATTTGAACTTGAAACTTCAATAATTCACAATAAATAGCTCTTTTGTCGAAAAATTTGAATCTCATGAGTTTTATAGGAAATTCAATTCTCTACAACTTTGCGAAGAAGAATGTTTTTCCAAATTCCAAACATAAATTGACCAAATTCACAAATGGGCAATTTTACGTTTATAATCAAATTTTAGTCAAGAAATGGGGTCCACCGACACACAAAACATGTATTAATCATTTAATGCCACAAAATACTCTTCCTTCTCATATACTCACATATCGCACATTCATTATAAAAATATCACCAAATTAATATATTATTAAAATAATATATTTAAACGAATTATTTTATCAAAAAAAGATAAAATATTAATTTTCAACAATTGTCACTTTAAAAATTTTCCCATCTATATCCACATAAAATGAATATTTTCCTTATCATATTAATCAATAATTAATTATTCACAAATAATATTACGTAATCACAATAATGACAACCAAAGGTTCCTGGAAGAGGGGCTTTCCAATAAAGATTTCTCCTTCTTGCAAGCAATTAGGTGACCAAACCTCTCCTGACATGTAACTTTCTAGACATTGCTAATAATGTTTTCTAATAATATTATTCGGATAATATAAATTATTGCTTCGATAATGAAAAATACCGTAGTGTGACAATTATTAAAACAACAAGAATATAAAATATCAACGCAAAGAATTATTGAATTAATAAAATAAAATATTGAACAAGAATTCATCGTAATAATTTTTGAGTAGTAGGCCTTCACGTAAGAGTCAATAATTCAAAAATACTTTGGTAATACTGCGTGTCTTCTTTGTGCAACAACGCCAGACATACTTTACTTTACCCAATTTGGATATTTCAACAAAGTGTTAACGGTAATAATTATCTTTATTTATAAAAACTCCTTTTGTCGCTTTCTTTCATCCGACAATTATTCTCATTATGGGGCCCACAAATGGTCAAGCTACTGGTCGCATTTAATATTCCCTACGTAAAAGATATTCCACGACCAAACGAATATTCCCTAATAATAATGAATATTTTGTAACCACTTACTTATTTTGAAAAAATTATATATATCACCCTTAACTTTTAACTTTTATCACTTTAACCATTTCTTGAATAGTAATTATAAAAAAATTGAATACTTTTATTTTATAAAATTCGGGCCTTACATTTGATCCTTTAATATATATATATATATATATATATATATATATATATATATATATATATATTCGGATCAATCGTCATACTTCTTCTTTACTTCATCCGTTTTCACTTTTTAGCGACGGTTTGATTATATACAAATCGTCGTACATACTTTTAAGCGACGTTATATGTTGTCAAAATGTCAAGCTAAAAGTATAGACGACGATCAGATGGAATCAAAACCGCCGCTTAAAGTAAAGTGAAGTGAAAGATAAATATGATGACTTGATCGATCCTTTTCTCTCTCTCTCTCTCTTATATATATATATATATATATATATATATATATATATATATATATATATATATATATTCCTTCCCTTAATAGTCATTTTAATTAGAATTGTGAACAGTATTAAGGAAATAATTATATAACATTAAATATAATATCAATTATGCTCAAATATATTGTTTTTGTATTGAAAAAGAAAATACTATTTATTGAACAAAAATAATGACAAAATCAAAATTATATTTAATAGTACTTGAGATAATATTAAAAATTAAACAATTAATATTTATTTAAAATTCTTAAACGACAAAAATTAAGTAATAAAAATATTTATTTAAAATGAATTATATTAAACGATAGAGAAATTATATATAATTACTCAATCAATCAAACATATATTTCTACGCTGCCTAGCTATTTGCAATAATAAGGGCTATTTAACCGTAGGAATATTTAATTATATGGACTAAGCCAAGCCACGACAGCAGCAATTTTCAATCACATACATGCCTATGTTGGCCCTGGGGAAGAGATTTAGAGCTAGAATCCTAGATAGCGTGGTTTGACCTAGCTAATCGACGTGCATGGTCCTTCTAGACGACTGAATGACCTAGCAACCTCCTCCCACAGTCAACTAATTCTCTTTTCTCACCATTTTCGTATATCCATCGAGATACATTTAATTTAATTTATCACAAAGTCTCTATACGAGCACTCTCCTTCAGTCCTTCCTCATCTCCAATTAACTCACCCAAACCAATATAAAATTAAACCACCATCAACTTCCAGCCAATGATATATATATATATATATATATATATATATGATCAGAATATATATATTAGTACTTTTAGAATTATACATATATATATTCACACATACATACATACGTACGTACATATAGATATATATATATATATATATATATATATATATATCGAAAGTCGCTTGGGATATATATAGATAAAATCCAAGAAATTAAAAACAGACTGATATATAATCAATATTGGCCAATTTTTTCTTTACATATATATTATCATGACAGGAGGAGGAAATTATAGAGAGCCAGTAAAGGTCGTGATAATCAACACTCAATATATTGAGACTGATCCCCTCAGCTTCAAGTCTGTTGTTCAGAGACTTACCGGTAAAGATGCCACCGCTGAAACTTTTAAACGGTCGCCGCCAGCGCCGCCCATATTCGCGGCGGCTTCCGAGAGACAACAAACCGGTACTGGGAAAGTGGCAAGAGGTAATTCGTTTAAAGACTTGGATAGGCTGCTGCTCATGGAGCTGCCTTCATTGGATGAACTCTATCAGCTCTACAACATGGATTAGCTTTAGCTACCTACCTACCTAGGTTAAGTTTTATAAAAATCATACTTTGTATTTGGTTATATATATGTATATTCTTTTTCCGGTAGCCGGCCCCTTTTGTTTTTTGAGGGTGTTAAACTATATATACTTGTATGTTGTATCTGATATTTTTATGTACGTATATGAAGATTTTCTCTACTCAATAATTATATACTCATATATATATATATATATATATATATATATATGGAGAAAATGGGAATGCATATCTAGAGATCACCCAAAACAATTTTATGACCATGCATGCATCAAAGAGAGAATGAATTGGAATGAGATGCATGTCAGTTCACATACAATTTCTTCAAATAATCTGTTACATTTGCAATTTGCATGATCAATATATATATATATATATATATTAATCTCTGCAATTGCTTTATGTTGTAATTAAGTGCATATATATGATTGATGAACTTCTTTTTATATTATTTTTATACTAATCTATCGATCTTCCATTTAGTTTTTACCAGCGTAATCCCAATATATCCCAATCCAAATTTCTCTCTCTTGATGAGATTCTTGCTCTTGTTTTTCTTGTTTTTGTTGTTTTTCTTGATTTTGTGATTGGTGTTGTTGCTTTGATAATATTTATCTAAAAAAGATAATGTCTATCAACAAATTTAGAAGAACAAACATGATAGTGGGAGTAAATTTCAGTTGTTTATGGATGCTCGGATAGAAGAATTTGATGCAAAATCTTCAAACATTTTTTATTTGATTAGACGGACACAAAGAAGGATTTTGTAATATTGAAAATGTTATTTGTTTCCAAAAAATACAACTTTCATTCAATTGTCATCTGAATAGTTTAGATTTAATTTTATATTTTAACGATTTAGAGTCAGAGGGAATTTTTTTTTACCAAACAACTTCATGCCTGTTACCGAATAAGAATAAGAGGTATTTTGTTAAGATACATTAAGATCGATCAAATCAAATACCACTTTTTAATAATCAACGACTACGTGATAATACTCAATAAACTACAATAAAAATAATGACATATTAAAAGTTAATGTTACTTTAAAATTAAAGTAAAATAAAATTATTTATATTTTAAAATTTAAAATAGACAACAATAAAAAAAAAATATCTCAAATTTTAAAATTGAAAGTGTATACACCCAAATACGAAGAAGACAAAAAATAAAATAAAAATAAAGCTAGTTTCCTCCCTCCCTCGGGACAACTATGATAATTTGTCCTGCATGCATATATGGTACGCGGACAAAGTCTTGAAACCACAAAATACACAATACAACGCAGGGACCTGATTACACCCGTCTCCGGTCCCTATCACTAAACCACCACTTTAATTATGGAGTATTATATTATCCTTAACAAAGAAAAAAAATTAATATTAAAAATATATTTATATTACATGTTTATCTTCAAAATTTTAGTTTGGCAGTAATGACATAATTCTATTATTATGATAATAAATTTTAACATATTATGTCATTTTATACTTTTATCAATAAAGTCATTTTATGCTTTTATCAATAAAAAGATTTTATTTTTGTAGAACAAACTAAAGTAAAGTGCTTATAGCACCCAAAAGTTGCACATCTTGTTAGAAATTAGAGTACATGTTTAAATTTGATATTATGATATTGATAATGTATAATTGTTGAGTAATTTTTGTAAAGTCGTATAAGTTTATGCTATACAAGGAGTTAGAATAGAATGATCAAACTTGTTCTTCAAATTCTGTCGATATTTATATTGATTTTTTCAAAATAAATTTCAGTCTCTGAAACAAATTTTTAATTTTAATTTAATCAATTATTTAAATTAAAGATAATTCCTCTGAAAATTTATTTGGTCAACCAATTTTACGCATCTGAATATCTATCTGATCGATCTTTGTGGTTGTAATTAAGAAGTAAAATAATCTGGACAAAACAAAAGCAACCATCTATCTGAATTAAATTGAATTATCAATTATTAGAAAAATTACGGGTCTAATAATCAAATCATCTTCTAAAAATGAATTAGTACTATTTTAGTCACTGGTTTTAAATATTATAAAAACATAATTTGCATTATGTATTTTACTCCTCTGTTTCATATATTTTATTTTAAAACTATAAAATAAATATTATACATTTTATTTTATAAGTATAAAATGACTTGATTTTTCTAATTTATTATTATTATTTTAATATTAATTTCAATATCAAATTATTGTAGGTGAATTTATTGGTTATATTTATCTATTTAAGAATATAAAATTATTTTTTAAAGTCGTTTTATAAATATATGAGCAGATATATTAATTCAAAAAAAGAAAAAGGGAAAAAAATTGATTTGGTCGGCACCGCATTCTTTCCTGGTGTATCACTCTACGGTTCGTGTCTTGCTTCTCTACGTATTATTACTATCACATACATATTCATATCGTACAGATACAGACACATATACATATGTGTATCTATCAGAGAAAGTTCTAATCTTGTTCCCTCCCCTCAAAAAATCTCTCGATCCCCGTACCCCCTCTCGTCTCTTCCTTTCTGGGTCATCAAGAATTCGTGGTTTGTTTTTACTCGTAAATCCCATTTGATTAATCTTTCAAATTCAATCTGTAACAAAGTCCGAGTTCTTAGTAATTTTAGACTTCTTTTATCGCAGATGTTTTCGGTAGAGGAATTTCGGGTTTTGGAAGTGACGAATTCTTTTAGATTTATATTGTAATTATGTTGTAATGACGAAATTATTGTTTTGTTTTTTGTGGGATTGAATTAACTGTTGAATTTAAGGAATTGATTTGGATGGGGAATAAATTGGGGCGAAGGAGACAAGTGGTGGATGAGAAGTACACGAAGCCACAGGGATTGTATCTGCACAAAGATGTGGATCATAAGAAGCTTAGAAAACTGATACTCGACTCTAAACTAGCTCCTTGTTATCCCGGAGACGATGACACTGGCTGTGATCTCGAGGAATGCCCAATTTGCTTCTTGGTCTGCCTCTTTATTTTTCTCAAAAAATAATACTAGTTGCCCCTTTTTTCTTCTTCTTTAGATTATGTCTTTAAATTGATTGATTTTTGTAGACCCAATTTAGTTACTAGAAGGAAACCAATTTAAAGAATATTACCGTTGATATATATATATATATATATATATATATATATATATATATATATATATATATAAACTAAGGGAATGTGAACTTTAATGTTACAATTTTATTTGGTTTCTTGGCAAATAACTTGAGCAATGGCAGTTTAATTTTGTAATTTGTGTGGTTTAGTGTTTGAGTTCTGAATGCGCCCTTTCTGACCTTTAGTTGATTTCATTTGAATTCTTCCAGTATTATCCGAGTCTTAATCGCTCAAGATGTTGCACAAAAGGCATTTGTACCGGTATTTATTATGTATATTTGTGTATAATTAGTGCAGTGTCCAGCATTTTGATTCTCTCCTAACTTTTGGCTCTATCAAATTTATATTTTTGCCCCAGAGTGTTTCTTGAAGATGAAGACCCCCAACTCAACTCGGCCAACACAGTATCCTTGATTTCTGTAGACTACCGTCATGTATTACCTGCTCAGTTTGCCAGCGTGCTGTTTTTCTGTTATTGACCTGTCTTGGATTTTTGGTTATATAGTTTTAATTCCATAACTATGCAAGGTGTCCCTTCTGTAAGACTTCGAACTATGCTGTGGAGTACAGGGGGATGAAGACAAAGGAGGAAAAAGGCATTGAGCAAATTGTAAGATTAGGTTTGCCCGAGCATGGTTGCTTTTTCTTTGATTACTTGGATTGCACTTTTGGCATCAAAATGCAATTAATTCATTTTTCTTATTCATTTAGGAAGAACAGCGGGTGATTGAAGCAAATATAAGGATGCGGCAACAGGAACGACAGGAGGAAGAGGAGAGGATGCAGAAACAACAGGAAATAAGATCTTCGAGCAGAGTCGTCAGATCGAGTGAGGTTGAGTATTGCTCAATAGCAGGTAACTTGATGGATTCCTGGTTCAAACTGTATATATGTATTCATTTGTTTTGGTTATTATTACTCGTCATTTTTTCACCAATAACTCTTATTATTCATTTGCTAATTTCATTTGAGCTGCAGAGCCATCATCTGCTGTAGAAGGTGAGGAAATAGTTTCCACTCTACATGCATCCGCTGCTCCATCAATTAGACAGCCTTTAAGCCCCAGGCAAAATAGGTATGCTATCTTCTTTTATGGTATTATTTGTTACATATGGATTAAGATGTTTGACTATTGTTTTTCTATCAGTTGTCTTTAAATTGAATTGTGGTGTATTCTGTTTAATTATTTGTCAATTGAAGCCATTGTCTTTCCCTGTAAAAAAAGGAATCTCTCTGATGTTTCTGGAAAAAAAGTGACCCAATTTTGCTTCTCCTAGTTTCTCTTTGTAGTGCTCGATATTATTTCCACAGGCATCATCTATTTTAAGTATCCGCTGAGGGGTCTTTTAAGTTTTAATGTCATGTGGGAAAGGTTTAATAGTCAGTCCTTTCGCAGAGGTGGAAAGGAGAGGATAGAGAAAGGAAAGAGTGGAGTCCCGAGTCTATTGATATGATAAAAATATGTAACTGCAAGTGCACATTGTCAAATTGAAAAACTGACAAATATAGGTCGAACCCACAGAGACTAAATTAATTTTAAAACATCCTTAATATCTATCTCAGGCGAATTAGAAATAAAGATGGATAATTAATTAACTACAATTAAACACTAATTAAACTAATTAGAAGATGAAAACTAATAACAAGCAATCTAGGAATCCGAATCCGTTAAATAATAATTATAACAAATAATACAATCTCTTCTATTTTTATAACTCAAATTACACCACTAGTTTGGTGTACATAATTCAGAAAATAAATCAATTAAAATTAACTATATTTTTGATCTCCCTTCCCTT
This sequence comes from Panax quinquefolius, assembly GCA_020205615.1. Taxonomy (NCBI): domain Eukaryota; kingdom Viridiplantae; phylum Streptophyta; class Magnoliopsida; order Apiales; family Araliaceae; genus Panax; species Panax quinquefolius. The sequence goes on from CM035170.1 coordinate 126,458,375, forward strand.
TTAATTTAGCAATTTTACGATTAGACTATGAAAATTTTAGGATTAAATATAACCCATAAAAACTTCTTCGAGCAAGCATGGATTATGAAAAACTCCTATCTTAACAATAATATATCAAAACCTCATAATTAATTTAAAATCACATAAGAACTATAAAACGAAGGTATTTCAATAACAAAACATGATGGAGAAATCAATTATACTTTAAAACACAATTAATAGAAGAGATAAATATTGTCATGAATAAATATTTAATTTCATCTTCTTCCTAGATATAGAAAAATTAGCTAGACATGAAAATAAATAAACTAACTATGTTAAAGAAGAAGAAAATTAAAATAAAATAAGAAAACTCCTTTTATTTAACAATCCTTCAACGAGCTTACAATGAAGAAGTAATTTAATCTACTCCTACTCCTAACCTAAACTAATACATAAAAAACACTTAATCTCTTACACATAAAATCTCTCTTGGTACTCCTCTATTTATAGGAGGAATGCTTTAATTAATTCCTTGTAGGAATCAACTTCCTGGTGACTATCAACTTTTTTTAGAAAGATCTTCTAGATGGACTTTCCTTCCTTCATTAGATTTGATTTATTTGCACACCAAGATTGTTCCACCTCCCTCCTTGTAGGAATCTTTTTGAATATTTCCTTCCATTTCATGAATTGGAGTATTAAATATTGTTTGATCACCAAGATTTTGACTTTATATATCCTACAAAATATAATAAAACATATTAATTAAATAAACTAATATAATAAAAGGACAAAATTAGGGATAATAAAATGTATGATATCATCTATTCTACACATGGAGTGGAAAGTGAGACCCAAATTTAGACCTATTTAACAAATGATGAGGGATGTAATATAGGGGTACATGCATGGCAACCTATGTGACTCGAGCATTTATGGCTGTAAGATAGAATGCATGTTCCATCATCATGTATCGTCCTCATTAAGGAGAGACTTGTCCCGGTAATGTTTTATATTCCCTCCTGAGGTGAGGTAATCAATGTCAGCCATATGATTTAATTTCGTAGGCAATGATATGACAAAGTTATTTTTTATCCTTTGTTTCTTATGATGTGACAAGACATTCCTTTGCACCAAGCTAAACTGGCATTTCCGTGAGGTCCACCGAACCTATACCGCTTAAGAGACTCCCAACATGGTTATTTAATTTTGCAGGAAACTGCAATCTAGGTTGCTGATGTTCATGAGCTAGGGAAATTTTCAAGAGAATCGTTTTCCTATTTTGTGCTAATTATAATATGTAGGAAAGAGAGACGAGAACTAAAGAGGGAGTAAATCATTAATCCGGTACTCAGCACACTGAAGCTTAGAGTTGTAAGGCCCAATAGATAATCAAAAATCTAAGAATAGAAAAACTGCCATGTAACCAAAAATTATTCCTAGCAAAATAGTGGAATCCCTAAACATAAGAAATTGAATCAGTTGAGCCTAGATCACATAGAAACAAGGCCTAAATAATTCATTAATCCTGAACACTTTGTTCTAGACAGGAATCTCTGCATAACATTGGGCTTTTCTTGATTCCCATCATAAGAAGGTGGAGAAGAGATGTTGTAAACAGTGTTCTAAAAATCCCCACCTAGGTCCGATTAATCCCTGCCTAGGCGCTAGGCGGTCCTCTACCGCCTCGATTTGACTTGGCACCTAGGCCCCCGCCTAGGCAAAACCATATCTCTTCTTTGAAGCTTTACAATACTTAAAATAAATTTGTTAAGCCTTAAAAGATTGTATTTTTGAGAATGTTTCATGTAATATTTTAAAAATTACTTCTATTATATGTTTTGTATAGTATAATATGTATTTATAATAGGAAAAATAAATAAATGAGATCGCTCAAGGAAAAGCCTAGTCCGCCTAGGAAAACGTCTAGCCTAGGCGTTAGGATCCCTGTCCGCCGCCACCGCCTAGGTCCGCCTAACAATATTTAGAACACTGGTTGTAGAGAGCATTTTGGTGGTAGAACCAATGTGTATAATAAAGCAAGCCTTTAGGTGTACTGCTTCCCCTGGCATGTGTTAAGAGTCCTTTACGACCTGAACCTAGGTGTTTGCCAACCTGTGTCCAGTGTAAAACCATGTCACGCCATATAGGTATGATTCACTTCTCTGTAAATATAATATACCTCTAAAACTACAATTGACTCACCAATTACAGTCTTTAAAGTTTACAAATTATCCAATGCTCTGACCCTGACAATTGAACTGAAGTTCGCAATTAATTGTTTGTCCCTTTTTTATCTATTTTAATCTATGTTAGAGACCATGCCCAATCTCATACAGAGTATATGTGGAAAAATGCCGTTCATAACTGAGAAGTGGCATGCATCCCCTTGACGAAAGAGAACAGGACTTATAGTTTGTTTCAGGTGTAATTTTAATGTAGCAATTCTCTGGTCATCTTTGACCGGCCAAGTAGCAAGATGGTGAATGGCTGCTCTGGCTACAGCCAGATAGGTGACTACTTGTAGGGAAAGAGAATTTATAGATCGCATCTAGCTAGAAACGAACCTAGTAAACATTAATCCTACGATACTAGTCAAAGATCTTATAGATTTTTAAGTATCAAAAAATCTTTAAAGACTTTAGTTGATGTGCATTATACTCGTCACTCAGTTTTGGAAGATAATTTTGGTGAGATTTTCTATGTGCAGTAGTGATTTCCTGAATTTAATATGGTAGATTTTAGTTAGAAGATCATGCCGTGGCATATTAATTATTGGTGCTTTTTTACAACAGCTCTGGTATATGATCAGATTTAGCATGCCTTATAAATGCATTAGTATTAGAGTGAAGAGGAAAGATATTGTAAATTCATATTTATGATATATTATTCCATTCGTGTTCAATAATGTTAGGTCCTAAGCCACCCCCCCAAAAAAAAAAAACCCCAATAAATAAATAAATAAATAAAATTGAGAAGTTCCCATGTAATTATACGTACAGTATTTGACTTGCATAGGGCTTTTAAATATTGCCATGGCTAATTAGCATTCATTAATCAAATTCCAACTTTAAATACAGGGAAGATGCATTCGACCTCGATCTTGAGGACATAATGGTCATGGAAGTGATCTGGCTGTCCATTCAGGTGCATTTTTAACTCCTTTTATTTTTTCTACTTGGGTGGACTTTTCGTACCCCTATAATCCCACTTTTAGTTGAAAACGTCAAATCTTATTCTATATAAAGTGAAAACTACACTTCTGTATATACTTATGTTTGATAAAGTTTAAGACTTGAAAGTGCGTTTGAGTTTTATATAAGTCTCTCTATCCCAGAAGAGTTATTTTTTGAAGATCAAAGTTTTAATGAGAACTTTAGGCTAATGAAAGGTTAGGATCAAAAGTCAAACTTACCGGAACATGAGACCTGCAACCTTGATTCTCAAAGTGGTATCTTATTATGCAATTGGAAAAAAAGTCTCTCAACTTGGATGGAGGGAGTAAGCAATTTTCCTTATTTGGTTTTAAGCACATTAAATCTCTGATGAGGCATTTCGGAATATGTAAAAGAATTACATTATAAAGGTACACACACAATTGGTTATTAGTAAGAAAATACTTGGCGACAGCTTCAAAGCTAAAATTTCCAATATTTGAATCCCAAGGTCTGTCTGTTGGATTTTTAATTGATTTTGTATGTCCACTATACATTACTTTTCCACTCCACCCCCCACCCCCTCTGATTTCTTTTTTTCTACTATATGACGCTGACAGGACGGCAGACATCGCAACCCAGCATATGGTGATGCTGCTCCATTAGAACAATACTTATCAGAAGATCGCGGTGTCTCTGCATCCATGGCCCCACTGACTGAAACGGCACTGTCCTCATCATCCCCTTCTGGTGGTCTAGCTTGTGTTATTGCTGCCTTAGCAGAGCGTCAGCAAGTAGGTGGAGATTCCTCCAGTAACTACAATGGAAACGCGTCGGCGTACGACATGCTTCCTGGATCTAGCAGGTTTTCCAATAGGGAAGACCAAGTGCCCGTGAATTATCCACCCACACCCACAAGAAGAGGCTCCATCGAGGTGTCACCCAATATCGGGGACGAAGGAGAATGGATGGCAGATCGTAGGTCCGAGGTGGCTGAAGTTGGGACCAGTTATGCAGGTTCAGATGCAGCTGAAGATGTTGCTAGGAATACTACGTTTCCACAACACAATGAAAATGAGAGAGGCGGGTTTCAAACTGTTGTACCCAATAGCTTTGAGGAGCAGATGATGCTGGCCATGGCTGTTTCGCTAGCTGAAGCTGGAGCCAGAACTAGCACGCCAGGAGTTGCTTGGCAGTAGTAGCTCTTAGTTTAAGAGTGTGTGGGTAAATCTCTTTATCACTCTCTGTGTCTATCTCCAACATATATACAGATGTAATCAGAAATAGAAAGGTTATTCTCTTGTGAATGTAAAAGTTGGTTCTTCCTTCCTTGTGGTTCATCTTGGGAATTTCCCAATAGAAAAAGAAGAAAGAAGGCAGCGTCGTCAATTTATTTATTAATTTTTCATTTTGTTAATATGTGGTGAAACGTTTGTATATCAATTATTTGAAACTTTGCACCGCCCAGATTATCGGAGTTGTACGGTACAACATGCTTCCAAGTGCAAATGATTGATGTTTAATTGCGTATGTGAAATGCAGCTAGAAAAGTTTGGATTCTGAGAATTTTGGCGTTAAAATCGAATCTGATTAAACCCACATACAGTATTTTAAGAGAATGTATAGAGTATTTTAGTCGAATTCGATTGCTCAGATTCTACTCATATTTTTATTCAAGTTATTTTTTATGTTAAGATTTGTATCATATTATTAACGAATCTGAGCCTGAACTTTAGATTTAAAAAAAGGATTACTTTACAATTTTTCAAATACAGTTCGAATTCAAATTCGAGTATAGATTTAACGTTTCGAGTCGAATTCGATCAGCTCTCTGTTCGCTTTGGTTAGACTCGTTTACACCCTTAACTATAATATTGAAATACTAATATAGTAACATAGGGTACTAATATTAATTAACATTATGAAACATAGACTAATATTACATCTAAGTGGGATCATAACATGAGCCGGTAATTGCAAGTGTTAAATTATGAATTATCCACCAAAACCCATATGTTTAACTTGATGCTCTGCTTCCCCTGTTTTTGTTTTTTTGGGTTATTACTGTTTGGAAGGTGAGACTTTTAGTCTTTATATATGATGCTTGTTTTGTTGATCCTCAAGTTACATAGATTTAGATAGCTTCTAAAGATGAGTTGTATATCAAATTGGGATTTGGGACATTACGTGCTGACATTAGAGACAAAAAATTAGTTCATTAATCACTACTTAATTCACTATGAAACTATGATTACGAAATTAATTAAGACACACCACTTCTTATCATGTTTGTTGGTGTTTAACAGGCTGAAGAATATTCAACATTGATCATGTTGTTAAACTTTTGGCTTCATTATGCAGCAGAGAATTGTATAGATGTGTGTGCATATAGAAAATTAGTTTCACAACAATACAAAAACATTAGTTTCAACATACACTATCTCTGTTATTGGAACTTGGAAGCATATACTGAGAATTGGAGATCTAAGAATTTATGCATTGTCATTCCACATGTTATGGAGTACTACTTTTTCTTGGCAGTCAACGAGATTAATACAGCACGCACTAGTGTTAGCATCAAGAAACTCACTTGGTTTATCAGTGACATGTTACAGAGTTTGTCTGCATCTTTTTTAGCAAGGTCTTGATTCTTGTGAATTTTACATTTGTTCAGAACTATCTTCTCTGTTTTATTATTGAATTGTCCTTTTCTACATAACACATTAGACATCTACCAAAATGCATAGTGTTCTCTGTTTGAATTGTTTATTAATATGTTTAACCAAGAATGCCTTTACTAATTTAATAAGCTGTAGTAGTAATTTTATTACACCGTCTCTTGTATGCAAATATGATAAATTCTGAATGTGAACACATTCAGAATACAATTTTGAATTAGTTCATTAATCTTGTTGTTCTAACTTTTTCTAGATTTGAGCAGTTGACATGTCGGCTCAATCACAAGCATCTACAAATACAAGGGAAATGACGGATGCTGCATGGAATCATTGTAGTGAAGGTCAGGGGAGCTGCAGATGGTAAAAAAATTATTAGTACTTGTTTATATTGTCAAAAAGAAGTTGAGGGTGGTGGCATTAATAGAATAAAACAACATCTTGCCGGGAAAAAGGGTGAGATTGGCACTTGTAGGAGAGTTCCTACAGATATAAAACATGAAATGGAACAAGCATTAATAAAAATTGAACAAAACAAAAAAGAAAAAGTTGACATGCATTCATTTGATGATCCATGCATATGAAAAACATGAGGGGGATGTTGAAGAGATTATTCGTCAATCTCCATCTGATAATGTAGTGAGTGATAGTGGTGAACAAACGAAGGGGAAAGAAAAACAACCAAGTCGTTTCTTTACTTCAAAGCCCCAACTTGAGAAACAACCTACTATAAAAAGCGCTATGGCGGGTAAAGAAGTTGTACTGTGGATGGCAAATATGGTTGTAGCTAGACGGTGTTTTGACTGTTGTATTCCTTTTAATGCCTTGAATTCAATATATTTTCAGCCTATGTTTGATGCTGCAACTAGAGTCGGTTTGGGTTATAAGGTCCCTTCTTATCATGAAGTGCGAGTCAATTTGCTTAGAGATTCTAAAAAAGAAGTGCAACTCTTTGTTGAAACCATGAGGTCTTTTTGGGGTGATTGTGGGTGTACCATTATGGGGGATGGTTGGACAGATGGTAGGCATAGATCTTTGATTAATTTTCTTGTCTATTGTTCACGTGGAATTTGTTTTGTTAAATATGTTAATGCTTCTGATGCAGTGAAGAGTGGCCAACTTTTAGCTAAGTTATTCGTAGAAGTAATTGAATGGGTTGGACCAACTAATGTATTTCACATGGTAACAGATAATGGGGCTAATTATGTGCTTGCAGGGAAATTAGTTCCACAACAATACAAAAACATTAGTTGGTCTCCTTGTGTTGCACATTGTTTAAACTTGATTTTAGGGGACATGGCTAAGATGAATCATATTATTGAATTAGCTAAGAAGGCATCGAAGATAACCATGTACATTATAATCATGGTTGGTTATTGGCTTGGTTCAGGAAGAGAAAGGATTGGATATAAATCATTCTTCCCGGGCCTACTCGTTTTACCACGACTTTCATTGCATTGCATAATGTTTTTGATCATATGCATGATTTGCCAGCTTTGGTGACTAGTAAGGGTTTTAACGAGTCTACATATGCAAAGGATGCACAAGGTAAGGTTGTGGTTTCTTACATATTGGAGAAATTTTTTTAGAATGATTGTTTGATTGTAAACAAAATTGTAGAGCCTTTGATGCGCCTATTGAGAATTGTTGATATGGATGAGAGACCCTCCATTGCATATTTGTATGATGGTATGTTTAGAGCTAGAAAAGCTATAAAGAAATTTTTTAGGCAAAAGAAAAGATTGTACAAGCCTTATACAAGAATTATAAAAAGCGTTAGGATTAGCAATTGCGTATAAGTGTTCACGCGGCCGCATATTGGTTGAATCCTTGTTTCAATATAATCAAACCGGAAGTTATGGCGGGTCTTCTTGATGTCATTGAATCAAAAACAACCACTAGTAAGGTTACGTTGTTGGATGAAACTAGAATTTATCGAAAGTGGATGGTGAGTTTTGGTATGGAGCTTGCACTTACTATTTCGAAGGCTACTCAACCGGCTAAGTTATATTTATTAATTTTTGTTTGACTTTGTTCTATTTTAGTAATTTTTGTTTTACTTGTTTATTCTTGTTAACTTTGTTCCTTTGTAGCTTATTACATTGCTTTCTAATGTCATTGTTATTTATTTGTATTTAGATGAGTGGTGGAGATTGTTTGAAAGTAGTGCTCCAAATTTACAAAAGCTGGCAATCAAAGTCCTTAACCAAACTAGTAGTTTATCGTGGTGCGAAAGAAATTGGAGTGTTTTTGATCGCATACACACCAAGAAAAAAAAACGGAATTGTAGTATTAAAGACTTAGGGGCTGTTTGTTTAGAACTTAATGGGTCCGCGAATGGTCAATCGGTAAGTGGTTTGAATCATTAAGACGCTTTGTTTTGAAAAAAAAATCGTCCCGAATGGTTGAAATCTACGATGCGTTAATTTGAATGGTTAAGTCCGAATTTTTGGTCTGAATGGCTGAATGGTTGGCTGAATGAAGTAAAAAATAATAATAATAATAAAAAAAATAATAAAAAAAATATTAACTATTATATTATGTAATATTAAATAAATTTACAACAACTTTAAATTTTTTCAGAGGGGTAAAATATTAAAAATATGTCATTCAGATCTTTAAGATATGTCAGTTATCAAACAATTTTTTTCATTCAGATTCAAATTCATTCAATTTTTATCAAACACCCCCTTAATGATCTCGTATTTGTTCACTATAACTTGAGGTTGAAGAATAGGTATTTTCATTAATTCAATTAATTTTTCTATGAATTTTTAATAATTAATATTATATGATGTTAGTTTTATGAAGAAAAGAAATCACATAACATTATATGAAATCATAATTTTAAGCATTGTTATAAGAGATGGAATTATGATCCAATTGATTATGAGTCAATTGATAAAATAAAGTTTTGGATTGTTTAAGAGGAGGAAGAACCATTTCTTAATTATGATGAGTTAGAGAAAAAAGTTTACGATGAAGGAGCGATGCTTTTTTTTGAAAGGCAACGACGTTGTCCTCGTGAAGGTGATAAATATTTACATTATAGCTAGTTGCATCAGTTCACCAGTTGTGATACATGCATATGAAATTTTTTTGAACAATGTTATACAATACTAATTTTATTGTCTATTTCTTTTATGTAGAAGTGAATGAGGAAGAAGAGATTGTTAATTTAGATGTTAATGATAATGATGATGTAGACTTTACGTCATTTATAAATTTTTCGTTGAGTAATGTTGTTAACCCGTTTACATTTGAAGAACTTGGAGGAGCAAGTGAAAGTGGTACTCGTGGATTAATAGACGAAGATGGTGAGAATTGGCAAGAATCATCACCTTATCGACCTAGAATGATTTATGTTTTTTGTGAATTAAGTTTCATGAATTCTATTTTAGTAATTTAGTTGAGACTTTGTTCAGTATTTTAGATATTTTTGCATTCATATTTAATCAAACGCTTGAACTTGTGGTTGAATTTTCAAATTTGAATGTATCCTAGAGATGTTTATGTTCATTTGTTATTGTGTACTCAAGCCTTATGAGTAGTTTTTTAATCTTTTGAATATCTCATGCCCCCAAGCCTTATGATTAGTTTTTTATCCTTAAGGTATTTTGTAAGGCCTTAGTATTCCAAAATTTACTCTAATTTATTATTATATTGTGAAATACCACTTTTATTTGTGGAATTTTTAAAAGATCACAAGTAAATTTGATAATTTTATAAATTTTTTCTTACATGAATAGTAAATGGGGATAGAGTACCATGTTAAACTATTAAATTTACTTATAAAAATATCCATTTTTTAAAAAACTTAACCTTTAAAAGTACTCTCTTGTCTACTTCCTCCCGGAATCTCTCTCTGGGCCTTGCAAGGAGTGATAGAAAATTCAAATTACCACATGCTCTCGTGTTCCAAGAAGAGCTATCAATATATATATATATATATATATATATATATATACACACACACACACATTTACACAAACAGAGCATAAAGCCAAAGCCTTTTCTTTTATTTCTGCAAAGGCATTTTTGTCACTCCCTCAATTGAACTCGTATACTGTATCTCTTTTATTGCTGAAACTGCTTGTTTTAGAAGAAGACTACTTCAAGGTAAGATCCATTTTCTTCTTTTTTCTCATCATTTTTCCTTCTTTCTCCTAATGGGTTTCGTTAATTATTGGTTATGTTATGGGCTTATGCCTGCATTGAGTTAATTTGTTTCTTGGGGCCAGGGGCGGATGCACTCATAGACAGGGGGCAAGTGCCCACCCTTCATTTTTTTTTTTGAATGTATAGTGTTAATATTGTAAATTGGTGCCCACCCTAAAAAAAAGCCTGGGTTAAGGTACAACTTGATAATTAGGAATTTTCAATATCCTCTTTTAACTTTAAATTTCAATTTTTGTTTACACGGGCCTATTTGATTTCTCCCAAATTTAAGAATTAAAGTTAGATATCATTTAATTATTCTCTAATTTTTTTTATCAATTATCCATGAATGGTTAATTTATTTATTTTTTTGATGTATGAATGTTTAATTACTTAGTTTTGATTCTTATTTATTTTTATGCATTACATTCGCACATACTCTTTTAACTTTACAATATATATTGATGTTTTTAGTATGTGTCATTAGATGGTACTTATATTGATACTGAAAAGTGGAAATAACACTTTTACACTGTTCGAAAAAGCATAAGCATAAGCATGCACCAGGAAAGTCCTTGTTCTTGTTAATGTAGGGTGTTAGTTTTGAGAGTTGTGATCAACTTAGCACACCTTAAGAATGATTCAGCTTAGGACTCTGACCAGGCTGGCTGGAAACCTTTTGCATTTCTCTGAAAAAGGATCAACAATGTTCTACTAATATCCATGCATATTTTTGCCTCTGGATATTCTTCTGAAAGAATTACTGTTCTATTAGTAGTACCTATTAACTTCCTGGCCTTCAATTCTGAAAGTATTACTCCCTCACAAAAGTACTATATGTTTGTAATAGGAAGTGATGAATCCTTGGAATGGAGTAGGTATTTTGTTATATATAATTTTCTGGTGTTTATCCTTGGATTATATATTTTATTTATTTATTTTTTTCTTGTTTCTTTCTTGTCTATCTATTTTTATGCTAACACAACTACATTTGGAATAAAAGGCATTATTTAGTTGAGTAGGAACTTGTAAGTGGAGTTCCAATAGGACATTTCTAAAGGTACATTGTTGATCTGATTTCGGAATGCTTGATTTGCTAAGTGGCACGCTTCATTATTTGCTGTCTGGAACTTGTGTATTTGTTGTCCAAGGGTACATAGCTCCTGCCATAAAACCTTTATATGTGTTGAAAGGTTGAAATAAACATTTTGCCTTTTGATTTTGTGGTATTATCATGTCTATTGCTAGTTCATTCTCTTTTTTGCATCTTTACCAACTACATTTACATTATTTCTCTTTTGGACTTTCTTTCAGTTTTGCAGATCTTGACAACTCAAGTTTATTAGTCATTTTGCTCTTCGTAATTGCCTTTAAGCAGATCAAATGCCAAGATCAAGGTTAGAGATCTCTCTTATCATAATAATGAGAAATACCTTTTTTTAAAGTTTTTTCTTTTTCTTTTTCCACTCTGAACAGCTCAGAAACTGTTAAAAAGAGGTGGTTCTTCAATTGATCACATCAAAATTTTGTTAAAGGTTATTGTGCATATGTAAACTCTTTGTGTTTGTTACGCCTTTGAACAATTACTTTTATTTGACTATTAATGTTTATTGTGAGTTCGCCTACTGAACTTAGGCCTAAATGTTACGCAATCTTAAAATAATATTAATGCATTATCTATGGAATTGGAACATGTTGGCTTCCAACTTCTGTTTTTATTTTTATATTTTTTCATAATTGTGTCAAATGCCAAGTTACATTAAAGAAATACTGTAACGGCTATATAATCCTCTCCCTAATTACACAAGTGAGTTGTGTAAACTATGCCTAGAAATGATATACTTTTGGCTACAGAAAGTGTAAACTTAAACTAATGTTGTGTTTTAACAGTAAATTTGATTATTTACATGTAACAGGGGTTCAGAATTGCCACAAAGGAGCCCCAAGTTAGGAGATCGCAGAGGCCCATCTCAACTCAGGACATCAAGCTCTGACTCGGATCCACTGCATCACAGACCTATTACTGACAGGAGCCCTAAGTTAGGAGATGGCCGATCCCCTAGAGGTTCTCAGTCGGATCCTGTTAATCAAAAGAAACTTGGTACACGTATTGCAGGTTTGGAATCTCAACTTGAGCAAGCACAAGAGGAGCTAAAAATTCTGAAAGATCAGTTAGCCTCAGCTGAGGCTGCAAAGAAACAAGCTCAACTAGAACTGGAGAAGAAAGCCACAAGGCCAGTCATTCCAGAGGCTGAGGAAATTCTTGAAAAGCATTCTCCTCCAAGTGAAACCCAAGAGTCCAACAAAACAGCACATGGAAATGCTGATGACGATAAGCAGGAAACAGATGTTTTCGAAGTTCCAGTTGAAAAAGTATGCTTGGAGCCTAAGATTGAAATTAGCCAACCAACTGAAGAAAATGAGCTCAATGCTAAACTTTTTATCTTGTCAACCAAATCAACAGCCGTTCCAGAACCAGACAAGCCAATAGTTGAAGAGTTGGCATTGAAGAACAATGAGATAAGTTTGTTGAAAGCTGAGATGGAAGAGAAGGAAAAAGAAGTAGACGTTGTTTTCCAAGAAAACAAAAACCTGAAAATTCAGCTGAATGAGGCAACTTCAAAGATATCATCAGCTCGAGTCAAGGAAGAGGAAATGGCATCAAGGTTGAACCAACTTGGGGAAGAAGTAGAAACAAGTAAAGATAAAATAGTTAAGTGAGAAGCTTGAAGTGGTGGAAGGAGCAAAGGAAGCACTGGAAACGGAAATGAAAAAGCTCAGAGTACAAACGGAGCAATGGCGAAAAGCAGCTGATGCTGCCGCATCAGTGTTAGCAGGGGGCGCAGATATGAACGGCAGAAGAATATCGGAGAGGTGTGGATCCATGGACAAGCATTATGGTAGTGTGTTTGAGGCGCCAATTGGTGGATATGCCGGTTTTGTGGGATCACCGGGCTTAGGTGAAGATTGTGATGATGGTTTTGGAAGTGGAAAGAGGAAAGGTTCTGGTATTAGAATGTTTGGCAACCTGTGGAATAAGAAGAGTCAGAAGTATTTCAGTATTGGGGTCACCTTGTGTCTTGAACACCATGTATAATTTGAATTCTCTTGGCTTAGAGGTTTTGTAAAACATGTTTGGTTCCTTTATGTGAATATGTATTTGTTTGTTTTTTTTCCCAATATCAGATAGTATGGATGTGCATATCTTTTCCTTCATTTTTTTTTTCTTTTTCTTTTTCATGCAGGTCGGATAGGCTTTTGTTCAAAATTACAAATTAGTTTAGTTCAGGGGTTTAGTCATGTTCTTTATTGTCTGCCCAGGGACCGGTTAGGGCTTTGGCACCGAATCAAGCAGCTCATTTTATTAACAAAAAAATTTCTGAAAGCTGACTTCTATTTCTCTGTGAGAATGCAACATTAATCGCCACTGACATAGCTGTAACAGAGTAACGTTCCCGCATCAAGAATGTATGTACACAGTGCAGAATTCTCTCAACTGCAGATAAATATAATACAAGTGACAAATAAATACTCAAAATATACAAGTTTCAACATACACTATCTCAATCATGTCAAAAAAAAAAAAGTATAAATTAAGGACCTCTGTTATAATTTATCATGGATATTTAGGAGGAAGTCCTGGGATATTTGTAATACAAGTGTACTTTAGTAGTTCTAAATTCCATAATAGTTCAAACTTCCCCCCTAAATATCTCAGGACTACCTGGAATTTAGAACCAATCTACAATGTTGTAGTCTAATCATCTTCATCGCTTTCATAATGTTGGCATAGTGATTCTAGTCCATTGGTTGTAATTTTGGTCTTGTCTTCCTGTTTCCTCTCTTCAATATTTGTCTTCTGTTCTCCCTCCTGTTTGTTCTCTTTTTCACGCCTACTATCATTTGAAGCCACAGCTATTTTCTTGACAGCAGAAACTGTGACTGCCGAGGACTTGAAAATGAATTTACCACCACCAGGCACCTTAGAATCCCCAGCACTTCCTGTAAACCATGCAAATGACAGATTCCACATTTGTAGACATTAACTTGGTGCACATTCACATTAAGCAGTTGTTTCCTAGGCAATATAGCTCAACAAAAATATGCATAAAGGATGATGCTAAAAAATATTCCACCAAAGAGCGTATCAAATATGGTCAGGCATTAGAAATTAAATTGAAAACATTTTGGAAATATTGAGGCAAGATCTTTCAGCTTATGTGGTATGAATATGGATAAATACCCGGGCATCCAATAGTACAAGTTCACATGTCATAGCAAACTTCCACATGTTGCATAGAGCTGGACTATGAAGCAACAGATGTGGACACCCATGATCTGACATGCTGAAACTCTTAAATAATGTGCACAAGTGGGGGACTATTACATAACATGCATACATACGTGCGTGTGTGCGCGTTGTACCCCAAACTTTTGGACAATAAATAACCTGGCAAGTCTCTGACAAGTGACATCTTAAATCCTCTGAAATAGTAATTAATCTAACGCAAGTTATTTCAACATTTTAAAATTAGATTTATTAATTACAGATATTGAATTAATATCTAACCCTTAAAGAACTATAAAATCCAACCAAATTAAAATCAATCTAAAATTCACTCACAATCAAAAACATATCCTGGGTAAGGACCTTAGCAATGGAAAGGTTTCTGAGTTTGCGGTTGTTGGCATGGTGTCAATGAAGAGGGTGAGAAGTGCAGGCAGTGGTGGAAAGATTGTGATCATATGTTGGCATCAGGGGAGAAGACAGCTGTGTCTTAGTGAAACAGTTCCAGTGTTTTGTGGCTGAAGTGGGTTGTGCAAAAGGAGTGAGAGGTTAAGGTAATTGTGGTGGTGATGGATGAGGAGACGGAGCAGGACACTAGTATATTTCCATTGAAGTTGTACTTGGGAATGTTAGGAGTAAAGGGATGAAAAGTTGGATCACATGTTCACCTAGAATGTGAATTACAAAAGCCTTGTTAAATAAAAAGAAAATAATAAAAGTGTTATGAGACATTCTTTTGTCCAAAAGGGATAGTTTGATACGAGTCTGAGAGTATCTACGTCAGATACAGACATATAGACCTTGTGGAAGAGTAGGTGCTTCTTAGGAGCTAAAAAGAGATTAGACAATTAAGGGGAGAGAGACACACAGAGAGAGAGAGAGAGAGAGAGAGAGAGAGAGAGAGAGAGACAGAACCTACCTTTGGTTTTAGATATGTCAAGAATACCAAGTTTTGTCAGGTGATCAGTTGGATTAACAGTAAATTCTTCAGAAACCTTTTTCCTCTGTGTGAGACAAAACAATAACATTAGTATCAGACCCCCAATATTCACTAAAACTTTCAAGTTGTTTAACAATTTTAAAGAAGTTTAGACATAAACAAGGGTTTAATTCAATAACATATCTCCCAAATGTAAATATCGATTAGGATTAATTGTGAAAAGGTGAAAATAATATTTACATGTAAGCTTATATGTACCAACTTGGAAGCAAGACAAATGCAGCTGGCGGTATTTGGGAGGTTGGAGTAGGTCAATTGAATAAATATATACATATATTTGTACAAGTATGTAAAGCTAGAACCATGTTACTAATATGCATCATTTTGCAGAATAACAATCAAGGAGAGAGATTCTAAATTCTAAGTTCAAGATTTCAAAGCACGAACAAAAGTTAGAATCACAAGATATCCCACATATTTTCCCCCCAAAAAATAATAGAAAACAAAAAAGGAAAAAAGGGTAATAAACTACTTGCATCACAAAATGGGTCTCTCCCATTTGACTTTCTGATATTTTCTTTCTCATATTAAGGCTCATTAGTCGTCAGAGACATTCTTAGCATAAATTTTGCCCATGAATTTTTGAATATTAGATATTTAGTAATCGAGGATCTAAAAATATTATCTCATTCTCACTTTGGGAGTTGGGACGGGTAGGCGAAAGACAAAATTCATTGAAAGAGGAGGCATGTGATCCTTTCATTCAATAGCTATAGCCTACATGATACAGTAGTTCAAAATTAACTAAAAGAACAAGTAACAAAAACATCATCCATAAATCATAACTATTTTTTGTGTCAATATAATATCATAAACATATATATCGATTTAATGGATAAAGAGAAAAATATAAATATCAAAATCTAAAGAATACTTAAGAAATCATGTCTACTTTTAATAGTGGACAAAAATTTAAAGCATATATCCCCATTCCTAAATGAGACCTACAAGATCCAAATAAAATAAGAAAGCAGAAGAGATGGTGAATTTGCTACCATGTTAGTCCTTGAGACATTTTGAAAAAGGTATAAGTGACCTTTTTTCCCACGTTGACATTTAAAAAGAAAAGAAAAAGGTCATTTTCAATTCTAACAAATCATAATGATCCACGATCACTATGTGTCTGTTCAGGAAAACATCATGGTGATTCATGATTGCATTACTCAATCACTTGTTGACAAAGAACAAAACAAAAGGATTAATTAAGAGTTATTCCAAAGTCCAGACAAGTCTCCATAAATTCAGTACACTACCACTGGCCAATTCTCCTTAGGGTTGGAAAGCGAAGGCAATACAAATCTTATGTTTCAATAACTACAGTTTGCAGAATAAATGTGCCCAGAGAGTTCCTATTGCATACACCAACCCCAACTACGTGCTCTCTTGTGCGGAGGGATTCCTCTTTTTCTTCTAATAGTTATATGCCCTCTAAAAAATGCTTAACAAATTGTTGACATCAGTCTACCCAATCCGCCATAGCAGATAGAACTAAATATAAGTTGTTTTGCCAGTCCAAGACAATCTGATTGCCTCTATTGAATTTTACTTTATTGTCTTAATTTATCCGGGTCTCCACACAATTTTTGAGTTATCAATTATCAAGCAAATATGAAAGTAGCCATTATGCTTTTAAAAAATTAATATATACAACTCGAATAAAATAACTACATTTCTTAGTAGTATAAAATTGATTTGTGCCATATATCCTTACGAATTGATACATTTTGTTAAGTAATAAAATTCTAAGTTTCAACAAGCATGACATGGTCATTATTGATGTTGAAGGATAGCTTCTTTATACATATAAAGTGACATGTTACACGTATCATTAAGCATAATCACTTTACCAAATATCATACCTTTGAGCTATTGTTTGAAGATTTACCATTGTCCTCAATTAAATCCTCGTCATCGTCAAAATCTTCATCGTGGATCCTTTTGACAAACTCTCTTGATCCCTGAATTGAAATTTTCACAATAAACAAAAGGAGTATGGGAAAAAGTATCCAATATTAAACTGGTTAGAAGCAGAAACACAAGAACAAGGACAAGGGCAGTCATGTACTCACTTGAAATATTGATTTTATGAGAGCTTCATCCTCTTCTACCAACCTATCCTCCTCCTGTCAGCAAAAAAACCCCACAACAATCACAATGAATCATAACAAAGTCCTTTTTGCATATAATACATATAACAAAGTAGAAACAAATTTAAAAACTACTCCCTCCGTCCCATGATAAAAGCCCTTATTACTATTTTGGGTAGTCCCATGTTAAATGTCCATTTTCCTTTAATAACCAAACTTTTACACATATTTTCCTATTATACCCGTAACATTAACTATTTCATACTTTTCTTATTCTAATTCTATCTCCATATTTAATTACATTATTATGGGTAATTTTGTCATTTCATTCATCTTCTTAATATGCGTAAAAAGTCTACCAGGACTTTTACCTGAGACGGAGGGAGTACTATTTGAATTAGTTTTCAGCTCAGTAAGTACAGAAGGGTAAAGCTATAACCAAAATCACCATGCTACAACTAATAAGTTCAAGACAGATTAGAAGGTCTAGATTAGGTTTTGCCAGATTATATCATTCAAACCTACATTAGATGGCAACTCCATTGGTATACTTCAATGTATTATTATCAAATCCATCCAACCAGTTGAAACAATGAAAATGGCTCTTACCTCTTTCGGAGCTGAGCGCTGCAAGGCCTCGAGCATTGCGTCTACGCTGACTGTTGCATGTCTTGACTGAACAGAAATAACAAGCAGTTTAGTGTCCAGTAAATTAAAAAAAAATACATTACAGAAAAAAAATGAATACATCAAAGAATGACAAAAACTTCTTTGGTTCAATACTTACTCATGAGACCACAATTCTTAGGTTAAAATTGAGTATCAAGGTTGAATAAGTGCCACAAAAAATTATTTTGCCCTTTTACAATGTGAACATTATGAAATATACTAGAAAAAATGCACTCAGCTCCACATCATTTTGGATAACAAATGCATGCATGCTTCATGCAAAGCTACTAAATGTTCAATAATCAAACAAATACCTTCATAGACTTCATTTCATCAAGTGCAGCCAAGATGTCCATTTCTCTTTTCGAGTCTAGAGTTCGGTTCTCCAAAGATTTCATTAAGCTCTCCCATCTCTTCAGCATCCCTTTTCCGTTTCTCCTCATCTGCTACCTGACAACGAAGAAAATAATATACTTGTAAGAATCCTTATGTTGATTAGCACGAGACACGGAAATCAATATATGAAGCATGCAGCTATGACAAGCTAAATTCATACCTCGTCTTCCGCACGCCATGGTTCAAAGTTCCGCGATGCACCTGACTCAACCACATAATCAGAATTCTGCGGATCTGTTTTCATAGTAATCTCAGCTGAACACTTGGTGCACTTGAAATAAAACCTGAATATTTGGATCCCTAAATATGTCTGCAAATGATTTCAAACACCCATGAGTGAGATCTGTGAAGTAGAGATCCAAATTTAAGCAAAAGAAGTCGAAAAAGTTCTTTGAAGTGGGAAAAAAATAACACTGAAATGAAAAGGTTCAATAGTACAGTCTCAATATACATATGTAGTTCGTCCTTGATGCAATTGCAAACTTTGAATACAAAAGCTTCATCCCGAATTTTCACTTCGTCAAGGTTACTCTCTAGGTCACAAAACATTGGGGTTGAGAGTTAAAATTGACAACCTAAACTATTACACTAACCATAGGTAAATTGGAGATCTACCCAACGATTTGATCCCTGCGGGGTTCGGTTTTAGAGAGTCAGAACATAACAAAAAGTTTAAAATCATATAATTCAATTTGTACTCGGATGCACATATCATTCATCATAAGCTATAGCCTATACATCGTATGTATTTGCTGACAAATTGAGTTAAGTTGTCCATGGATAGGTTGCATAAAGATTGATTTTATGAAAATAAAAATGTCAACTTTAAATATTGGCAATTATATGAAAATGGGGTTCAAATATTTTAAGCTTTCATAGGACAGCTGAATCCAATATGGGTCCGCGGTGTGGGGGTGAGGGGGGCAGATAAAATAAAAATTATAATTCATTTAGGCCTGAGCTTTGGGGAATGCTGACTTATAATTCCAAGTGCAAACTAAGTCTCTCTACTAACGAGGCTTCCGGAGCAGAATTTCTATGAATTTTGAATAATGATGCGGAATATCACCAAATGGAACATGTGGGAGACTTAATTTCAAGGATCTATGCTACATGGACTCGAGAACAACTAAATGGCTATTGGGTGCCGGTAACATATATAGAGATGAGGGATTGTGGCCCCAACTTCCTTATTAGGATACGTGGAAACGGCCAAAAAGTGTCCATATTTTGGACACAATAAATAAGCTAACCAAAAATTCCATATATCAGTTGTTTCCAAAAGAATTGGTGCAAACACAACCTAGGTTAAAGGCAAGATATCACGGGCTTCTTATAGTAATTTAACTTCCTCCTGTATTGCCTCATTTAACTTCCTCCTGTATTGCCTCACAGAAAAATATATTAGCCTCAGAAATTTTATCTTTTAAGCAGAAAAATAGTCAGTATCACCATGCTAGAGTTCAAAGTACAAGGTGTTTTAAGTATTAAGGGCTGTTACAAAGGAAGTAGGTCCCGTGGAGCATAAGACAATATCCTTCAATGCACAGGATTGTAGTTCTAGCAGCAACATCTATAGTGGCAGCAAGGGCCCTACATCTACTGTTCCACCTTTGCTGCTAAAATTAAACATCTATTGTACCCCATACATGAGAATTGCAGTTTAGATACTGTTGCCTCTCTTTTTCTTGTCTATTCTTACTAATTTTATTCAGCAGTTCAAATCCCATTGCCACACTTCTGCCATTCAAATTTCAAACAGTATTATCTCATCAGCAACGCAGACACCACTGAAGCACAAAAACCAAATCTGACACATATACCGTTCCCATAACTGTATAGAGTTTTGTCAAGACGGGAATGATGCCCTCAAATGTTGAGTCTATGCAACACAGCCAAGGCTTATTTAGCTGATGTTCAAGTGCGATCTACCTTTCACCCACCAAGCAGTTAAAAATAGCTATAATCTAACCTTTAAAGTACAAACATGGACTAACTTCATTAACCCTACAATAAGAAGAAATCTTATACTCACTAACCCTCTGTTTGTGGGAAGGGAAAGTTGGAGTCTTCCTTCCAAAAATTTTCAATTTCCCCTTCCCTTCCTCCAAAAATAAAATTCACAAACAAGGACTAGGTGGCACAAAACCATGACATTCACTCTTGAGCAAATTTTAACGGAGATCAGCATATATAGAGATTCTCCGCAAGCTCCATTAAACAAACACACATACGCATACATACACACACAAAAATCCTAAGAAGCACATAAATAGATAAATAATAAAAAGCTACTGCAATTAGATATAAAACACATGCAGCTAATAGAAATTATACTATATGTTTGTTTGCAGGGACTATAAGAGAAATTGGATGGTATTCCTATAATGAGCCCATATCCAGTGTTTGATACCAAATTTTTACTCCAAACTATAATTCTAAAATAGCACAATACCAAAAAGAGGTACTATCCAATACCATCTCCCCCAGTAATTATATAACTTTCCCATGATCGGTAATGTACCTATTACTTAGCTCAGGTTCCAGTGAAACCCTAAATTTCACTAAAAATTATTATGCTTTTGCATAGGTAATAGCCCAGATTCCGGTGAAACCCTAAATTGATTTTTTGAAGAGAGTTATATTATTAATTGGAAACAACATAAGAAAATTAATGTATGTGTGATAATATATACCTCGCCAATAACGTCTTCCTTGCGGGA
The DNA here is from genome assembly GCA_020205615.1 of Panax quinquefolius. Classification (NCBI taxonomy): domain Eukaryota; kingdom Viridiplantae; phylum Streptophyta; class Magnoliopsida; order Apiales; family Araliaceae; genus Panax; species Panax quinquefolius. The sequence goes on from CM035170.1 coordinate 126,479,508, forward strand.
ATTAAATTTGGTTCCTTTGTAGATGTAATTCCCACATGTATTGCAACGAATACTCATGGGAAGCATCATTCGCACCTTTATTTGTTGATTCTTGGGTTGTCTCCGCCTTGGTATCTTCGCCGGATCGAAATCCGGCGGATAGTACTTATTCAGCACTTTCCTCTCTCCCATCTTCTTTCAAGAAGAAGTATTAATGAAATTGATAAATAATTATTATCAAATTCAATCGATGAAACCCGATGCAATTAGGGTTTATTGGGTGTGCTCTTATTAAGAGACTGATAATTTCTACTCCAGATTCTCTCTCCTTCCAGAGTTTAAAGATGGATGTTTCAACCAAATAGTCCGTATACTGTATACTATATACTATATGGCTTCAATCTAACGCCGTGTTAGAATTGGATCTGTGTCCGCCTAAAAATATGGGCCTGTTTTCTAGCCCAAAGTACGGCCTGACAATCCTTTTAATTATCCGTGCGTGAATGCTAATCTAGCAAAAATAATCTCAAGTTGAACCCGTACCTTATCTTGTCCATGAATTCCGCTAAATTAAATATCCGTCTACTATTTTAGAGATATATTTTTTTAATTTATTTTAAAATTAACAATATATTTTTATTTTAAGATTATAAAGTGACATAATACTTTTAATTTATCATTATTTTTTAATAATTATTTTTAATATCAAATCACCACAACTTAATTTATAACTAATATTAAAATTATATTTTAAAATATAAAATTATCGTTAAAAACCGTCGTTTTACAAACATATTTCTAATTTTATAACGAGATGAGTAAATGTTAATCATGGTATACTCCCTCCGCATCAAAAGTTTCGATTTCGATTTTCTATAGTCACAGTAGTTTAAATTCCAAAATTATTATGAAATTGTTTAACTTCAATATAAATAATTATAATAATCATAAGAGTAAAATACATTGAAATCTCCCGTAGATAATCATAATAACAGTCACAATTCCTTTAGTTTTTCAATTAACAATCAATACCGGTCTAGTTTATAATAATATAGCATTCACTACCCCCTTAGTGTGGTTGACCAGCTAATATTCAGACATATTTTTAATATAATGTATGATATACCCTTTAGTTATAATGTTTAATATATCCATTAAATATAAATTAATATGTTATAATTTTTACTTAACTTGAGATCTAATTAATTAAGTTATGGATTTGTTCAATAAATAACATAAATGTCAAAAAATAATAAATATTTATATTCACACACTTTTGTTTAATTAAATTTTTAAAGAATAAAATTTACGTAATATACATTCAAATATATTTTTGTAATTAAAAAGTAAAATTTTAATAAGCATAAAGTACAAATTAGTGTAAAAAATTATAATTATTTTTTCCAAGTATTAAAATTTATGTAAAATAAACTTATTATAACATAACAAATCTTATTATTCATATAAAAAAGTATTAAAAATTATATTAATTATTTTTCTCAAATATTAAACTAAATATGTGTCACACTTGAGCATAATTAATTATAATAAAATAACAAATGTTATTACTCAAAAAAGAAAAATACATTAAAAAATTCTTTTAATAAAATAGAGGTAGAAATAATTATTTTTTTCATTCAATATTGTTTAAAAACAACACCAACTGTATACTAAAAAATGTAATTAAAATCATAAATATTCCAAAAATTGACATATACTCAATAGAATTTAACACATATAAATCATAATATGAAACTAAGAATTCAAATAATAATTTAGATCCTTCGTCCATTAATGTATGCGCCCACTATGAAACAAATATTGAAACAAAGCCCATGCCATCACATTTAGATCCTCCGATTGGGACCATTATCTATTGTAGGTAGTAGTTAGTGAGCTAGGACAGGGGAAAAGACGGATCAGGCCCATGCCCTTGGGATCTCAATTCCCATGTTCGTTTCAATTGTAAAATGAGTCCTCCTGTATGTTGTGAGAAATAATGATACGATTGCGACGTATATTAATACATACGTGAGATTTAATTATAAAATTAATATATATATATAAATAATTATAATTATCATCGATAAATATACTAACTAGTAGTACTATTGTTTTCTTTTTAGACAATTGGATTGAATTAAGTGTAGGTATCCCACTCCTTCCCTTCCCTTCCCAGTTCCCATGCTATGAATGGGACATGACATGCCACTCCTAGACCTGCCGTGGAACATAACTATATCTTTCTACAAAATATTATCTCCAATATGCATTCTATTGTTCAATCAAACTTTAAAGTTATACATAAAATCATTTTATTTCATACCTCGAGAAATAAAATTTATAAATATCGTATCAATGAGAATAGTTTATTAGATTCTAATGGAACAACCAACTACTTTTTTTATATCACGAGAATTAGTCATTTCATTCTCACATTAATTTTAGTTAGTATGGAGGATATCAGTATTGTAAGCTTTTTTTTAGGTGTAGGGAAGGGAAAATAATTAAAATCATTCCAAATATGATGTTTGTGAGTTTTTTTTAAGAAGAAATTGAATGAATTTGGAGGTCATTTTTGGTTCAATTTTTTGGAGGGATGAGAAAGTTAGATGTTTTATATTATCTAAAGTCAAAAGAAATTATGTTATTTATTACATTAATATGTAAGGTTAATATAGTAATAGATAATGTAGTTTAAAAATAAAAATATTTTTTCTATCTTTCCTTCTTGTAAACTCACAAACAAAAAAATATATTATTAAAATCGCATCCCATATTTTCGTTTCTAAAACTCACAACCATAACAAAATAAAATTATAGTAATATATTCCCACCCCTTCCTATCCCTTCTATTCTATTCTCATCTCTCCAAATATTTGCTTCCTACCATCCCAACATACTATTAAATTAAATGTGGTGCTATGGGTTTTAAAATACCCGAGATTAATTCACGTTTTTATTTATTTATTTATAAACATTGTGTGCTTTTGAGTTTGTAGATAACATTGTGAGTTTGTGTTTTATCTTTTTTGTGAAATTCCAACAATTCCTCTTTCATTGTGATATTATATTTTGTTTTCTATGTTTTGTGTATCTGGTAGGAGTATTATTATTCGTGTGTCTACCGCACTGAAATTGAAACAATTGTAGAATGAATAAGTGTTGAGACTAATATTTAGTAATTAATCCTTTCATATAACATTTAGTAAATAATTTTAAAAATATTTAATAAATTTGATATATATATATATATATATATATGTATATACACAATGATTATTACATATTATTTCATGCCATTATAATTATTTTTTTTTTTAAATATAGCGACGGGTAAATAGTTATTCTGGGCTATGGCAACGGATCGTCATAGTCCAAAAAATCATCGCCATAGCCCTACTGTATAATACACAACTGTGTACATACGTTTTTTCCATATATATATATAGACTTAGGGGGTGTTTGATAAAACTGAATGAAATAGTTTTGAATGTTTAAGTAATCTGAATGAAACAGAATTTTAAATAATGAATGAAAAAAGTTATTTGATAATTGATATGTCTGAAACATTTGAATAACAGATTTTTATTATTTTATCCCTCTGAAAAAATTTAAAATTGTTGTGAATTTACTTAATATAATAGTTAATATTGTAATATATGTATATATAATACTTTATTCAGCAGTCATTTTGTCAAAAAAATTACACTTGATTATTCAGTCCAAAAATCTAACCGATTCAACCATTCAGACGATTTTTATTCAAAACAAACGCACTGAATAACTAACGGATTCATCTCTAAACAAACACCCCTTTACTTTTTAAATCATTAAACATGTATTTTTCTTATAAATATAATTTATTTATTATTTAAGTAGTAAGAGTGGGTATATAGCAGATTCTAGTTGAGTCAACTGTTGAATTATCATAGCCCATTGGTCCATCACATCGCTTGTGACACTGGTGATGAGTGACAGCCTAAAAAACAAAAGATAAAACATATTTGAAATATAAAAAATACTCCGTCTTTATTTATTTCCTGTTTTTATCACAGTTAGGGTTAGAGTTAGTACTGAAAAAATTATATTAATATATTTTATGTGAAGTTTATTGCAAGTAAAGTAAAAAACTAAGTATATTGTATTTATGTGTAGATATTACAATGGGGCTTAATAGGTGTCTTTAATTTCCTCATAATTAATTTATTTTCTTCTTTGTGTTTGATGATTTATTTTATTTATGTTTAAATGCAAGAGGAGAGGAGAGGAGAGGAAGAATTTATGGGTATGGGTATGGGGTATTTGGATAAATTTCAAGTTCACATCAGCCCAGTCCTGCCCTCGCGCATACATAATGCCATGAAGTCAATATAATTACATAAATTTAACTGAATCATATTAATTTTAAATCAAATTAATTTTTAAAAAGTCGATATTAATTTTATAATTATATGACAACAGATGTCGTATTAAAAATAACAAATAACCATTTCGGATTCACCCTTAGGTTATATAAAATATATTTTTAAAAACAAACTTATTATTTTGGTTTGGTTTGGATCATACTTGCTTTTATCAACTTAGAAACGAACAAATAATTGGAAGAATATCCAATTATTGACAGGAAGGAAAGATGCATGAGAGACAAAGATTAAATAAAAGATAAACAAGAACAAGAGGTTACAAACTTTTACCATCTATCGGAAATTTTGATCCCAACTATCCTTAAACCTACCCATCTTTTGAGCAAGCAATGAAAAACCCAATTTCCTAACAGAGGTGGAGGTGGAGGTGGAGGTGGGGGTGGGGGTGGGGTCTTAATTATAGGGGAACAACATTATGAATTTATTTTATTATTATGACGCTGCAATTTTCTCAAACAGGCACAATCTATTATCAGCCAGCCTTGATTTGTATGCAGATTTTTTATACTCAAACCATGTAAACTCCTTGTACAAGCTGCTGTCCTCTCCTTCCATGAGCAGTGAAGGCAATGGAGCTATCTTCTCACTCAATGGTGGTCCTCCAAAATATATCATTGACACCCTTGATTTGTTACTGTTTGCCAGAACCCTATGCCTCACACTCTTAAACCTCCCATTAGTCATAACCTGCAAACCATTAATTAAATTGACAAATCAGCCAGCATGCAGACACAGCCTCTTTTCTTTTTCTCTTGTTCATATATTGTTCTCCTATATGCTGCTATACAGACCAATATAAGTACTGCCGTAGCAATCAAACAGTTGACACTTGACAGTGACTTAAAAGTTAAAACTAATGTAATACTAGTACTACTGTCAAACAAGAAATTCTGATAAATGGCATAGTTTATTACAGCAGTCAGAATCAAATATTATTTTGAGGAAAAACTTAATAATGTGAGAGAATTAATGACACATATTTAGCATGGAATAAATGTAATGAAATATTTACTTATATTTTTTACCTGCAAGGAGTCACCAACATTGATGAAGAAGGAGTCTTGGTCAGGTGGAACAGAAATCCAATAGCCGTCATCTCCCAACGAGATTTGAAGGCCTGATGTGTTGTTAGATCTCAGAACTGAGATGATTTGTGGGTCAGTATGCTCTCCAAATCCAATCAAATTTAGCTCAGGGCACGGAGGATAGTGATTGACCCTAAAAACAGAGTCACTCTGTTCGTCCATCAAAAGTTTACTAAACACATTCCTCTGCTGAATCCTCAGTCCATCAGCCAGCAGTTCAAGAATCTCACAGGCCATCTTTTTCACAGCTGATACATAATCATTCACAGCACCACTGCAAAGCAAGATTGAATTCATATATTTCAATTAAAAAATGAAATGAACTCTGTATTCATGTTTGTTACCTGAAGTTTTTTGGGTTTTCGCCAAAAATTGATGCAATTCTCTGGCAATTAAAATCTTGGCTTGTTGTTAGGAGAAGATATTCAACCCAACCGACGTCACCGTTACGGCCAATGCTCTTGTTTCCGTAGCCAAAAGGGTCAGCAGGCCCTGCTTTTTCTTTTTCAGACATGGGTGAAGAAAAGAATTTGATGGCTTCTGATTCAAGTTTGGTGATGAATTCAGTAGGGACACGATGGTTAATGACTTTGAAGAATCCAAATTCTTCACAGGCCTTAACAAGGCAGGCTTTGGAGTCGGGTTTTGAGAGGTCTATGAGGGGAATACCAGGGAACAATGTGGGGGGTTTGCAGGATTTTACTTCGCCAAACTGTTCAATTGCTGGCTTGGACGGGACTACCATGGCTGGATAAGTGTGGGAAGAGGAGAGAAATAAGAAAAGAGGTGGGAATTTATTTATAGTATTAAGATCGGTATGGTTATGGAGGAAGTGATTTTATGAGTGAGAGTGTTGTTGGAATGAAGTAATAAATATGAGTTGGTATTGTACTACTGTGAGCAGAGAGGCAGATAAACACATGGCTTTGTGGTTTTCCTTGGTTGTTCATTTATAGGGGAGAGGTGGGAGGTGGGAGGTGGGAGGGGGGAGGGGCTGGGGCGGGAGACAGAGATTTTTTTTTAAGGAATAAAATTAAAAAGATTGATGTTTTTAGAAAAATTTATTTTTAATTGTTCTCCTCACGTATGAAATTAAAACCCACTTAATTATGGCGTGAGAGAGTAAAAGATGATCGGGTTTAAATATGAAAAATATATGTAAATTATCATATTTTTTTGTAAAAAATAATTACGAGTAAAATACACTTTTTTTTTTTTGCCAATAAATACAATGAACAAGATATATGAAATTATGGGTAAATACAAAACACAATACACAAGATATAAGACCAGTTACCAGCTAGTTTTATGAAAAATTATTACATTTATTCGAGAACGCAATTATGTAGAAGTAAGCTAACAAATTAAACTACATTAATTCACCACTCAACAAAAACGTAACATTAAAGAGTTCATTTTTAAAGTTTAACAAAAAAAATTATGACTACTATTTTTTCATCGTAGTCATATTTTAAAAAAAAAAATAGAAAAGAAGAAGCTATAATTGAGACTAGCTTATTTATTCAATTTTCATGTTAAATATGACCAATGCACATTTTAAATTATCCAACACGATTCATAATTGAATCCAGTTCATGCCACGTAGGATACGCGTGAGATTAAGTAATATATATATATATATATATATATATATATATATATATCCATACAATGCTTGCGATTGGTTCTTATAAAAACTATCCCAACACCCCTTTTGAATAGTTAATAAATTGAATTGATGGCTTTGAGATTAGCTTTTGTATTTGATAAGCAAGACGAGGTTGTTGTCTTTTAATTATTTACCCCATCTTGACTTTTTTTTTTTTAATAAGTGAGGCCCACGTAAATGTATATTGTCAAGATAGTTATAAAAAAAAAATGAATATTTATTATTAAAATATTACGGTAGGAAGAGCTTGTACTTAGGCCATTACACATTTTTATAATTTTTTATTTCTCCATTATATGTCATGACTTCGTACATTAAAATGGAATAAAAAATAAAATAAATGCTTAAGTGAATGTGCTAATACTGGTGGCATTAAAATAATATTAAAATGTCAGATAAATTGTCACGACTTGATAAAAAATTATAAAAATATTCGGTTAAGACAAGTGCGACATCACTACCGACAATAAAAAAATTGAAAAAAATGATTTTATTCAACCAATTCGCTGCTAAACAGATTCGAACTCACAACCTCCAACTCCATACACTCGTCATATGACCACCCAAGCACCACAGGCCTAGCAGTTAATTTCAACCAAGGATATATCTTTATATTAAAACTTCACCATCCCCCAAAATCTATATTCTTGTATTATTATTATATTACGATTTATTATTATTAATAAATCTATATTATTAATTGGGGGTTTTCTATTTAAATCTATATTCTAGATTATTATTATGTTTATATTATTATTATTATTATATTAAGTTTCAATGATAGGAAATGAATGCATTATCTATTTATTATTATATTCATGTATTACTATTATTAAAAAAATAATATTAATAATGATTTTTAATATTAATATAAATAATGTGATTATTAATATTAGTCCTAATAAAAATATCCATACAGTTCAACTAAATAGATAAAAAAAATTTCGTATTAATAATATGAAGTGGTTTTATGTGATTCAATAATATTCATTTTACTAAGTTATGAATTTGAAAATCCCATAAAGTTCAACCAAATAGACATTCTTATTAATTAATATGTACATTAGATAACGTTGGACAAGTTCTATATTTCAGAGGCCTGAAGTAATCTTGCGAATTTCTTGTAGAGCTCCCGTGCGACGCGATAACGAAAAGATTGTGACATCTTCCAGGACCACTTCTCTTCGAAATATTACCATTGGCCTAACGAAACAAATAATATACTTGCATACAAAATGTCACGATACCGAGTTGTTGTGTTGTTTGATTGAAATATGTAAGATCTGCATGGGATTGTCATTTGGGCCCTTTCATCATGATCGGATTACCATTTCGCAAACAAAATGGTATCAAATGTACCTGCATGTACAAAGTAGTTGGTTAATAATTTTTTTAATATTAAAGGACATTATAAAATTAAAATATTTTAAAACTAAACATACCGCAACTTTAACGAATTATGAGTACATTTCATGTAACTTAATATACTTAGTGTCATTGTAGTGTGGGTCAATTATGGTAACCATCCAATTTTCAACTGCGAATAGGAATAAGACAAAATGGCGTTGATTGGTACTACACACCGGCATGAATATGTATTTACATTCGTGTAAAGGTGGACCAACATCTTGGTTAACATACGAATTCTGAGTACATTTCATGTAACTTAATTCATGAAACCAAATTGGGACCACCTTTGTATTCCCCGCGACCTGTAGTATTCCTCTCTGTCTCGTAGCAACAACATATAAGCGTCGATGACATGCTCGAATATCCAACTCCCAGGCCCTAAGGATTGCACTGCATTGTGGTCTAATTCATATAACTGGCGCGGATGTGACAAAGGATATAAATCCTCTTCTGGTGTCACCGCGTTTCCAAACATATGTTTATTTATAAATGTCTCCTTCCAATCTTTAAGTTTTTTGGATAAGGACCCTTTTGGTCCATAAGAGATGTGGTATCCCGCATCTTGTACCTGATTGAGACCCAAATGTACATTATTATTATATAGCAATAATAATTAAAACCATCACTATTAACATAACTATATATACCTTTTGTGAACTAGATCCTTGGCGTCGAAAAGTCCCAAGAAAGTCGAGTTGGTTGGAATGTAACACTCCTCATGGGTTTGGAAGGTTGGAATGTAACACTCCTCGTAGGCTTGGGTGGTGGGAATGGAGCTCTCCTCGATTACTTGTGGGGTGGGTATGTAGCTCTCTTATACAACATAATCAGTTTATTTCCCAAGCCCTTCATTGAATTGGGAGAATTAGGACTGTGGTCCAAAATTTGTGGGACCCCCTGTTGAGGTATTTGTTTCCCTCTTGCTTCGAAGTCGTATAGGACGTATTGAAAATCCCAATTATTTTTTTGCAGAACCAACTCGGGAGGCAGCTGAGTAAGTGCTGAAAATTTATCAAGTAACGACTTTGCACTCCCAACCTGTCATGTAAGATAAACACAAACAAATATTATTAACACTAAATTTTAAATGTAATTTCCACTTTCTCCCCATACAAGTAATGCCTCCAAATTTTAAGTGCAAAGACAACAGCTGCCAACTCCAGATCATGAGTAGGATAATTCCTCTCATATTCATTGAGTTGTCGCGAGGCATAAAGCTATAACTTTTCCATGTTGCATGAGAACACATCCCAACCCTTTGCTGGCATCATTGTAGATGACAAATCCTCCGAGCCGGATGGTATTGTCGAAACAGTCTTTGAAATAAGTCTCCTCTTGAGTTCTTGAAAACTCTTCTCATTTCTTCGCTCCAACCGAACTTTGTATCTTTTCGAGTCACCGAGTCGATGGAGTAGCGATTCGAGAAAATCCTTCCACGAATCTCCGATAATAACCAAATAAACCGAGAAAGCTACGTCTTTCGGTCACCGATTTAGGTTGTTCTCGACTTTGAATAGCTTCATCTTTTCTTTGGGTCAATGGATATTCCATGACTTGATACCACGTGCCCAAGGAATGCCACTTCTTCAAGCCGAACTCGCATTTCTTCAACTTGGCATAAAGCTTATATTCACGAAGCTTTTGGAGTGTCGACCTCAAGTGTTGCTTTCATGATCTTCACGGCTTTTGGAATAAATAAGGATGTCATCAATAAAGACGACCACAAAGTGATCTAAATATTCCTCAATACTTTCGGTCATCATATCCATGAAGGCGGCAAAGAACATTAGTCAATCCAAAGGACATGACTAGGAATTCATAATGCCCGTCTCGAGTTCCGAAAAGCCGCTTTGGAATGTCAACGGTTCTAATCTTCAATTGGTGATATCCTAAACGAAGATCAATCTTTGAAAAGAATTTGGCTCCTTGCAATCGGTCAAACAGTCATCAATACGTTGCTCTCGGGAGGTCACAACAAACGCTCTCCTCTTGTACTCTAGGTTTGACTTTTTCTGGGACTACCTTTGGTGCCTCCATCCTAGTTGAATTTGTCTTGATAAACGACAAAAATCGAGCTAAGTGACCTTCTCTTCCACAATTATAACATGCTTTGGATGGCGTGGCGCATTGAATTGGTGATGTGTCCTCTCCTCCGCATTTGAAGCATATGATAGGTGGTCTTTCTCATTCCTTAACAACGGGTCTTTGGTCGACGTCTTCCCATCATTGTTGAATCTCCGTTTCTTGAAATGTCCATTCTTATTGTTTTGGCCCGATTACCACCGAAGTGGTTATCATATCCGCCCGCTGATTCCTTCCACGCTTGTTGTCACCGCTTCAATGATGACTACTCTCCGGTATTATAATTTTGTCGGTTGCTCTCTTTTTAATTGCGTTGACTCGTTATCGCTACTCCACTAATCGGGAGCCCTATTTACAACATCCTAACACAAACACGCTTTATGAGAAATAAGATGTTGACGTATCTCCGACTTCAAACCTTTAAAAACATTCGCGCCATTCTTTCTTCATTATCCACCAAGTGGGGAACGCAAATCGTGATAACTCCGCAAATTTTGCCTCAGATTCACGATACTTGGCCATATTGTTTTGTTCCAACCGGATAAACTCCACCTCCTTCATGTGGCGAATACTTTCGGGAAAGTATTTGTCGTTGAATGACTCTGGAACTTCTCCCAAGATATCTTGATCTGAAAGAAGTTGAGTACGTTTCTACCGATTCCACACCAAGAATCTGCCTCTCTCACAGTAATATAAAAAGCGTAAAAGGAACCTTTTGCTCCTGAGAGCATCCCAAGACATCAAATATCTTGGTAATCTGCTTTATCCATGCTTCCGCCAAGTGGTTTTGCTCTCCCTAAACTCCGGTGGTCCCAGCTCCTTGAATTGTTTAGCGGTGACCGAGAGTTTTCAGTGTTTCCACCTACGTTTTGGATGAGTCGCTCTACTTTCTTGTTTGCATAAATTGCATAAAGCCTCCGAACATTTGATCATTCATCATTTGGTCGGTGTTGTTGTTTCACGTGAGGATTATCGCCTTCGATGCACATTACCCTCGATTATTGATATGTGGCGAATCAACGATCGCTCAGTGCTCCATCATATTTTCAACATTCTCGGATGTCATTTTCGACATCGCCACAAAACAAAAGGTTAATTGACATGTAACAAATTATCCCTATATTCTCGATTGACCCAATAAAATAAAGCACATAAACTTAGGTAGGTCATACTATCGGTTGGTATTCCTGTGACGCCCCCAAAATAGGTCCATTCCATCCAACCCATTACGAGTCGCCAAATACATGGTATGCGAAATAACTACAACTTTATTATTACAACATATAAATCGTGAGTTAAATACGAGATATTGCCATCTGACAATATCCACACGCAAAATAAATCCCCATCATAATTATTGATACATTATTTTACAAAATGGTGAGGACTACTAAACAACTCTCTAGAACCTTCATTCCATACCCCCGACTAAGTACTTTCATACATTCTCGCCTCCCCGAGAAGAAAAATGGAACAACAAGGAAAAGGGTGAGCTCAACTAGCCCAAGTAAAGAATATTATGACTAAGATAATATACAACAAATTATCGTTAGTCTTCAACAGGAAAAAATCTAATGAATCTGAATAGACAAAAATTTTAAATCAAAATTGCAGTGAAATAATAATTCATTAGAAGAGTTAAGTAGAAATGCAAACTACTATCTTCTATATATGAATTTAAAAGTTCATCGTCGATATTTTATCCTCGTAACATCAATCAATATATATACCGAATCAAATATTCATCTTTGCACTACAGCCGAAAGATATTCATCACTTAATCATGTTCATCTAAACACTGCTCATCTTTGCACTACGGGCGAAAGATATTAATCATCGGTCATGTTTATCTCAACACTGCTCATCTTTTGCACTACGGGCCAAAGATATTCATCAAGAAATCATTCATCTTTGACTACGGGCCAAAGATATTCCATAATATCATCATTTAAGATGAAGATGATGAAAATATTTTAAAGAAACGAATCCAAAGAAACAAAATGACAAGGATTAAGGATTAAGGATTAAGTACTTTGTTTTATCCACGCCCCAAAAATACCTCAAAAATAATCACAGGGTGTAAAATTCAAGAATGATCAAAACATGGATACAATCAAAGCTAGTATCCGGAATAGATATTTTAGATGAAAAGAAAAATTTTCATTTTTCTATGAATAAGCCGATATTCGTGGATAAAGTCGATACGTGAATAAATCTTGATAATCGTGAATAAGAACTCAGACACCAAAAGATAGAAATTCCACAAAAACATCTTCACGCTTACTTAATAGTACTTCGTGAATAAGAACTCGTGAATAAGTAACTCATGAATAGTAACTCGTGAATAAGAACTCATGAATAGTAATCCCGACATGAAAAAGTTCCAAATTTGATAAAAAGTTCCAACCAATATTTCAAAGATAATGATATTGAAGAAATAATATCATTTGAGAAGAAAATAACATCCCTTACCTCGAAAGATTAATACTTACCGGAATCTACGGTATAATAGTCTTGAAGGAACTTGCACCGTCTAACAATACTCAAAGTATACTCAAAATACTCACAAGAATACGCTCGATAATATAGAGAGAAAACTTCAATTTACGTGTGATTTTCAATTCTAACCCAAGCCTTATTTATAGGAAAATCTTTAGAACACCAAAGCGAAAATTTAATAAATTAATATTATAATTTTTTCTACATCCTCCCACGCATCAAGCATCTGAATTCAAAGAACATGACATGTGTTAAAGATGCCCACCAAACACAAAAACGTTTTGTGAATATAAATATTTAAAACTTCCAAAATCAATTATTTGAACTTGAAACTTCAATAATTCACAATAAATAGCTATTTTATTAGAAAATTCAATCTAAGCGCCTTTTTATAGGAAATTCAATTCTCTACAACTTTGCGGAAGAAAGTTTTTCAAATTCCAAACAGAAATTGACCAAATTCATAAGCAGGCGATTTTACGGCTATAATCAAATTTCTAATTCAATAATTGTGTCCACCAACACACAAAATATGTAAGTAACATTTAATGCCACAAAAATACTCTTCCTCCTCATATACTCATATATCCCACATTCATTATAAAAATATCACCGTTAATATATTATTAAAATAATATATTTATATGAATTATTTTATCGTAAAATGATAAAATATTAATTTTCAACAATTGTCATTTTAAAAATTTTATCCATCTATATCCACATAAAATCAATATTTTCCTCATCATATAAATTAATAATTAATTATTCACAAATAATATTACGGAATCACAAGATTAAAGAACGGTAGTTCTTGTGGAAAGAGGGCTTTCGAATAAGAATTTCTCCTTCTTGTGCCATGATTAGGTGACCAAACCTCTCCTTAGATGAACTTTCTAGACATTGCCAATAATTTTATCTAATAATATTATTCGGATAATATGAATTATTGCTTCGATAATGGAAAATACCGTGTAATGACAATTTATTGAAACAACGATAATATAAAATATCAATGCGTGAATTATTGAATCAATAAAATAAAATCTTTGATAAGAATTATCAGTAATAATTATTGAGTATTGCCTTCTTAGGTAAGAATCAATAATTGGTGCAATACTGCAAAGCTTCTTGCTCAACAACGCCAGATATTAGTGTTTTTAACCACCGGGTATTCCAACAAAGATAATCTGTAATAACTACGCCAAGTTATTTATAAACAACTTATATTTGTCGCTTTTCTTCATCCAATCGCTTTCCGCTTATGGGGCCCACAAAAGATCGCAACGCCGTCATTTAATATTCCCCAAAGCGATGCAATATTCCACGACCAAATGAATATTTTATAACCACTGCTTATTCAAATATTTGCGTATTTTACCCATAACTATCCACATTAATCAAATCCAATTTTTACTATTTCAAAATAATAAATAAAGGAAATTCCTTTTTATTTAAAAAATTTCTGGTCTTACAACCTCCCTCCTTATGAAATTTCGTCTCTCGAAATTGACATACGCATACACAGTGTTTGAAAAGATGAGAATACCTCGCTTTCATTTCCGTTTACGAACTCCTGTGTCATTTCCTCAATAGCATGGTTTCTCCACAAAACTTTAACTTGTGGTATAACCTCGGTACATAGGACATGTTCTTTCCATCCAAGATCTTGGCAGTACCTCTTCATACGTTAAGTCTTTGGCTATCTCGTCCGGTTCTAACTTCGATGGCGTGGTTCGTCGTCCACATATTTACGTAACATCGATACGTGAAAAACGCTATGAACACGCGTCATACTTGGCGGTAAAACGAGTCTATAGGCCACGCTTCCTATTCGATCGAGAATTTTAAATGGATTAATAAATCGAAGGTTTGAGCTTTCTCACCTCACCGATTCTCGCTTTTGAAATAACAACTTCTTGACCTCTTTCTTCAAATTCATCATTCTCGCGTGTGTAGCTTGATGCGACTTTAACTTTATCGATTAAAGTCGATTATACTCGTATATCATCACGCGGGTAACTAGAGTTTTCATCTCCATCTCTATTATTTGTAAATTATACTGAAATGAGTCTTTTACAATATCTTACTCGTATTGTATACGATCTTCTACTCAACACGTCGCCTACCACGTTCGCTTTTCAGGATGGCATGGTCGTCGTAATATGTCTTTGAAATGAGTCTCCTCTTGAGTTCTTTGAAGCTCTTCCCACATTCCTTGCTCCATTCGAATTTGTATCTCTACGAGTCACCAAGCGTTAATGGAATAGCGATTCGAGAATATCCTTCAACGAATCTCCGATAATAACCAACTAAGCCTGAAAAGCTACGTGTTTCGATTCACAGAAACTTAGGTTGTTCTCAATCGTGACTATATCCCAACCTTGGATAAGACGTTACAATGACACCTATCGGCTTTACTATCGCACGAATATGGTGTCCCCTACGGAGAGTCCGGCTTGTTAATTCCACAAAGGAAGTCACAAGATAAAGGCTCGTGTACCAAATTCTATAGTTGAATTTTTAACTCCTCAAGTTCAATAGAGCCATTCGATATGAGATTCTAGAAATGAGTTTTAATACGAAGTTCAAAGTCGATACAAAATTTAATATCGATCTTTGGGAGTAAGCCAAGAAATTCTTGTGAAATACGTCGGGAAAATCAATAACAACAGAATATTATTCAAATCGACGTGTCTTTATTCAAATCCATAACATGGACTAAGAACTTGACATCCTTAATAAACGAATGACTTCATGGCTTGATATGAAAATGTTTGACTACAATGGTTTGATTGCTTGAATTCGAATAACAGGTTGCTTAGGAATATGAAAACTAACAACCTTACAAAAGCAATCAATTTGGTATGATGAGTAGTTAACCTTAAAATCACATCAAAAGCAAATATCTCTATAGAAATAAGGTTAACAAGTAATGTGATAGTGCCAACTTGAATCAAGCAAGTTTTGTAAACAACGGATGTAATGAAAGTTTCTCCTAATGGAGTCTCCACAGATAGGTCAAATTTTAATTTCTCCGTAATCAAGTTCAAACGTTGGCGCAAAAGAAGAGAGATAAAAGAATGGGTAGAACCCATTTCAGTAAGGTATAAACTTCGCAAGAATTTATAATTAACTAACCCGTCTAACTTCGTTCGGGTTCCTCGCATTTTGAATGGGCCACAACAAACGCTTCTTCCGGAATCGTTGTCTTTGACTTTTTCGGGACATCCTTTTGAGTCACCATTCCATTTGGACTGGTTTCGATATCGTATAATCTCGAGCGATATGTCCTTCTTTTCCACAATTATAGCATACCTTAAACTGTTGTGGCGCGTTTGGTATGATATGTCCCTCTTTCCGCATTTGTAACTTATCGACCAGATGGTCTTTCTCCTCCATTGGAACCAGATTACTCACGCACTATCGTCTTCACATAGTCGTTGTTGAATCTCCTCTTTTTAAAATCTCCTCACGACTCGCTTCTTCTATTTTCATGGCCACGATTACCACCGAAGTAGTTACCGCCTTTGTCCGTATTCTTCTTTCTCCGGGTTATCGTTATTACGATGATCGCTATCTTCTGATATTCCAACGTAATGATAAAGACGGAACCGAGTCCTGTAAAAACACATGACGAGGATGTTCCAAGAATAATAAAGACGGAACTCGGATCCGGTGTAAAACACATGAGCGTGATGTTCCAATGAATAATAAAAGACGGAACCCAGTCCTGTAAAACACACAAATGTGATGTTCCAACAGAATAATAAAGATTTTAACCAGTCCGGTGTAAAACACACGATGTGATGTTCCAATAGAATAATAAAGATGAGAATAATAGAAGAATGTCACCAAGTATAGGGTAGTCCAGATACAAAGTTATTCCAATGTAATAATAAGGAATGGAATAACCGAAGTTCTCTTCATGAATACAAAAGAATAATATCCTTACGAAAGTACAACAAATAATATTCCCTACCTTAGAAGAACCTGAAT
The DNA here is from genome assembly GCA_020205615.1 of Panax quinquefolius. NCBI lineage: Eukaryota > Viridiplantae > Streptophyta > Magnoliopsida > Apiales > Araliaceae > Panax > Panax quinquefolius. The sequence goes on from CM035170.1 coordinate 126,496,658, forward strand.
ATTGGCAAAGTGAAGTAGCGAGAATACTTTTCTTCTGTCTCTATAGTTTCTCTCTCTACAGAGTTTCAATTGAATTGTAATAAAAATAATGAAGGAATGAGCTTATTTATAGGAAAATAGAATGCATAGTAATTAATCCATGAATCGGTCCAGATTGATTTACTTTAATCGGCGGTTCATATTTAAAGCAAAATCTTTTAAATAAAATATAATATATTCTATTTATATAAAAACATTTTACTATGCAAACACTATATGCACTATGCAAAAAACACTATGCAACACTATGCATAATAAAATATAATATATTTTATTTATAGAATAACTTTAATAAAGTATTACTGCTTTATATAAAAGATGTTTCGCTTTTATTACGTTAATAATACGAATAAAACAAAACGTCATTATCGCTTATAATAATTCATATTATTAATCGACAATAATGGAATCAAACCGGTGACTTTCTCACATAAGCATCAATAATCAATACCGGTAATGCTACTACGCAACCACACGTATTCTTGTATTTTTTACTACTACCGGTAGTTCAACAAGATCAACGGTAAAACTTCCGCCGTTATTTCAATAAAATATTTTTGTCGCTTTCTCAATCCGATAATAATTACATTGTAGGGTCCACCAATGATTGAGTAGTTGTACGAATATTCCCCGCTAAACCGAATATTCCCCAATTAATCGAATAATATAACCACTGCATACTTTGCAAAATTTATTAATATTACCCACAACTATAACTTTATATCAAATTTATTCCATAATATTCAAAAATAATATTTATAGAAAATTCATCTTTATTTATAAAAGCTGGGGTCTTATAATATAACCTATTGATGTTAGAATGTCGTAGTATTTGAGCTACGTGGATTAATTAAAGTGTTTGAATTTTCAAGACGAAAATACAAGTTTTCCGAGAAATTTTCCAAAAAATACTATTCATCGGTATTTGCTCGGGATATAATTTTGAGTTTCCGAGAAATACGTAATGATGAAATAACAAGGTAAGATGGATTATGTAATAAAAATCTAGTTATGGAAAATGTAATAATTGCCATGGACTTAATTTATAAACGCGTTAAGTAAAGCAAAGTGTTAAGGAATAAGTAATAATTGTATGATACTTGGTATTGTACAAGAAAGTAATGAAAACAAGTATAATCTGAAGTATTATACGAGTTAGTAGGAAGGATGAAATACAGTATATAAATTCTATATGAATTAGAATACAAGAATAATATATAAACTATATGTATATATATTAAGGAATGTTAATGGACTTGGAAAGATTGAAAAGAATTAATATAAGTCCAAGTGAATTAAAGGAAGAGGCCCAATAATTGATTAATGAACAAGCTAGTGTTTATTAATGCAAAGCCCAATGATTTATTTAATCCAAGCCCAAGCTGTGAGTCCAATGAATTAATATACCCATGGGCAAAACCATATTAATATGGTTAATGTGTGATGACCAATATAAGTGGTGATCAAGATAAGTAATGACCAAGTAATGTGGTGACCAAGACTTTGAATTAATGACCAAGTTAAATGAATAATGACCAAGCAAAGGATGGGTTTTGTGCCTTGCAAGTAATGAATAGTAAGGAGGTGGCTTGAGGAGGTAGGATGGTTTAATGACTAAACTACCCTAGCTTTGCAATTTCTATAAATAGAGGAAGCTTACAAGCCATTTGTTGGTTGTTCAAATAATCTAGACATCACAAAGTGCTTAAGTGTTAGAGATTTTAAGTCACAAATAAGTTACTTCCATAAGTAAGAAGAAGAAGAAAGCTACCTTACCAAGACTTCAAAAGAGTAAGATTTCTTCTCAAGTATCTTCTATCTCTACCATGATAAGATGATAAGAAAAGTTGGATTAAGAAACATGAATGAGTAAGTAGTGAACTTAAGCCAATTAAGTTGGTAATAAGTCATTTAAGCTAGCATAAGTTATAAACTTATGTGAAAAATAATATTAACTTGTAAGGAGTTTATTAAGAGAAATGATATGAATATAAAAGAATTTATATGATCATATGTATCATGTATACCTAAGTTAAGTTATATGTTAAGAACATATAAGAAATGATGTTTAAGAAACTTTAGTTGTCATAAGTCATTAATAATGAAATCTTAAGTAGTTTATAATTTGACAAGTTATAAGCTCATGAAGAATAAGTCAAAATCCAACAATGAATATAAGTTGTTGTATTAAGTATGTTAGTGTGTTCACATGATAAATGAAGTTCATTTGTAATGTTGAATAAATCATAAGAAGGAAGAATTGCCAGAATTTGCACGATTGGACGATAATTGTCGAATTCGTAAAATTCTCGGAATGGAAGTCAAATTTTGTGTTTGAACTCAGAACCATTGTTTTCTAATGGAGACAAGTCATATTTGGCATTTAAGAGTTGAGGACTCAAAAATGACCAGATTCCAACTTAGAACGAAGAAACGAGCGTTAAACGTTTACGAACGTTTATCGTTTTCGTTAAAAATGAACCAAAGGGTGAATTTTTAGAAAACAAAGTCAAATAGATAAAATTCCTGCATAAACGCATAGAGTGCGTAATTTGTGAACCGTAGGCTTTTGAACGAGCCAATTCGAACTTATAACGAAGAAGTTATGCGTCCGGGAAGTTCACAAAATTTCAAAACTGAAATTGTTTTCTGGTGCACAGAGTTGGCGTCGCGGCGCCAACCCTAGGAAAAATGAGCCGCCAATACAACAACGCGAACAAGAATCGAGCACACTCTGAAGTTCGCCAGCAAGTAACCTATAAGTACATATGGTGGCCTAGCCAATATTTAATGAAACGATACTCAAAACCTCTGGAGAGTGGCAAGGGCCATATGCTTAATGAATAAGTAAGGACTTCATGCCAGCAATACGAGATGTAGATATAAAAAATTTGGCCATGCGACTTAGTCTCGAACAAAGATAGTAATGAAGGTTTCTAAGTACAAAGAAAAGAAAACCTAATTGATTTAAAAGTAAACATAACTTAAGGAAGGTAATGTAACATTGTTTAAACTTAGTTAAACCTTAAGGAATGTAATGTAAAGGTTGGGATAACCTAGTCAAATATAAATAGAAGGGTAATCATAAACCTGAATCTAATAATAATCAATCTAATAATACGCTAGATTGAAATGAAGGGTATGATATAGTCATATACATACTTGATTATATGTGACCTAATGTAAGGCATTATGTGATCATGTATTGTAGAGACTTGAACGACTTGAACATAAAATTAATTTACCGTAGCAGACGCTAAAGACAAGTATTCTAACTCTTGTCTCAGTTCAATCTGAACAAGTTTTTGAGGTTCATGTATTCTTTCGCATGAATTGAGGTATGTTGAAGTTGAAGCCAATTCCTTTGGCTAAACTTGATGTATTGATAATCTATTCATGTATTATCAAATGTTGCTATCTTTTGTCAACTACTTGATATGGTTTTCAAAAGAAGACTGAAATGTTAAACAAATGTTTTGTCGTTAAAACGACAGTGCACGTGAGGTTGCTAAATGCTTAAACGTCATATACGCTTAATGGATGTAGTGTTGATCAACATAGAGTAAAATAAATGATCACCTGAGTGCTCGTAAGTGATATCGGGCTTACGGACTTGTTTCCGGGTTGTCCTTTTTCCAATAAAGAATGAATACTCGAGGTCTTTGACCAGAGTGAATATTTTACTAAATACTGTTGTTATTGTAAAACATTTTGAAAGAAAAGATGAAGTTTTATTCTGAATTGTCAATAGTACTTCATAACTATTGTTCAGTTATTGAAGATATACGATTTGTATGTGTCAAACATGTTGTTATTAAATTGTTATACTTGCTGAGCTAGTTATGTTCACTCTTGCTTGAACCATATGAATGTAGCTAAGACTCAACGTCCCAAGAATCGAAAAAAATAAAGGGAAAAGCTAAAGGCGATTACTAAGTCGCCTCGTAATAAGATAGGTCTATTGTTGTAATTTAACCGATATTATGACAAAGAACCTTTGTAACGTGTATAGAACACAGGAAATATAAATATTACTTTAAATATATAGAAGTTATGTTAGTTTTTTGAAACTTTTCAATTGAATGAATGTATAGAATGTCAGACAAAGATATAGCACCATCTGCTTGGGTTGGAAGATACCGGATTTGGGGCGCTTACATTACGAAGCAAAGCGGCTTGCTCAATCGAGAGGTTACAAAAGCGTTTTAAACCTGAATGCACGAAGAAAAGAATTGGTTGACCAAAGATGATCGGGATGAGAATATTATCGAATCGGCGAGATTTACGACATTGATTGACAACATTGGAGATCCAAATCATGATATGGGATACGATAATGACGATGAATATGCAGAGGTGGAAGCAGAAGAAGAGTTTTTGCCGCTTAATACTTCTCAAACAAAGGGCCGCAAAAAACAATCTAGATTCAAGAGTGCACTCGAGAAAATCATTCCTTCTAAGACTCATCGAAAATGTGCAATTTGTGGCTTTGAAATCGACCACGATAAGCGAAATCACTATCAAGTGCTGGGGATTCCTGAGCCAAAAAAATAGGCGTCGGTTATATTAATCATGCTATGTTTTTTTTTTATTTTGAAAATGAACATGTAATATGTACTATTCCTCTTAATGTTATGCAAAGACTAAGTATTGGTATAATCTGTACTTCTAATATTGATAATCACATTATTATTATTATAATAATACTTCACTACTTTTATAAATTTGATAAGTAAATTAATTTCTTTGAAATGACTTGAAAAATTATCATCATTACTTATTAGACTAATCAACTAATTTTATTAATAATAAAATTATTTCTTAATAATAAAATCATTTCTTAATATATAAAATCATTACTAAATAATCATTGCTTAATAATAAAATTATTAATACTAATAATGCAAGATTTATAATGATCACTTTATATTTTATTAAATAATGATATTTATTTTTAATATATTAATAATCCTTTTATTGATATTATTACAAAAATAAGAAAAATTTTTTAAAGGGATAGTTGTAAGACCCCAAATTATTAATAAATAAAATTTAATTTCCTCTATTTATCATTTTGAAATAGTAAGGGTTGATTTGATTAATGTGGTTAGTTATGGGTAAAATGCGCAAATATTTCAAATAAGCAAGTGGTTATAAAATACTCATTGTTGTTTTGAGAATATTCGTTTGACGTGGAATATTCTTCACATCTGGAATATTCGTATTATGACGGCCGCCAAATTGTGTGGGCCCATAACTTGAAAGCGATTGGATGAAGAAAATGACAAGTATAAGTTGTTTATAAATAATTGCCATGATTATTCTGGATTATCTTGTTGGAATACCCGTGGTTTAAAACACAAGATATCTGGCGTTGTTGCACAAGAAGACATTGCGATTGCACCAATTATTGATTCTTACGTAAGAAGGCACTACTCAATAATTGTTACAGTAATTATTGTTCAATATTTTATTTTATTGATTCAATAATTGCTGCGTTGATATTTTATATTATTGTTGTTTCAATAATTGTCACTACTGCGGTACGATTTTCCATTATCGGCAATAATTCATATTATCCTGAATAATATTATTAGAAAATATTATTGGCAATGTTTAGAAAGTTCTCGCATCAAGGAGAGGTTTGGTTACCTAATCAAGGTGCAAGAAGGAGAAATTCTTATTGGAAAGCCCTCTCTTCCTAAGAATCTGCAGTTACCAAAGACTCGATTCTCAGAATATTATTTGTGAATAATTAATTATTAATTTATATGATGAGAAAATATTGATTTTATGTGGATATAGATGGAGAAAATTTTTAAATGTGACAATTGTTGAAAATTAATATTTTATCTTTTTTCTGATAAAATAATTCATTTGAATATATTATTTTAATAATATATTAATGGTGATATTTTTACAATGAATGTGGGATATATGAGTATATAAGGAGGAAGAGTATTTTTGTTGCATTAAATGATTAACACATGTTTTGTGTGTCGGTGGACCCCATATCTTGACTGAAATTTGATTATAGCCTGTAAAATCGTCCGTATGTGAATTTCGGTCAATTTCTGTTTGGAATTTGGAAAAACTTTCTTCTGAAAAGTTGTAGAGAATTGAATTTCCTATAAAAAGTCGCAAGATTCGAATTTTCTGATAAAAGGGCTATTTATTATGAATTATTGAAGTTCCGAAATAATTGATTTTTGGAAGTTTTAATAAATTTTTTTAAGAAAAACGTTTTTTACATTTTTGGGCCTCATTAAACATGTGTTAAGTTGTTGATTTCAGATTCTTGGTGTACATAGGAAATTTATATAAATATATTAATATTATATTAAATTTTCTGCTTCGATATTCTAAGCATTTTCATATAAACAGGGTGCTTAGGTTAGAATTGAAAATCACACCAGAAACTACAGATTTCTCTCTCTTTCTCTCTCTATATTATCGAGCGTATTCTTGTGAGTATTTTTAGTACTTTGAGTATTGCTATACGGTGCAAATTCTTTCAGCACTATATCCAGTATTCCAATCAGAAGTACTGTCTTTTTGGAGGTAAGGGATATTAATTTTTAAAAAAATGATATTATTTCTTCAATATCATTATGTCGAAATATTGGTTGGAACTTTTTATCAAATTTAAAATTTTTTCATGTCGGAGTTACTATTCATGGGTTACTATTCATGAGTTACTATTCACGAGTACTATTCACGAAGCATGATGATTTTTTTGTGAAATTTCTATCTTTTGGTGTCGGAGTTACTATTCACGTATACGGCACTATTCACGAATACGACACTATTCACAGAAAAATTAAATTTTCGTTTTTCGTCCAAGATATCTATTATCGATACTAGTTTTGATTGTATCCAAGTTTTAATCATTCTTGAATCTTACTCCACTACTGGTTATTTATGAAGTATTTTTGAACTTGGATTGTTTAAAGTACGAATCCTTAATATTTATTCTTTTGTTTCAATTTGGATTCGCTTTTCTTTAAAATATTTTTCATCATCCTCATCCTAAATGAAGATATAATTGAATATCTTTGGCTTTATAGTGCAAAGATGAATGATTTCGATGAATATCTTTGGCCCAGTAGTCTGCAAAGATGAATAGGTATTTAGATGAACACGACTAATCGATGAATATCTTTGGCACAGTAGTGCAAAGATGAATATTTGATTCCGGATATATATTGATTGATGTTACAGAATAAAAGATAGACGATGAACTTTTAAATTCATATATAGAAGATAGTAGTTTGCATTCTCTACTTAACTCTTCTAATGAATTATTATTTCACTAATATTGATTTAAAACTTGTTGTCTATTGTATTCTATTAGATTTTTCCTGTTGAAGACTAAGGATAATTTGTTGTACATTATCTTAGTCATAATATTCTTTACTTGGGCTAGTTGAGCTCACCCTTTTCTTTTTTGTTCCATTTTTCTTCTCGTGAGACGAGAATATAATGCGGGACTAATGTAAAAAGTGTGGAGTAATGGTTCAAGATAGTTGTTTTAGTAGTCCTCACTATTTTGTAAAATAGTATATCAATAATTGTAATGAGGACTTATTTGAGTGTGGATATTATCTAGAATACAATATTTGTATTTAAACTCACAGTTTATGTGTTGTCGTATTTTGCACGACAAATGTATTAATGAAGTTGTAGTTGTTTCTGTACCATGTATTTGGCGACTCATAATGGGTGTTGTATACCTATTTTGGGGGCGTCACAATAATAATAAATATAGATATTAACTTATTTCTATTTTAAAACCCCCAATTAATAATATAGATTTATTAATAATAATAAATCGTAATATAATAATAATGCAAGAATATAGATTTTGGGGGATGGTGAAGTTTTAATATAAAGATATATCCTTGGTTGAAATTAATGACTTGGCCCGTGGTGCTCAAAAGCGTCATATATATTTAGTGTATGGAGTTGGAGGTTGCGAGTTCGAATCAGTTTAGTAGCGAATTGGTTGAATAAAATCATTTTTTTCAATTTTTATTATCGATCGTGATGTTTGCATCTTACGTAGGCTATTTTTATAATTTTTATTGTAAGTCGTGATGTTTATATTTACTAAGCATTTTAATATTATTTTAATGTCACCAGTATCGGCTGTGATCGGTGGTATTTATTTTATTTTTTATTCCATTTTAATGCTACCGAGTCATGACATATAATGGAGAAATAAAAAATGTATGGTTCTAAGTCTGTTTCTTCCTAGGAATATTTTAATAATAAATATTCATTTTTATAACTATACTTGACAATATACATTTACGTAGGCCTCACTTATTAAAATAGAAGCCTAGATGCAGAAATAATTAGGCACAACAACCTGTGTTAAACATCAAATACAAAAAGCTAATCTGAGTCATCAATTCAATTTATCAACTATCAAAAAGGGTGTTGATAGCTTCTCATAAAGAACCGGTTACTATGGAAGGATCCTATATATATATATATATATATATATATATATATATATATAGGAGATCAATATGGAGTGCATTTTTCTTAAAATGCGAATTTTTTTTTGTTTTTTTTAAACAACTAAATTTTTTTTTAATAATTTATGGAACTGTAATTTTTTTATAATACAGTATTTTGGGTGTGATTTAGATACATATAACAAAATAGGTATGTATGCATACGTATGCTTATATGTATCCAAATTATACCTAAAACAATCAGATCTCTGTCTGCACTGCATGCAGTTATATGTATCCAAATCACACCCAAAATACTGTATTATGGAAAAAATTTCAGTTCCTTAAATTATTAAAAAAAATAGTTGTTTTAAAATATAAAAGCAAAAATAAAAAAATAAAAAAATTCGGACATTAGATCCGTCTGGACTGGATCTTGTCCCTATATATATATATTGATAATGATACATAGTATATATAGTATTTGTCATGGATTAAAAATTGACATAAACCATATTTATCGTTTAATATAGGAATCAACGATCGAGATTAGAATTGAAAAATTTACGTCCGTTACTAATAGTAGCAGAAAACGGTACTATTTTCAAATGACATCTCTCTACTATTAAGTAACGAACGTAACTTCGTCAGTCGAGGAGGACGGACACAGTGCAAGATATGCATATATACTTACTATCTTGATTTATATATATATATAGGGGTTCCATCCACTGCAATCGGTTGATGTGGAGCAACCCCTTTTTTGGTCTGTGAAATTTCGGTTGGAGCAAAAAAAATAAAAATAAAAATCACAGACCAAAAAAGATGTTGCTCCACAGCAACCGGTTGCTGTTGATGGAACCCCATATATATATATATATATATATAAAGTATAGGGGCATGGACAGATATGTAAGTTAATAAACTCAAGAGAATAAATTATTAAAAGAGTCAAACTTGAAAGAAGTAAAAAAAATTATAAACTAATTCTAGATGCAAGTACATAACTCCTATGTTTATCATTCTTCAGCTTCTACTTCTGCTTTATATTCTGCTTCTAGTTGTTTTTGTTTCTACATTTTTGCCCCGCCGCTCCGACACTAGGCCTGTTACTTCTTCCATATTTCCACTACGTCACTAACTCTTGTGCTGTTACGCATATCAGAGTAAGCAGACTTAAAATATAACTAAATTAGGATTTTTTTTGTTTGATAATTTAAAATTTGTAGTTTGTTTAAATTTGTTGTTAGTTGGGGATTTGGGGTTAACCCAATTTTATTTATTTATTTATTTGATGTATTTGTTACATTTTAGACTTAGTGGTTACTAATCAGAATTAGATTGGATTGTTTTTAAATATGCATTTGTGTTTGTTTCTGTATTACCTTGTTTGGTCTTGTGGCTAGGTTTCTTTGATTTCTTTTCTTTGCATAATTATGTGTGTGTTTTCTTGCTGGGTTTGATTGATTTATAGCACCTATTTTGAAAATTACTAACCATCATTTTCTCCTTTGTTTAAGTTAGTATGACCCTTTTTCTCTCTTGCTTTGTTACTAACAGAATTACATAAAAAGGAAAAAATTGATGTTAATTAATTCATTATTTCATTAATATATCTTTGTTTATTTTGGTTTTTCAAGGTAATTTGTCTATATGTCCATTCACATGAAATATCTCCAATATGAGAGTGAGTTTTATGGCTATGCATTTCTTGTGTTTATGTTCAATTGTTCATAGTATTAATTAGTTTGTTAAGCTATCAGCTATTGTATGTAATTATTGCCTTAAATATTAGTGTAACTAGTTTTTTATGTTTTGAAATTAATTTATGATTTTATTTGAATATAGAAAACAAATTTGGTTTGAGACTTTGAGTATTTGGAAAATTATTCAAATTGAATTATGACAAGTAATCGAAGTAAGTTTTTAAATTGTATCTAAATATTTTTTTATTTTGAAATTCCGCTTTAGTTTGAATTATGAATACTTATTTGTTGTATATTATTGAAAATGATGTATTTGAAACTATTGATAATGAAGTTATCTTATACTAACATTTTCAAGTTATGGGGTCTAGGAAGATATCATTTTGTAATTTATAAACATTATTATGATTAGTTAATATTATGAATAGTTTAAGTTTTCTTTATTTAACTTCAACAAAAAAATTAGTTAAAATCTGTCCTTGTTGAGAAAAATTCTTAAATCAGTCTATGTCATCATCTGCTACTAATAGTAACAGACGTGAATTTTTTAGTTCTAATATCGGCGTTGATTCTTGTATTGAATGTTAATAATGGTGTTTCCCCATTTTTTGTTTATAGCAAGTTTTTATCCTATATATATATATATATATATATATATATATATATATATATCATTAAATTTAATGAAATTTTTATATTTAATAAAACGAACATACAACACTTACACACACACACACACACACACACACTATATATATATATATATATATATATATATATATGAAAAATATCTCCAACGGATCGGTTCGTGACGAACTGGTTATGACGATAGTTCAAATCGTTGTCATAGTCGGTCTGTTCTCTCCAATGAATCAAAAGGCAATCGATTATAGCGGACAGGTTTATTCCGTCATTTAACATAGAAAATTTATTTTCTATACTATAACGAAGGACAAAATCGTCACTATAACTGGTTCGTTTCCTATAATTCGCAAGAGAGTATTTGAATATATATATATATATATATATATATATAGAGAGAGAGAGAGAGAGAGAGAGAGAGACGGATCAAGTCCGGACTCTCGGACCGGACAAAAACTTGGACCTTTTTTTTTTTTTTACTTTTTTTTAAAAACAACTAAAAATAAATAAATAAAAAATTATGGAATTGAAATTTTTTCATAATACAGTGTTTTGGATACGTATAACAAAACATATATGTACAGTCCGTGCAAACTGTACCACCATTTTTTGATATAGGTATCCAAAACACGCTTAAAACATTATATTATGGGAAAATTTTAGTTCCATAAAATATTAAAAAAAAAATTACTTGTTTTTTAAAAAAAAAGGAAAAAAAAAGGGTCCATTTTTTATCAGGTTAGGGATTCTATATATATATATATATACCAAACAACTAATTCGTTATATTGTACATAATTGAAAAGTATGGTTAGAAATTTATAGCTCTCTTTCTGTTTTTCTTTTAATTTTATTATTTATTTTTGTGGTTCTTGAAACATGAAAAGTAATGATGGATATGATGATTTTGATCATGTGAAATTAATGTTTCTGTTGGGAGAGCTGGACGATCTGTTTTCTAGTTATAATAAGACTTCTACTACGCACATGAGAATGACGTTCTTATGTAAACCGGCGCGCATTTATACTTATACATGCCCCAGCCCCAACCCCAACCCCAACCCATTAAAGACCGTCAAATGAATTAAATAGGTCGAATTTTAAAAAAAATAGAAGAGTAAACCCCAAATGTTACAAACTAATTTTTTATTAGAATATATGATAAATTATGCATGCTAGTATAATCAAATCGGTTGCAGTACTAAGAGTTTCAACATAAAAAATAAAAATAAAAATAAAAACAAATAAAACTTGTAGTTGCTGCCCCCTCCTCCATCCACAACACAAAATAATACTAATAATTATAAAATAAAAAGGACCTCTAGTTTAACTCAATAGATATTATTGGTAGACAATATTAATTAATTATTAGTACGGAAACCTTCAATTTTAGGAGACGATCCTATTTCTCAATTTTAATATCTACTCTATATATAAAAGAAGTGGTGTATATATAACCAATTACTAATAGAACTCAAATATTTGAATTTCTCAACCATCCATCTATCTAATAAAATACAAATGATTTTGAATTTTCCGCTCACTCAATAAATCATCTGGACTGTCTAAAATTTGAGATAAATCTCACCGCTCTCTGATCTGATCAAAAGCGCGAACAGCATCTACTATATATATATATATATATATATATAGAACGGAGAGGATCCTGATCCAGTGATCCATGCATGGTGACGGGTGTTTAGCCTGGCGGGGGAAGGGGGCCCTGCCTGGGGGCTGTGTTTCGTACTGCTGCTGCTTAGCTACTTTGTTTACTTTATGGGTGTTTAATTATTATTTTTGTTTATGAGTATTATTACTGATTATTAATTACTCCTACGTATAATATATATTGGTGGGAAAAAAAAGACACGTGTTGTATAGATGGCCTCCACTTGTAGTCTTACTTGTCGACGCGTGTATGGTTGGGGATGCTGAGGTTATTATCAAATGATGTTGCTTCTTAATTGGTCTTCCCAACTTACTACTTTTAATTCAATGTATCCTATTCCTGTGCTGACTCAGATAACAAGGTTGGCCTTACCTATATATATATATATATATATATATATATATATATATATATGTGGAATTCTTCAAAATTGGAGGACTCAAAGGAAATATTGGAGTAATTTTCAATTTAAAATTAATAACAATCTTAATTATACTCCATTTTTCCCTGAATAAAAGTTCTTATACTTATATTAAATAATCTTACCCATTTTACCAATCATGTTCAATAAATTATGCAATTAAAAAAATGTGAACAATTTTAATATGTACAGAAAAGTAAATCAAAACTTTTATCATCATGCGATATAGAGGGAGGAGGAGTATTTAAAACAAAACAAAAAGAGTGGAGTATTTTATTTCTTTGATATATATATATATATATATATATATATAAGCATTAATTGGCATCTAGATTCTTTACGTCTGATTTGTGAAGTGAATCTGTGTATAAGAATGTCAGACGGAGACAAGGGGGATGGGGTTGGGCATTAATGAATTCATGACACGTGGACTACTGTGTTTGTATGGGTTAAACGTTTTTCAAATTCGGATATTAAAATTATGAAATATATTTAAGGGGAAATGAACAGTATTTGAAAATTACAAACCAAAATTATTTGCATGAACAGTAATTACAAATGATATATAAATTAATTTTAAGATAAACAGTAAATTAATTTTATTTTAAACTTTTATAAATTATACAAATTTTGAAATTTAGTATGACTTGGTTCAGATTGAATATTTTTAAAAGAAAGTTAATATTTTTTTATAAATAAAAATAATAATTTCACGAATATAAATAATAAATAAATTTTACACTTGATTGACAGATAAGCATAGTTTAATAAATAAATAAATTCGAATGCGACCGAGTGAACAGTGTAGTCTATAGGTACACTGTTTACTGTTCTTTCTTTCTACGCAGTACTCATACCAAGTGGTGGCATATTTTATACACTTAATTTTACGCCACGTGGTTGTTGAGATAATGAAATGTCATTGACATATAACGATTTAACGAGATTCAGTAGTATCTTTTTGTACCCTCCCACCCCATTCGGTCAAAATGGGGATATATATACATATACATATATATATAATGTAATGTAAATTAATTTAATTATAAATTATCTAAATAATATTTTTAAAAGTAAATTTAATCTTGTACTTTTTTATATACAGATTCATTTCAAGTTAATTTTGATATTTTAAACTTATCTTATCATTTCAGACTCAAGAAATATATAAATATAAATGACATGATATTAATAATTTATGGCATAATCAATCGATGTATCTAACTGATGTTAAAAGTTTGAGACATGATGGGCAAAAATATCCTCAACTCTTTTTGTTTAAATACTAATAATAATATCGAAAATGATGTATATGTCTCATTCTGTCCGATGTTCATATTATATGACTTTGTTTCACAATTACTACTACTACTACTTGGATTTGGATAAACTCAAACTTTGAAGTCACCGATTAATAATTACTTCCATAGTTGGGTTGTGGATAAATCAAACTTTAGTGATGGAGTACTAGATACTATAGTATCACCATAGCCATAGGCATAGGCTGGCGGGCCCCTCCCCCTCCCTTTCCTTTTCCCCCCGCACCCCACCCCACCCCACCCCACCCCAACTTAACTTACATGCACACATTCAGAATGCTTAATGCTTATAATGAGAAAAGAGTAGCTACTTCCATATATAAATTATAATTATATCTAGTAGTACTATTTACTGAGTTGAACAAAATAACCCTCATTTAATATTATTAATAAAAAAATGATTTTTTTTAATAATTATTTGAGAAAGGAGACTCCTTATATTATGGAGTAATATATTGAGCTCTTCTTCTTCTACGTGCAGTGCAATTGAACTCTCCTACCTCAACACAGTACAGTACTGATGAAGCCTGCCTGCCTGCCAGCCAATCCTTTCAATTATATGCCGCATTTACTGTAATTAATTTCACTAGGACCTATTTGTATTTGTATACTACTCTCCTATTTGAGTACCAAATGAGATTTTAAGATTAAGATATCTTTGATAAAATTAAATTAAAAGTTCAAATTCTCTGATAATAAAATTATGATCATTTTTTTAAAAGATATTGTATTATTATATATAAATATTGATAAAAAATAACATAAAAATAATTTTATTTTTTTTAATCAAATAAAGGAGAGTCTTTTTCTGTGATATACAAATTAATAAATTGATAGATAAATATATATATGTTGAGGAAATTAAAAGACGATAAGTGGATAAGAATTAAGAAGTGCGTCTCATCATTCTAATCTCTATACTCCTCTCTCTACCATCTGATCCGATAATATATAGACTGTATATATATATATATATATATATATATGGAGTGTGGATGCCCTTCGTTTTCCAATGCACCTGCCTAATGATTGTTTCCCTACATTTCTTTCAAAGAATTACTCTCCTTTATTTAATATAAATCGTTTTCGAGAAATATTTTTGTTTCTAAATATAAGTCGTTTGAGAATTTTAAATAAGCATTAATTACTTAGTTTTTAATATTACTCCAAGTCTTTTTTTTTTAATACAAGGGTAATATAGATAATTGATAGTATATTTAATGGTGTACAATTATTCCCTTAACACTTATGCACAACTCTAAAACGACCTATATTAAGAAACGAATGGAGTATAATACTACTACTATATTGGCATTATCTATTACTTCCACTGTTCCCAAAAAATGGCTAAATGAACAAAAATAATGAGATAAAGTATATATTAAATGAAGGGTAAATATGTCATTTAATGTATAAAAAAAATAAAAGTAGTCAATACTTTACATAATATCGTGGGGGTCACTAAGGGTAATTTTGAAATTTTTTTACTCTTATTTTTATTTTTGTTGATACGTGCATAAATTATATTTTGTTCATTCTTTTGGAGATATGGGAAGTAGTGTAGTAGTATACATAACAAGGCAAATTGAAACCTTATCCTGAAGCGATTAAATAATTAATTGAGTCATTTTGGTTGTTAGTCCAAAGTTTTCATAATTATACTAAACTTTTTGTTGAATTATTCTAAGAGTATACGTACATGCCTGAATCAAAAATTATATACAATTATATTAATATACATACAACTCTTTAATTTCATGTTGGATGTAGTTATATGGTAATATTTATACTCAAATTATAATATCAAATGACACGTACTATAACTATAAATTACATTATCGACATTAATCCCTACTTATAAATCTCAATTTATATTTTAATTTAGCCAAAAAATTGAACAAGAGATGGATATAGAGATCACCGATGCTAAATATCCACAAGATTTCGGGCCATCCACAAGTCTGTATTCTAAAAGTCTCAAATCACAGAGCCCAAATGTGTGCTTTGGGGGAATGCCCGCGGGTCCAAACTACTTTCACCTGTTTTACCCGTTGCGTTTCATAAATGAGTCCTTCTACGTGGACATGTTTATTGGATATTTTTAATTTTATTTTTTAGTTGTGACTCTCAAAAAATGTATACTATTTATTTCAACTAGAATTTTTACAAATTATAGGTTTTAGATGAAATTTGGATACATATACAAAAATAGGTTATACAGACTGTACAACTATATTCTTGTATATATATCTAAATTATGCCTAAAGCACTATATTTTATAAAAATTCATGTTAAAATAAATATTATATATTTTTTGGGAGTCACAAGCAAAATAAAAAAAATAAAATAAAAATGTCCAATATTCATGTCCAATAAACATGTGTGCCAAGACTTATTGTTCATAAATACCTTTTGATTTGAAAAAACATAAAATCATAGGCAAAAAGCACCTTTACCAGCCTATGGTCGTCGACTTGTTAGCAATTGATCACTGAACTTAAAAAATATGCAATTGGACCACTGTGCTTTCTAAAACTCAAAATTCAGGCCATTCCGTCCAATTTCTTGGACGGAAGTCAAATAGTTACACACGTGACATTGAAAAAAAAATTCAAAATATTATTATTTTCTTATGTGGCAATACAAAAAATAAATAAAAAAATCATCGATTATTTGGAAAAATGATTAAAATAATAATAAATTTAAAATAAATAATAATTAATTCATTTTAAAATAATTTATTTTAAAATAAAATAATTAATTTAAAAATAAAAATAAAATAATTAATTTTAAAATAATCATAAAAAAAATTCATGTTTTTGTTTTAAAAATAGAATTTTTTTAAAATGTAATTTTTAAAAATGTAATTTTATTTTACAAGTTAAAAAAAAAATTGTTTTTGTTTTTAAAACGGAATTTTTAAAAACAAAATTTTATTTTACAAGTTAAAAATAATTCTGTTTTTGTTTTTAAAAACATAATTTTTTTTATGTGGCAAAAATGATTTTTTACAAGTTAATGCTTTTTTAACCTAAATGATTAATAATTAATTTTTAAAATAAAAATAAAATAATCATTTTACAAGTTAATAATTAATTATTAATCATTAATTCCAAATATTTATTTTAATTTTATTATTTTAATTATTTTATTTTAAAATTAATTATTTTATTTTTAAATTAATTATTTTATTTTAAAATAAATTATTTTAAAATGAATGAATTATTATTTATTTTAATTTTATTATTATTTTAATCATTTTTTGCCACATAATCAATGATTTTATTTTTTAATTTTTTTTGTATTGCCACATAAGAAAATAATAATATTTTAAAATTTTTTTCAATGCTACGTGTGTAATTATTTGACTTCCGTTCAAGAAATTGGACGGAATGGCCTGAATTTTCAGTTTTAGAAAGCACGGTGGTCCAATTGTATATTTTTAAAGTTCAGTGACTAATTGCTTACAAGTCGACGACCACAAGCGGATAAATGTACTTTTTGCCTAAAATCATATTAAGACTTGGCGGTGGCCGGTGGGTGTTTTTGATTTGATAAAATCATGAATAAATACCTTTTGATTTGATACTCTTTTTACCTTTTTTTTTAGTCTAGACTTTTATTTGTACGGAGTTTATTTATTTATTTATGTTTAATTATTATGATTAGTCCTTAGTTTTAAGTAATATTTTTAGAATTATGATAAAATCATGCTAATGAGATCTAAAAATTTAAATAACTCAAAACAATAACGTTCCTAATAATAGGATCACTAATATGAAGTTGGTGAATCCAGACAGATTAATACATATTATGCTTGCTCTTTTAAAGAGAATGAATGATTTCATAATTATTTATTTAGAGACACTAAAGTAAATATGTAGGTGTTTATTAGAAAATAAATTCACTGAATGTGACTCGCTTAAAGAAACACCTAATGAAGTTTTACTGTAACACCCCTTTTTCGAAAAAGAAAGGGAGGTCACGTGCAAAGCACAACAAATCTCAAAATAAATAAACAGAGCACTAACAACCTCAAAATATTAATAGTGGTGATCCAATAATAAAGTAATAAGTACAATTCTCCAAACTGAGTCAAAATAATCAAAACTTAAAATTCGAATCAACCTAAATGGTCAAAGGCAAAACTCTGATCACACTAGCTCTGAATAACTCCTCAGTAAACTGCTTGGGAAGAAAAACACGGCATGAAATCGATTGCCCAATCACGGATCTGAGATATAAAAAGATATACAACCGATATACGAAAATAATCGAGACAAAATCTTTGAACAAGCCTCAAGTCAAATCTGAGCGAAAATATAATATCCAAAAACTCGAATGGAATATAGTTGAATCAACATAATTGACGAAACCAATAAAAGAATAAAGAAATAACGAATCAAGAACTAACTCAATGACTTGAATCGAATGAAACCAACAAAACTAATCGATAAAATAATAGAAATTGAAATAAATTGTTGGAGTTATTTTATCTTGAATGAGCTCAGAAATATATCTTGCCACACAGGCAAGTCAAACTAATGCCACACAGGCAAATCAAATGATGCCACACAGGCAACCAAAATAATGCCACACAAACAAATCACACATTGGATCGCGAATCTAAATGTATGCAAATCGGATAGTGTGTTTGGCACAACATCACCAATCCGCAGAATAGAAAACTAGGGTTAACCCATAAGCCTCCCACAACAACACACCAAATGGCCCACTTCCTCCGGAGCCCAAAATGGAGACGCCGTGGATTAATCACACTGCCACGGAAAGTGTCATGAATGCCAAGATGACATGCCTGTGGTACCCCCACAGGTGGTTATAGCTCCGGTATACCCTACGATATATTGTAACAAAATACCATGTCACATCACATGCAACATAATACCAACAAAAGGGTTCTAAATGTACATGTTGAACTGAATCAAATTGTAAGACCCCAACTTATTATTAATGAAATTTAATTTTCTCTATTTATTATTTTGAAATAGTAAGGGTTGATTCGATTAATGTGGATAGTTATGGGTAAAATACGCAAATATTTCAAAATAAGTAAGTGGTTATAAAATATTCATTGTTGTCGGGAATATTAGTTAGGTCGTGGAATATTCTTTTCATTTGTGGGAATATTAAATGCGACCAGTAGCAGATCTTTTGTGGGCCCCATAACTAAAAAAGCGATTGGATGAAGAAAACGACAAATATAAGTTGTTTAAAAATAACTGCGTAGTTGTTATCACAGTTATCTTTCGTTAAAAATACTTTCGGCGGTTAAAACACGAAGAAGATACGGTATTGCACCAATTATTGATTCTTACGTAAGAAGCCACTACTCAATAATGGTTACGATATTAATTCTCGATTTTTATTGATTTAATAATTGTTGCGTTGATATTTTATATTCTTTGTTGTTTCAATAATTGTCATTACACAAAGATATTTTTCATTATCGAAACAATAATTCATATTATCTGAATAATATTATTAGATAACATTATTGGCAATGTCTAGAAAGTTACATCTCAAGGAGAGGTTTGGTCACCTAATTGCTTGCTACCAAGAAGGAAAAATTCTTATTGGAAAGCCCCACTTTCTTTGGGAATTATGCAGTTGTCGATATTGTAATTCGGTAATATTATTTGTGAATAATTAATTATTGATTCATATGATGAGGAAAATAATAATTTTATGTGGATATAGATGGAGAAAATTTTAAATGTGACAATTGTTGAAAATTGAAAATTTATTTTTTTTGATAAAATAATTCATTTAAATATATAATTATATTTTAATAATATAATAATGATGATATTTTTATAACGAACGTGGGATATATGAGTATACGAGGAGGAAGAGTATTTTTGTTGCAATAAACGTTTAAAACATGTTAAACATGTCGGTGGACCCCATTTATTGACTGATATTTGATTATAGCCTCTAAAATCGTCCGTTTGTGGATTTAGGTCAATTTCTATTTAGAATTTGGAAAAACTTTCTTCTGCAAAGTTGTAGAGAATTGAATTTCCTATAAAAAACGTGAGTTTTGAATTTTCTGACAAAAGGGCTATTTATTATGAATTATTGAAGTTCTGAAGCTCCGAAATAATTAATTTTTGGAAGTTTAAAATATTTTAAATATGAAAAACGTTTTTTGTCATTATTGTGTGTTTTACATGTGTTGGAGTTTTCTGAATTCAGATCCTTAAAAGTGGGCGTAGAAATTATAATATATATATTAATATTTTATTAAATTTTACGCTTTGGTGTTCTAAGCATTTTCCTATAAATAAGGTCTTAGGTTAGAATTGAAAATCACACTGAATCGAATTTTCTCTCTCTATATTATCGGCGTATTCTTGTGAGTATTTTGAGTATATTTTGAGTATTCTTATATCTGCAAGTTCAAGTTTCATATGCTTTATATCCTGTTTTAATGGAAATCTTGATCTTTTGATGTAAGGATATTTTTTTTCGTAATGATATTATTTCTTCAATATCATTATCTTTGAAATATTGATCCGAAATTTTTATCAAATTTGGAACTTTTGGTGTTTGAGTTTCTTATTCACGTATACTAAGACTATTCACGTATATCTGATTCTATTCACGAATCTGACCTTATTCATCAAAAATAAAAATTTTCCTTTTCGTCCAAAATATCTATTCGGATACTAGTTTTGATTGTATCCATGTTTTGATCATTCTTGAATTTTACACTTATGATTATTTTTTGAGGTATTGTTGGACATGGATAAAACAAAGTCACGAATCCTTAATTCTTAATCCTTGTCATTTTGTTTCACCGGATTCATTTCTTTAAAATATTTTTCATCATCCTCGCCTCTTAAATGATGATATTATTGAATATCTTTGGCACAGTAGTGCGAAGATGAATGATTTCGATGAATATCTTTGGCCCGTAGTGCAAAGATGAACATGTGTTTAGATGAACATGACTAATGATGAATATCTTTGGCTGTGGTGCAAAGATGAATATTTGATTCCGATATATATATCGATTGATGTTACGGGGATAAAAGATAGAGCGATGAACTTTTAAATTAAATACATAGAAGATAGTAGTTTGCATTCTCTACTTAACCCTTCTAATGAATTATTATTTCCGCTGCGAATATTGATTTAAAACTTGTTGTCTATTGTATTCTATTAGATTTTTCCCTGTTGAAGACTAACGATAATTTGTTGTATATTATCTTAGTCATAATATTCTTTTCTTGGGCTAGTTGAGCTCACCCTTTTCCTTTTTGTTCCATTTTTCTTCTCAGGATGCGAGAATATAGCGAGTACTAGTCGGGGTATGGAATGAAGGTTCTAGAGAGAGTTGTTTAGTAGTCCTCACCATTTTTATAAAATAATGTATCAATAAATGTGATGAGGATTTATTTGAGTATAGATATTGTCTAGAAGATAATATTTGTATTCAAACTCATAGTTTTACTGTTGTAATAATAAAGTTATAGTTATTTCTGTACCATGTATTGACAACTCAGAATGGGTGATGTATACCTATTTTGGGGGCGTCTCACAAATTCTATTCACAAGGTCTCAAAAAGAAGGTAGCAACATGCACCGCACTATAATTATCAAAAAATAATTAGTACTAAACATGATAACCTAATTCAAAGAGTACAAATACGAGTCATATGTATCAACTCCAAAATGAAACTAATATATTTATTTCACAGGAAACAATTATGTGAAATTATAATAGAATTCAAAATAAGGAAACAAACGAACAAATCAAATTTAACAAGAGTATCGCTGAAATAGTACGGAATCCGTACCTGATACTTCCAAACCATTTATAGCACACTACACAAAATGTTACCCTCAAATGCCAACAATATCAAATACGAAACGTTATTCGCAACCTAAACATATTCACCTCAAATTAAAAACAATCCAAACTAATAAATTCCAAATTAATTCATAATCTATTTAATATGCCTTTAATCATCATCTTTTATCAATAATTAATACTCCAAAATTTATATTCCAAGAATAACTCTGTCAATTCCCTCCGTCCGACCTAATAAAATACAATAAAATTTTATTACAATTTTAACCATTCTTAACATAGTATTATTTAATTTATTATTAATAACTTTTATAACTATCTTAAGCAAAATTAATTAATTTAAATTAATATACATAACTTCAATTTAATTTATCAATTCCGATTTATAAGTTTCATATTCAAATACTTATTAAAATATAATTTTATATATATATAAACGACGTAATCACTACTACAATTCGCAAATTTACACGATCTCTCTCTCTATATATATATATATATCCTATATATATATATATATATATATATATATATATATAAAAAAATAATGAAGCATGCAAGCAATCAACTTTCAAGAATCAACCACTTACTTTATTAAAACCATTCCCATCACCCCTTTACACGATTATAACAGTTATATCAAAGTTTAGAAGAAAAAAAAATGACTACGACTGTTGCTAATTAATTTGCATCTATTAATTTATTAATTAACCAATTTTTTTTTTGTTTCTGTACAATTGAAAACGGTGAAAAACAATAGAATTGATAAAAAGATGGTGGGTCATATGCTATGATTATTGGACAGAAGCATTTAATTTCTATTAACTAATTAGCTTAAACAAAATTGGTACAAGAAGTCAAGAAGCATGTTTTCAATTATCCATGATTATTACACTTCACAATTAATTTTTAATAACAACTCAGATAGAGACTTACATGTATTGCAAAAGAAATTTAATTTCTCCTCTTTCGTTCCTTTCTTATTCTTTGCTTCTTTTTTGTTCTTTTACGTATCAAAACTAATGACCAGTAGAACTAGGTTTTACCTATCTATTTATGTATTAAAATATCTTATAACTTTTCTTAATTATAATAGAATTTAATATTACCCAAATATGAATTAAAACCCAATTAGTTTTAAGGCCCAATTTAATGAAATTCCTCACTTATTATAGTCCACATAAATTAAAGGGTAAATTACATATATCAGTACATTTTTAGAAATAATTACAAAAATCATACACCTATAAAATAATTACAAAAATATTACACTTTTTCATATTTATTTACAATATTAGTGTAATTAGAATTCCTTAATTTAAGGGATTAATATTAATTGGTTGATATGGCAAATCGGGTGGTTTTTTTTGAAACGCGTGTTCCTATATAAATAAACCTTTTTTTTCTCCCAACTTCCATAATTTTCGTACTTTCTCTCTCTAAAATCTTCTTCTTCTTCTTTTTCTTCTTCTTCTTCTTCATAGTTGTTAGACTAATTAACTGAACACTGCATCTGAGGTTAATGAATATTTTTCTTCTTCTTCATCATAGTTGTTCGTTACTTTCGGTGGCGTAAATTGGTTAATGAATATTTATCTCCTTGAAAGTTATTGGGGATCTGTTGGTTTGCATTGTCTAATAGTCCTTTATTTTTTTTTATTGTTTTTAATTTACTTTGCTTTGACTTGTTGATTCACGGTGTTGTTCAAGTTAGTGAAAAGAAGGTTTTGGATCGAAAAGATACATGTTCTATTATCGAGATAATAGAAATTTTGATTCAAACTTGCCTCTTGATGTTATTCTAAAGAGATCATGGCGACAAATGTCAATGGGAAAAAGCTCAAGTTCATAGCGGAAGATATTTCCAAACCAAAAATTTTAAAGGTGTGTTAATTTAAATTTTGTTATTATTATTATCATATAACCATTTGGTTATTACGCATTATATTTTTGGTTCTTTATTAATTTGGAATTCGGATATCATTTTTGTTACCTTGATTTGGTATTTTGGTTATTTTTTTATGTTGTTATGGTTACCATGTATTTGCTTAGTACACATGGTTGACTAAACTGATTTCGGTGTACATGTTATTTATGTATTGGTTACTATTAATATATGTTTTGGTTACTAACATATAACTGTTTGGTTACTTCATTAGTATATTTTTTGTAACTGTTAGCTTATGATTTGGATACCATTCTTTTTTCCTCAATTGGGATTTTGGTTACTTTTATATGTTATTTTGGTTACAATGTATTTGCTTAGTATATACATTGATTGACTAAACTAAGTTTGGACTACATGTTGTTTAATATATTAGACTAATTTCTAGGGGCTTGATGTAATGCTTACGTTGTAGCTACGTCAAGCAATAAAAAATAGATACTATCATATAACTGTTTGGTTACTTCTGCATTATGTTTTGGTTACTGTTAGCTTGAGATTCGGATACCATGTTTGTTACCTTGATTTGGTATTTTGGTTACTTTTTTATGTTGTTATGGTTACCATGTATTTGCTTAGTATACATGGTTGACTAAACTGGTTTTGGTGTACATGTTGTTTATGTATTGGTTACCATTAAAACATATTTTGGTTACTATCATATAAATATTTGGTTACTTATTTAGTATGTTTTTGGTTACTATTAGTTTCTGATTTGGATTCCATTTTTGTTTCTTTGAGTTGGGATTTTGCTTACTATTTTTTGTTGTTCTGGTTACCATATATTTGTTTAATATATGGGTTGACTAAACTTTTTTTGGTCTATATGTTGTTTATGTATTGCTTACCATTAATATATGTTTTGGTTACTTAACATATAACCATGCTTTTGGTTACTTCATTAGTATATTTTTTTTTCTTTGCTAAACTTATAATTTGGATACCATTCTTTTCTCTCAATTGAGATTTTGGTTACTTTTATATGTTATTTTGGTTACAATGTATTTATTTGGTAAACTGTTTATGATATAAATATTGTTTATATCACGTTACTAATGATATGTAAAATCGATTTTTTTTTTGCGCTTATGGAATCTTTCTTATGAGGAGTCTGATAGAAAATTCATTGGAAAAGTTATAAATTGGTGTGACATGGAAGTCCCCTGCATTATTACCAAGAAATTGAACCCAAGACAGTTGAAGAAGTTTAAGGCATCATTAGTTTGTGGATGTATTATTTTTATAAATAATAAACCCAAGTCATAATAAATCATGTATTTGCTTAGTATACATTGATGTATTATTTTTGTAAATTCCTTTAAATATATTCTACAAGGTTTATGCTATTCTATTTCTACTTCCATTTTCACAAATACATCTTACATGTTCTGGTTACTTTCATATAACTATTTGGTTACTTCTTTATTATATTTTGGTTACTGTTACCTTATGGTTTGGCTACTATTATTGTGTCCTCAATGTGGGATTTCGGATACTTTTATTTTTTTATTCTGGTTAATATGTAATTGTTTAGTATACATGGATTGCCTAAACTGGGTTTCATTACATGATGTTTCTGTTTTGGTTACCATTAAAACCTCATTATGGTTACTTATCATATAATTATATGGTTCTTTGTTTTATTATGTTACATTATGGTTATAGTATACATGGATTGCTTAAACTGAGTTTCATTACATGATATTTCTGTTTTTGTTACCATTAAAATCTGTTATGGTTACTATCATATTATATGGTTACTGTTTTATTATGTTACATTATGGTTACTGTTATTAGTAACGAGATAATTACAAGTTTGTATCGAACAAAAACATCAATTGTTAAATGTACGTATGTGAGTGTCCTGTTTATCTACAAGCTTGTTAGTAACGGATATAATTATCATGATAGTTACTAGCTTGTTAAGTAACGAGATAATTATAAACTTGTATCAAGACCGTATATAAAGCTTGTATATGTTTACTTTATATTGATAACTCATTGTAAGACCCAGTTTTATAAATAAAGATGAATTTTCTATAAATATTATTTTTGAATATTATGGAATAATTTGATATAATGTTATAAATATGGGTAATATTTATAAATTTTACCAAAGTATACTGATGGTTATATTATATTCGATTGGTTGGAATATTCGGTTTAGCGAGGGAATATTCGTCTACAACTACTCAATCATTGGTGGACCCACAATGTAATTATTGTCGGATTGAGAAAAAAGACAAAAATATTTTATTGAAATAACGGCGGAAGTTTTACCGTTGATCTTTGTTGAACTACTCGGTAGTAAAAGTACGATGTCGTGTGGTTGCGTAAGTAGCTTACACGGTATTGATTATCGATGCTTATGTGAGAAGTCACTTAGTTTGATTCCATTATTGTCGATTAATAATATGAATTATTATAGCGATAATGACGTTTTGTTTTATTCAGATTATTAACGTAATAAAAAGCGAAACATCTTTTATATAAAATGAGAATTTTATTAAAGTTATTTTATAAATAAAATATATTATATTTTATTATGCATAGTGTTTTGCGTAGTGTTTGCATAAGTAAAATGTTTTTATATAAATAGAATATATTATATTTTATTTAAAAGATTTTGCTTTAAATATGGACCGTCGATTAAAGTAAATCAATCTGAATGAGTTCATGGATTAATTCTTATGCATTCCATTTTCCTATATATAGAAGCTCATTCCTTCATTATTTTCTTACGAATTCATTGAAACTCTGAGAGAGAATTATAGAGAGAAAGTATAGAGAAAGTTATAGAAAGAAGAAGAGTATTCTGCTACTTCACTACTTCTATATTCAGTTCTTTTTACGGTGAGGGGTGTTATTCTTTCTTCTTGAAGAGAACTTACATTATTCCATTCACTATTATTCTGCTGGAATAACTTTTGTAAAAGTGGCATACCCTATACATAACTTTGTATCACGCGGTATACCCTATACTTGGTGAAATCCTTATGTTATTCCATTGCTTATTATTACATTGGAATAACTCGTGATACGCTGATACACCCTATACTTGATGACATTTCTTCTATTATTCTCATTGGAACATCCTGTGCATGTGTTTTACACCTAACCGGTTCCGCTCTTTATTATTATTACATTGGAACATCACATCATGTGTTTTACACCGACCGTTCCGCTTTTTTATTATTATTCGTTGGAACATCCTGTCTGCATGTGTTTTACACCGGACTGGTTAAAATCTTTATCATTCTCGCTGGAATATCCTATACATGTTTTACACCGGATCCGTTCCATCTTTATTATTCTCGTTGGAACATCCCGCTTTGTGAATTTCACCCGACCGGTTCCGTTATTATTATTACATTGAATAACTTTATACTATGCAAAGTACTGCATGCGTGGTGATTTCTTTTGTTATTCCATTCTTTATTATACCCAGTTGGTTAAAACTTTGACTTCTATACTCCATGAAATTAGTAGAATATCCTTGATATTTGCGTTTCATCCAGTATCTTTTCATGGAAATATTCTTCTGATCATTCTTGAATTTTACTCTACAAAGAAGTATCATGTTTGACAGTTTGGACGTTAAAAATTCTGGATAAAATAATTCTTGAACTTGTTTTATTGAATTCTTATATCATTGTCATCATCCTCATTTTTATATTTTTTAAAGTCATCTCGTGGCACCGTAGAGCATGGATGGACTTGGTATGATTATGACCGAGGATTATTCTTTAGTAATCATGACCGTAATGTTACAAAATGATGTGGTAAAAAAAAAAAAAACTCGATGGTAGTAGTGCGTTGATGGATGATTGTTGGCATGATCATGACCATTAATGAATACACAACTATTCTCGTAGTAGTAGTGCGAGAATAATAATTGTGATCGTGATACTAAAGAATATCCTTGGCGAAGTAGTAGTGCGGGGTGATTCGATGATGTGGATTATTTATTAAAGTGAGTCTCAAATATAACGATGATGAAAAACCTTTAAAAATCATAAAAGATAGTAGATTTTATTTTCTACTGACTCTTTTAATGGATTGCATATTCCTACCGATTAAACCGGTTGTCTATTATATTTTATCGGTTTAACATTGTTGAAGACTATTGATAATTTATTTTGCATTATCTTAGTCATAATATTTCTTCTTGAGCTAGTTGAGCTCACCCTTTCTTTCACCACCGTTCTCTTGAGAAATGAGAATATAAATTTGGGGACGAGTCGGGAAACGGTGATGGTCCTCAAGATAGCATTAGTAGTCCTCACTATTCTGGTGAAATAGTGTGATAATAATTGTAATGAGGACTTTTTGTTTGAGTTTGTATAATATCTAGTAGAGCGATATTTGTATTTAAACTCACGATTTATGTCGTATTGTACACCTACGCTTATGTTAATAAGTTGTATTTAAATTACATACGTATGTAAGTGGCGACCCAAGATGGGTGATGTATACCTAATTTTGGGGCGCGTCACGGTTGAATATCAAAGCTAAGGGATATGATCCTGGCTAAGATGTGAGAAAAGTACTAGGAGGGAGAGGCGGGGAATACCTTCGCTAGTATGACCTACCTAAGTTTTTGTCTTATTTTATTGGTGGAATCCGAATATAAAGATAATTGTTAAATGTCAATTAATCTTTTGTTTTGTGGCGATGTCTGAAAATGACATCCGAGAATGTTGAGAATAAGAATGGAGACAAAGCGATCGTTGATTCACCACATATCAATAATCGTGATAATGTGCATCGAAGGCGACAATCCTCACGTGCAACAACAACACCGACCAAATGATGAATGATCAAATGTTCGAGGCTTTATGCATTTATATGCAATGCGAGGCGCGACTCACTCTCATCCCAAAACGTAGGGAAACACGGAAAACTCTGCGGCGGTCACCGCTAAACAATTCAAGGAGCTGGGACCACCGGAGTTTAAGGAGAGCCAAAACCACTTCGGCGGAAGCATGGATAAAGCAGATTACCAAGATATTTGATGTATTGGGATGCTCAGAGAACAAAAGGTTCCCTTTGCCGCCTTTTATGTTGCGGCGGAGAGAAGCGGATTCTTGATGGGGAATCGGTAAAACGTACTCAACTTCTTTGTCTTCAAGATATCTTGGGAGAAGTTCCAGAGTTGCGTTCAACGACAAATACTTTCCCGAAAGTATTCGCCACACGAAGGAGGTGGAGTTTATCAAGTTGGAACAAAACAATATGACCGTGTCGCAATACGAGGCAAAATTTGCGGAGTTATCACGGTTCGTCCCCACTTGGTGGATAATGAAGAGAATGGCGCGAATGTTTTTAAGAGGTTTGAAGTCGGAGATACGTCAACATCTTATTTCTCATAAACCGTGTTTGTATTCGATGTTGTAAATAGGGCTCGATTAGTGGAGCGCGATAACGAGTCAACTTAACTAAAAGAGCGGTAAACGCGTGAAGTTATAATACCGGTGGTAGTAGTCATCGGCGGTGACAAACAAGCGTGGAGGAATCAACAGGCGGATATGGTAACCACTTGGTGGTAATCGAGGCCAAAACAATAAGAATGGACATTTCAAGAAACGGAGATTCAACAATGATGGAAAGACGTCAGCACCAGCACCCGTTGTTAAGGAAGGAGAAAGACCACCTATCATATGCTTCAAATGCGGAGAAGAGGGACACATCAGTCCGAACTGTGCCATGCCTTCCAAAGCATGTTATAATTGTGGAAGAGAAGGTCACTTAGCTCGATTTTGTCGTTTACCGAAGACAAATTCAACTAGGATGGAGGCACCAAAGGCCGTCCCAGAAAAGTCAAAACCAAGAGTAGTCTGAGGAGAGCGTTTGTTGTGACCTCCCGTAAAGCAAGGAACCCGAATGAGGTCATCACGGATAAGCTTATCATAAACTCTAATGAAGTCTACACTTTATTTGATACCGGTTCTACCCATTCTTTTATTTCTCCTACTTGCGCTCATCGATTAAATTTGACTCCGGAGAAATTAGACTTTGACTTATCTGTGGAAACTCCGTTGGGAGAAACCTTCATTACATCCACTGCTTATAAGTCTTGTTTGGTTCAAATCGGTACCCTCACATTACTGTCGATCTTATTTCATTAAAAATACTTGCATTTGGCGTGATTCTAGGGATTGATTGGTTAACTACTTATCATGCAAAATTAATTATTTTAAGTAAGGTTGTTAGCTTTTATATTCCTAATCAACCTATTATCGAATTCAAACGACCAAACCATTAAAATCAATCACGGTCATCTCAAGCCATAAAGCTATTCGCTTTATTGAAAAATGGATGTCAAGCTTTCTTAGCTCATGTCACGATTTAAACAAAAATATACGCCGTTTTGAGCGATATTTCTATTGTTAATAAATTTCCGACGTATTCCCAGAAGAACTTCCTCGCCTACCCCAGGCGTGAAATTGAATTTTGTATCGACCTTGAACTCAGGTACAAAACCTATTTCCAAAGCCCCATATCAAATGGCTCTATTGAACTTCGAGAGTTAAAGACCCAACTGCGAGGAATTGTTAGACATCGGCTTTATTCGTCCCAGTACTTCCTCGGGGTGCTCTGCTTATTCGTGTGAAGAAGAAAGATGGGAGTATGCGACTTTGTATTGATTATCGAGGAGTTGAATCATGTCACCATCAAAAATAGGTATCCATTGCCACGTATTGATGACTGTTTGACCAACCGCAAGGAGCCAAATTCTTTTCAAAGATTGATCTTAGTTCCTGATATCACCAATTGAAGATTAGAATCACCGAAATTCCAAAGACGGCTTCGAAACTCCCTAAGATGCGGGCATTATGAATTCTAGTCATGTCCTTTGGATTGACTAATGCTCCTAACGCCTTCATGGATATGATGAACCGAGTATTCAAGGAATATTTAGATCACTTTGTGGTCGTCTTTATTGATGACATCCTTATTTATTCCAAAAGCCGTGAAGATCATGAGCAACACTTGAGGTGACACTCCAAAAAGCTTCGTGAATATAAGCTTTATGCCAAGTTGAAGAAATCGAGTTCGGCTTGAAGAAGTAGCATTCCTTGGGCACGTGGTATCAAGTCATGGAATATCTGTTGACCCGCAAAGATCAAAGCTATTCAAAGTCGGGAACAACCTAAATCGATGGATCAAGTACGTAGCTTTCTCGGTTTAAATTGGTTATTATCGGAGATTCGTGGAAGGATTTTCTCGAATCGCTACTCCATCGACTCAAATTCGACTTGAAAAGATACAAAGTTCGGTTGGAGCGAAGAATGTGAGAAGAATTTTCAAGAACTCAAGAAGAGACTTATTTCAAAGACTGCTCGACAATACCATTTGGCTCGGAGGATTTGTCATCTACAAGTGATGCTTGAGCAAAGGGTTGGGATGTGTTCTTATGCAACATGGAAAGTTATAGCCTATGCCTCGCGACAACTCAAAGAATATGAGAGGAATTATCCTACTCATGATCTGGAGTTAGCGAGATGTTGTCTTTGCAGACTTAAAATTTGGAGGCATTACTTGTATGGGGAGAAAGTGGAGATCTTTACGGATCATAAAAGCCTCAAATATTTCTTCACTCAAAAGGAACTCAACACGCGACAACGACGTTGGCTTGAATCTGCTGAAAGATTATGATCATACCATCCAATACCATCCTCGAAAAGCGAACGTGATAGGCGATGCATTGAGTAGAAGATCGTTATGCAAGTCTGAGTGCGTTATTGTCAACACACAAGGCCCATTTTGTGTGACTTGCAAAGGATGGAGATAGAGTTAAAGACTCTGTGGGGCGCGTGTGATGATAGCAAATATCTGAGTAGAACCGACTTTAATCGATAAAGTTAAAGTTTGCGCCGCTGAGACACGGAGCGATCGTATGAAAAAAGAAAGTCTGAGAGGTCTTATCTTGGGAAGCAAGAATCGATGAAGAAGGAATACTTGAGTCAACTCCGCTTTGTGTTCTAACGACCACGATTTAAAGTATAATATCATGATGGAGGCGCATGACACACCATTTGCAATCCATCTCAGGAGTACCAAAATGTATCATGATATTCGCCATACATTTTGGTGGAGCAATATGAAGAGGAGAGAAATAAGCCGTTGTTTATCTCAAGGTGTCTAACTTGTCAACGAGTTAAAAGCGAGCATCAAGTACCAAAAGGTCCATTGCAACCACTTGAAATTCCAGAATGGAAGTGGGAGCACATTACCATGGATTTCGTTCTGGGGTCTTCCTAAGGTTTCTCAAGGCATTGATGCGATTTGGGTCATTGTTGATAGATTGACCAAGTCTGCTCATTTCTTACCGACATCGAGAAACTTATACACTTGAACGTCTTGCTCAGATGTACATAAACGAGATTGTAAGATCGCATGGTATCTTGGGGATCCATAGTTTCGATCGAGACCCAAGATTCACTTCACGATTTTGGGTTAGTTTGCAAAAAGCTATGGGCACGGACTTACGATTTAGCTTTCAAGATATCATCCTCGAGACATTTGACCTTTACGACGGAGAGGACTATTCAAACTCTTGAAGATCTATTAAGACTCTGTGTTCTTGATTTCAAGGGAGTTGGGACAAGTTTTTACCATTGGTGGAGTTTTCCTACAACAACAAGCTTATCAAGCAAGTATTGGCATGGCTCTCATAAAAGATAGTAGATTTTATTTTCTACTGACTCTTTTAATGGATTGCATATTCATTCCGCAGATTAAACCGGTTGTCTATTGTATTTTATCGGTTTAACATTGTTGAAGACTATTAATAATTTATTTTGCATTATCTTAGTCATAATATTTCTTCTTGGGCTAGTTGAGCTCACCCTTTCTTTCACCGTTCTCTTGAAAATGAGAATATATAAATTTGGGTCGAGTCTGGGAAACGAGTGATGGTCCTGAAGATAAGATTAGTAGTCCCTCACTATTCTCAAAATAGTGTGATAATAATTGTAATGAGGACTTTTTGTTTGAGTTTGTATAATATCTAGTAGACGATATTTGTATTTAAACTCACGCTTTATGTCGTATTGCATACGACGCTTATGTTAATAAGTTGTATTTAAATTCTGTACCATGTAAGTGGCGACCCAAGATGGGTGATGTATACCTAATTTTGGGGGCGTCACACTCATGATGAAATCAAAAATTAAAATATTAATCAACATCAATTTTGGTTACTGTACACCATCAAAATTGTTACCAACCATGTGGTTAATGGTTACTAACAGTAAACAATTATATATTCCTGTAAACAATTAAATTTGTTGTATTGGTTACTGTCAGTCTCCATTGTCTAACAACTGAATAAATATTGTAAAGTAACCAAATCAATATTAGATAAACTAAAATTACATAAACTTAGTAACGAACATAAACCACATTTTTACATGCAATTTTGAAGGCCTAAATGATGGAATTTGACTAAAAACCCCCGTAGCTCAGTTCACAGTGAAAAGCTTGTGACTTTTGATCGTTGAACCATTTCCAATGAAATTAGGCTCCGAAAACGCCAAAATCTGACACTCCAAATTTGACAGAAATTGCCAAATTGTCACTGCAACCAATTATATTGTAACCAATTAAATAGTATATAACAACCAATATATATATAATCATATTAACAGTTGTGTGAAGGTAACCAATGTAGTCAATAAGTAACCACCAATATAAAAGAAACAATTATAAAACTCAATAACATTATATAGTAACCAAATAAACACCTTTCAGTATCTAAATAATTATTATACACTAACCAAGATATATGTAATTAGTAGCGAAGATTATAAAAATATTTTTACATTCATTTTACAACCAAAACAATCAAGAATGACTTTCGCTTCAAATTAAAGAATAACAATGTATGAAGGTAACCAATGTAGTTAATCAAGAACCATCAATATAAAAAATCAAAGATAAAAAACACGAATATTATGTAGTAACCATTGTAATATAACACGATAAACAAATCAACATTATATACTAACCAAATCCAGACTAGACAGTAACCAACATATATTTACTTAGTATCCATAACATAATACATATTTGACATGCATTTTACAGCAAAAACAAACAATATAAAAAACATCAATATGTACTTAAAGATTCAACAGTTGCAGGAAGGTAACCGATGTATTTAATAAGTAACCATCAATATAAAAAACATCCGTAGAATATACATTTAAAGTATACAGCAACCAAATAAACATTATACAGTAACCAAATCAATAATAAACAGTAACCAATTTATATGTACTTAGTAACCAGAATATAAAACATATTTTTACATGCATTTTGAAATCAAAACAATTAATATCTTGACTTTGTTACCAATTAAAGAATGAAAAACTTAAGAAATGTAACCAATATACGGTATATAGTAACTACTGGGTAACCAAATAAACATTTAAAGTATTCAAAGAACCAAATAAACATTATACAATAACTAAATCAATAATAAACAAATAACTAATTTATATGTACTTAGTAAACTGTATATAAAACATATTTTTACATGTATTTTGAAATCAAAACATTCAAAGATATCTTGACTTTGTTACCAATTAAAGAGCGAAAAACTTAAGAAAGGTAACTTGATATCTGAGTATATAAGTAACCACTTGGTAACCAAATAAACATTATACAGTAACCAAATCAATAATAAACAGTAACCAATTTATATGTACTTAGTAACCAGAATATAAAACAGATTTTTACATGCATTTTGAAATCAAAACCGTCAGTATACTGACTTTGTTACCAATTAAAGAGCGAAAAACTTAAGAAAGGTAACCAATATACGAGTATATAGTACCCACGAGTTAACAATATGCATATAAACTTTAAACTCAAAGTTGTTACAGAGGTTGATTTCTGATCTTGAAGTTGTTGTTGATCTTGAAGTTGCTGTTGATCTACTCCTCTATTATCCGATCTCAGAGTTCCATGTCGTCTTCTCCGATCGATCTGTCGTTGCTCTGTTTTTTCTGATCTCCAAGTTGTCTTTTTTTTCATTAGCATGAATTTAGGATCGGTCAGTTGAAAATATGAAAGTCGATAACTGACGTGTAGGGAGTTAATGACGCGTAATTTTAGCAAGGTAATATTGTGTTGTTTTATTTTTGTAATTATGTTGTGTGTGTTTTATTTTTGTAATTATTTTCTAATTGTTGTATATTAGTGTTAAGGACCCTAAATTAAATACAAGTTGACCCAAATAAAAACAAGGTCCAATTAATATGTTTTAAAATTAAATATATATTATTTTTTTTCGGGTATTACATTTACATACATGTCAATAAGAGTTCCTATACTCATAGTTATACAAGTGGTCCGTCATATTCCTTAAGATTCTTTAGGTATATAAAAAAAATTTATTCGAGTATAACAAAGTGTACATGGAGATAAGTAGATGAATAACAAAGAATCATCCATTTCCAATAAAGAGAGAGAATCTCCTACGCGTGGATGTAAATTAGGAAGGAGTTTTCTAATTTATATTAATTTGAGTTGTGTTTCTGATAATTGAAATGCATATAATCGAATAAGTAAAACTTGACAGATAATTTCATGTTTTATATTTGATTGAGACATTATGTGGTAGAAGAATTTATTTATACGAAAATTATTTACTAAATAAGTTTTTTTGTGGTTAAACGTTGATATATGTTGAGAGGTCACTCATGATGTAGAATAAATATAACTAATTTTATTAATTATATACAAGACTTAAAAGAGTTTTACTCGTTTAAATGAAAGTGGAATAATTCTATTTTTATTTATTCTACTACCGACATAATATTGAACCTAAAGTGTCACACCATAAAAGAAATATTAATTTAGAAGTAATTGACTCAAATAATAATAAATTAAGTATATTTAAGTTGTACCATGGTTAAACAAAGTAAATAACTTCATATTTATAATAAAATATTTAAAAAATACTAATTATAAATTAATAAAAAGTATTCTTATTCATTCTTATTATTATTATTATTATTATTATAAATAATTTAATTCATAAATAGTTTATGAATTAGATTAAAAAACCTAAATCTTAAAGAGTTTAGAAAAGAAGATTTGTCTATGTAAGGAGAGACCTTATTATAGATTTAATTAAGGTTGAGTACACTACTATTACTATTATTCTCTCAAGCCTAAATAGTTTATGAGAGATAGATAAAAAAAGATTAACTATGACATAACTTTAAATATTTTTTTCTTCATCTATATTATCTTGGTGGATCACATTTGGAGTGTTACACACCAGTGATAATTAATAATACTCCCTCCGTTCTTAAAAAGATTGTCTTTTAAAGTTTTGGCACATGGATTAAAAAGTGTCATTTACCAAGTAAAATTTGTTTGAAATTCCATCACTACTCCTTTATGGGAAATTGAAAACTATTAATACAAGGGAGAGAAATTCTTAGGACAATAAGAGAAGGTAGGGGTAATATAGGAAAGTAAATAATTTATTCTCCTCGAAAGTTATAAACGACAAACTTTTTGGAACAAATTTTTTCTCCTAAAACGACAATCTTTTAGGAACGGAGAGAGTATTTTATAGGTAATTTACAATTATTATATTTATTTGTACTAAAACTAAATAACTTCATATAAATTTTAAATTTTAAAATTTCGGGAATTAATTTTAAAAAATCAAAATATACCTCTATTTTTGAAACAGAGAGAGTATTTAACATAAAAGTTAGTTGAATAAATTTTAATATTAATATAATAGTTAATTTATTTAATATTACTAAGTATTAGTTGATTAAAATTTTATTAGTATTTAATATTCTATGAACATAAACAAAATGAGATTAAACTTTAATTACTTTTTTACTCACACTCATAAAAAAGTTAAAGAAGACAAAAACATGCTGTAATAATTGTGAATTTTTAATGATTAATTAGAATTTTGAACACGGATTAAATACTAGGACCATGATTTTTTTAAAATTTAAACCAAGATATTTATTGGACATGCTGAAGAAGCACAAATTTTTTTCTGTTTAAGATATTTTATTTAGTGACAGCTTTGCCATTTATCGTTTTTATTAACGAGTATTTGACATTTTATTATTTTATCAATTAAAATTACATAGATAGAGGATACACAAAAACTTATTTTATATATGACAATGCTATTTATATAATTTATTTAAAAATATTTACCGATATTTTTTTTTTAATTAGAACTCGCCCCATACTTGCCCAGAAACATAACCATTGGCCGTTTATCTTGGTGCTGCATACTTCTTTTGTGCTGCATGGCTTTGACAGATAAACAATGTTCCAGACCTGTTGAAGTCAAAAAAATCTAAGAAGTATCAGTTACTATAACTTACTTAGCAGTTAGCATGGCTGTATTATAAATGGTGTCCTGCATTTGAATGTTTGTCTATGTCAATAATCGAATGCAGTGAAAACATTTCCTGGAGAAAATATAATGCATAAAATGTCCTGAATCCGTGATATATCTTGTACAATTTCTACAAGTATTCTCAAACGAGGAATCTACACAGAATAATTTCCGAACGTCTTAACAAGATAATTTACTCGTTTGTAATAAATATTATAGCATGAATTTAACCCAAAAATAATCATTGAACATATAAACAGAACACGGTAATAACCTACATTTCAACTACAACAAAAACGAATGTAGATATCCATTGTTAACCTAAGACCTTTCCAAACAAACACGGTAATAACCTAAGACTGTTGCCAAACATACACAGGTAAATTTGCTAACATATTCTATGTTGCCTTGCTCATATAAAGAGGCCAAACATTGCCAATCATGAATCTGAAATATTGACACTAAAGAAGGTCTAGTTGACTGGTAAAATAGATCAAACAAGGCAAAGAGGCGCAAAACCTGTGAGCTCTTTGCAATCTTTTTCCATCATTACACACTGTTACCATTATGTTACTTTTGGGTTGCCTCCAATTAAGATTCAAAAAACAACTTTAAAACCAAAACCAAAATAAAAAGATATGATTTCATTCCAATACTATATATTGAATATGGTATAGCAGAAAAAGAAAATAAAGATTCAAATAAACTAACACAATATCAGGAATGGCAATGTCAGAGACCAAATGACAGATGATAAATGACAAGTACATGGCTATACACTTCTTCCAATTATGAAGAGAAAAAATAGAAAAATAGAAAAATAAGGGTTCAATTCCAGAAACATGTCTGATTTTCTGAATTAATATTACATGCATTATGGATCATATTGATAGTAGTTTCTTCAAGTAAAATAGGAATACAACTAGAAAGTGCAAAATCATCTTATATGGAAATTGAAATAGTGAAAATTATTGCAAGAATACTGCATACCTATTCACAGATCATAATACCAAGATAATTTATGATTAAAGGCTCGAGGCATTGAACAGTCTATAAACCTCCTTGATTGCCATTTTGTTTTCCATCTTCAATCACAGATTCTTGTAGTTCCTCATGAGCCACATCATACGTCGCATGCACCCCAACCAAGAGATAGTAAATTAACATTATGGCACTACATATGAAGAACCGATAGAATGCAGCAGCACCCAAAGATCCAATCAGAAAAATATTCATCCCAATTGACAGTGATGGCAACCATGGAACAAGTGGAACTCCCCAAATTTTAGGAACCCTCTGCTTCCGCAGCAATACCATACCCACTGTACCTGAAAACCAAAACACACCAACCACCGTATACCCAATCCATCCTCTGTTATTTGAACTCCACAAAGCTGTAATTCCAATAGATGAACCGATAACAACCAATAAGCACACAAGAAATTTAACCAAATCACACTTTGGAGTAACATTCTTCACATAATATCTCCTAACAAGCAATGCAACCGCCATGAGCATGAAAATGAAGAGTGTACTAAAGGATAACACACTTGACAAAACATCCAAGCTCGAGAAAAAAGCAACGATGCAGCTAATTATAGTCACTAAAAGAGTAGCATATATGGGGGTTCCAGTTTTTGGGTGAACCAGAGCAAACCAAGGAGGAATCATATGTGATCTAGCAATCTGAGTAGTGTATCGAGCTTGTCCCATTTACCCAACAAGCAAACTCGTAGTCATTCCCTTGAGCGCAACAATGCTCACTAAATATTTGGCCAATTTCATCCCGATTCTCTCAAATGCAACCGAGTAGGCAGCATTTATATCTATTTCAGTATAATTCACCATCATGGTAAGTGCCAGTGCCATCAAACAGTACACCACAGTAATAATAGACATTGAACCGACCAAACCCACTGGAATATCTCTCGAGGGGTTTTTGATTTCTTCAGCCATTGTAGCAACCATATCGAAACCGGCATAAGACCAATACACAATTGCTGCAGCCTGAAATACTCCCTCCGCCCCAAATGGGAAAAAAGGTTTCAAATTCGAACTACTGGCATGAAAAAACCCAACAATAATTATAAAAAGAATCACCCCAGCACTGAATATTGAGCTGGCCCAATTTAAAAAAGATGTCCTCTTTGTGCCACTCATTGCTATAGTGCTGGCAACAGCTAGAACTAAAACAGCAATTGGGTCTAAAAGATTAAATCCGTCTGGTAAAGAATTTACTCTTATACGAAGAAAGTCAGAGTTCGGTTTAATCATGGTGGCAAAGTAGGAAGACCAAGACCGGCGGAGCCGACAATACCTTCCAAAAGAATGTTAGCGGCGGCAATGAAAGCAATAAAGTCGCCTAATTCAATCCGGAGGAAAGAGAAAGACCCACCGGCGACAGGAATTTCGACGGAGAATTCAGTGTAGCAGAAGACGGAGAGGAGCGCCGAGAGGCCGGAGGCAGCGTATGAGAGGACAATGGACGGACCGGCATGGAGACGGGCTTCTTGGCCAGTAATTGAAAAAATTCCGGAACCAACAACGGAGCCAAAACCGAGCCAGATGAGGTCCCACCAGGTGAGGCAGAGGTTCATGGGGTTTTCGCTCTGTTTTTGGAGGGTGAAGAGCTCGGTGGCGTCGGAGGAGCGGCCAAATAGACGATCCTTAAGGCGGTAGTGGGTTTGGGAGAGTGCTTGTTTGTAGGTGGAGAGGGATTGAAATGAGGGTTCTGGGAAAAAGTCATTTTTGGTAAATCTCCAGTTGGTTTTTGTTAGTTGTTCTATAGTGGCGGTGGAGGAGAGAGAATGGAATTGGGTATTGAGGGGAGTAATTAAATCTTGGAGATTAGAGTTATTAGCAGAGGAGGAGGAGGTATTAGACTTGGATTTGGAGAGCGAATTATTCATCTCTTGTTTCTCTCTCTAAGCGAAGAAGAGAGAGAGAGAGGAGGAGGAAGAGGAGATTGGTGGATTCAGGGAGCCGGAAGCAGGTGGAAATCCAGGAATGGAGGGGAGAAGATATGACAAATGGGGAAGGAATTTGATCTTCATTGACCTTGGTTAGTTAAACAGTTAATTCCAATACTGGCAAAGGTGCATAATTACTCGGTTTGGGCCGATCCAGTTAGCCTTTGATTTTTAATGTCTTCGATGTTTTAAACTTAGCTTAACTAGACCATTTTGTTAAGGAATATGCCGAGTAAAACGGAAAAGTAATCATCCTACAATTAGTTTATTTGAATATTATATTTTTTTTGTTAGTTAATGTAAAATACGCCTTCTATTATAAATTTTTTGGATAGAACTCAATACCTTAACCTCATAAAATTAATCAACTACCCAACTGAGCTACATTATGTAACTATAAACTAAAACCACATAAATTTTATTTATACAAATTTTTCCATTTAAACTAAAAAAATAAAAAATAAATAAATAAGTTGATAAACCCTTCTTTACTTGGTAAATACTTTAGATAAGTGATCAGACATCTTAGCCCACAAAAGGGACGACTTTACCTCATTAATTGTATAGAATGTGGGTTGAAACTACTAAAACGTGCTTCTTATTTTGGTTGTAATGTATAACTTGTTTTGATTGATTTTAAGTTAGATTCCAAGTTGTACGACACAAATTGGTTGTTTTTTGTTTGAAGTTGAGTTCGGATTGGTTCTATTATTGTTATAAAGGTTGTTGTAATGAATTATTTGACTGGGTAGTAATTTGGTTAATTGGTCAATAAAAATATTAGTTTGTTTCCATGACAGATTTTAACAATTATTCATAAAGTTGAGTTTATATTATAATATTCTGGGTTGGTACATGCTCTTGCACGATGCTAACATTAGTTAACTGTTTCACAATATAGATTCAGGTGGCTTAATGAGGTAAAGTCCTCACATAATATAGACAATTAATGAGGTAAACTCGTTCCTTTTGTTGGTTTAGACTAGTTGATCACTCCTTTATTTAAAGTATTTATCAAGCAAACAAGGGTTTGCCCACTTATTTATTTATTAATTTGGTTTAAATGACGAAACTTGTATAAATAAAATTTATGTTGTTGCAATTATAGTTGCATAATGTAGCTTAGTTGGGTAGTTGTTTAATGTTACGAGGTTTAGGTTTTGAGTCCGAATATTGATGGAAACGAATTTTTTAGTCTTAGTTACATGTCATCATTAGAGGTGTTCATCTAGTAAAAACCAACCAAGATCAAAATACCGAACCCAAGATTTCGATCCGAAATTACCGTAAAAGTAAGAACCTAATTATTTGGTTCAAGACGAAATCAATACCGATTTTTTCGATTTGATTTTCCGTTATACCGCATGATAATATATATAATTATTAATAATAATTAATTAAATTTTTTTATATATTACTAATTTTTTCAAAAATTAAAAAATCATTAACTATTAATAATAATTAATATATAAAATAAAACTAAAAAACATTATTAATATATATAAAAAAATTTAATAAAACTACTTTTATGTAGAAATTATTAATATATATAAAAAATTATTTAATATATAAAATTACAAAACATTAACTATTAATTATTAAATTTTGATATTTTCGGTATTTCAGTTTTTACCGAATTCAAAAAAAAGTCAATACCGCTACTTAGAATCTTAAAAAAGTGTTAAAATATCGAAAAATTCCAGATCAAGATCAATCTGCTTCGATAAAAATAGAAAAAATCAAAAATTTTGAGCACTGCTAGTCATCATTGTCACGTAGGATAATCAATGCCCAGTTGTCACAAAAACGTGTGTTATTTCTATAAGAGAGGGTTTGTTTTGCATTGACCAATAAAAAATAGTAGTATAATGATCATTTTGCATTTTATTCTAATGTGCCACTTAAATAAATGGGTGTTAATAACACCCATGAACTAGGGCGATTGCCCAGACGACGGACAAAGGTTTGGCGAAGCGGGCGGCCAGCCAACAAGACCCCATGAGGATATTTACGATTAAAATCAAGGAGATTTAAGTAAAAGATGATTCATTTAATG
This sequence comes from Panax quinquefolius, assembly GCA_020205615.1. Taxonomy (NCBI): domain Eukaryota; kingdom Viridiplantae; phylum Streptophyta; class Magnoliopsida; order Apiales; family Araliaceae; genus Panax; species Panax quinquefolius. The sequence goes on from CM035170.1 coordinate 126,539,119, forward strand.
GTGTAGTGGGTGGTTTGAAGCATTGAAAAAATATGAGAGCTCGTCGGAGATGAAAGTGCAGTCGGAGAAGTTGATGGGTTCTGATAATTCAAGCTCGAGTACTAAAGTTGCAGGTCTTTACTGGTTTTCTTTCCTATTGCAGTTACATCCTTTCACTTTGTTTGGTACTTGACTTTAATATTATTATGTTTTTGTTGACTGTTGTGATTTTAAACATGGACCCAAATAGATGGTGTATCTTATTTTGTTCAGTAGCTAATTTGTCAATGTAAGACCCCGAATTTTATGAAATAAAAGTATTCAATTTTTCTATTCAGTAAATGGTTAAATTGATAAAAGTTAAAGTTAAGGGTGGTATATGAAATTTTTTCAAAATACGCAAGTGGTTATAAAATATTCATTGTTGTTTTAAAATATTCGTTTGGTCGTGGAATATTCTTTCACTTGGGAATATTCGTGCAACAACAAGTAACCATTTATGGGCCCCATAACGTAATAATAAGCGTCGGATGAAGAAAACGCCAAAATTAAGTTTTTATAAATAACTAGCGTAATCGTTCTACTCAATTAACACTTGCTGTTGGAATACCCGATTGGTAAAATAAAGTAATACGCGTTATTGCACAAAAGTACACACCAGATATTACAATATTTTTGAATTATTGATTCTTACGTAAAGAAGCCTTTACTCGATAATTGTTGCGATAATTACTGCTCAATATTTTATTTTATTGATTCAATAGTTCTTTGCGTTGATATTTTATATTATTGTTGTTTCAATAATTATCAACGCACAATATTTCTCATTATCGATCAATAATTCATATTATTTGAATAATATTATTAGATAAATTATTGGCAATGTCTAGAAAGTTACATCGAGGAGAGGTTTGGTCACCTAATCAGGCCCCAGTGAGGAGAAATTCTTATTGGAAAGCCCTATTTCTTGGGAACTACTTAGTTATTATAATTGTGATTCTGTAATATTATTTGTGAATAATTAATTATTGATTTATATGATAAGAAAATATTTATTTGATGTAGATATAAATAATGGATTTATTTATGTGGTTATAAATGAAGGAATTAATGTTGAGGTATTTTATCAGTATTTTTGTCGGAATGAAGGTAATAAAAATTAAACCAGTGTTTTTGAGATATATTGCATGAGTTATAATTTTAAATCCGACCGTTGGATCGTTATAATTTTTGGATATGTTATACATATATAAGTTGAGTATATGTCCACAAATTTTGAACGTTAAAAATGAACGTATGATTTGTTATGAATTTTAAGAGGTGAATGGTTCAGAAATTGTTGAAGTATCCGAATTTAACATTTTGGTAGAAAATTCTAGAATTGAGTGGGCCCCACTTGTGGTTGGTGAAGAAATGTGCTGAATTTTATTTCAAATGTGGTGGGTGGGAATAGTAGCAAGTAAAGCCATTAGGTTGCAGGTCAAGTCTGCTAAAAATTTTCTATAAATAGAGGGCTAAGTTAGAATTGAAAATCACACCAGAAACATAAGCTTTCTCTCTTTCTCTCTCTAGATTATTGAGTGTATTTTGTGAGTATTTAGATACTTGGTGAGTTGATATTCATCGGTCTGCAAGTTTCCTTGTCATCATGCTCCATATCCAATCGGAAGTCTTTAACTTTTTTGAGGTAAGGGATAGTAAGGAATTTTAAGGGTTATTATGTTTTTTCATTCGTTTTCTTCCGACTTTCGAAAAATTCAAAAAATTTGAAAAGATATGTTGATGAGTTTTATTGATTGTGTCCAAAAATGGTGATTTTTGGATGTATAGATTAAGAGTTATGAATTTTATGAGAAAAGACTATTTTAAAAAGTAACGCCTTATAACTCATTATGGTTAACTCCAAAATTGATGAAATTTTTATTGGGAGTATATCTATATAATATCAGTGTACTCTGTGAATTTCGGAATTTTTGGATAAAAATACAATGTCTAAATATTCGGCGGTTTTGGCCATATGAAAAATAGTAAATGAATTTTAAAAATTCTAAGAAAAATATATGTTCAATATGGGACTATATTCTGCTAAATCCCAGAAAAAAAATATTTTTGGGCCGATTTGGTATTTTTCATGAAAATAGACTAGTTATGAATAAATGAGTTAAATATGTTATGTGAAGGAAGAAAATTGAAAAATATGATTTTATGGCTTGAGAATCATCTATGTGGTATATGCAGATTTTTGATGAGGGTTTTGGTTATTAGTGATGAAACTTTATAAGTTTGGAATTTTATGATGATTAAATGCATTATTTCTATCTTTTTGTGTCAGGGTTACTATTCACGAGTTACTATTCACGAGTTACTATTCACGGGTACTATTCACTACAAAATTGGTTTCTTTTTCTAACCAAATTATAGTTGATTTATGAATATTACTCTGGAGATTAAAACTATATATTGATTATATTGATTTTATTATCATATATAATATTTTTATAACCCTGATGTTGAAATTCTCTTTCACTGGAGTGTAAAGATGAGTAGATTATTGGTATGATCATGACTAGGGTTCTCTTTGGCAAAGAAGTGAAAAGTTGAATTGTGATCGGTATGATCATGACCATTGAATTTATAATTGAATATCTTTAGCTTAAGTCTGAAAGGTGAATTGATCAACATGGTTATAATTATTGTTTATATAAATTACGAAATGATTATATATTTCTTTGAGATATTAATATCTTTGGCCCAGTAGTCAAAAAAATGAATCGTTAATGAATATCCTTGGCGAGAGGTGCAAATGATGAATAATTAATGAATATCTTTGGCCCGTAGTGCAAAGATGACTTTGTTGTTGAATATCTTTGGCAATTAGTGCGAAGATGAACTATGGATGAATATCTTTGCCCGTAGTACAAAGATGAATTTATTAGTATGATTATGAACAGAATCGTGATTTGGTATAACCATGATCTTTGATGTTTGGTAAAGACATGTGATGAAAATTATATTCGCCCCAGGTACGAAGAGAGATTTAGAATCACAATTATGATTATGAGATATTCATATAATTGTGGAAAGGAACTGCTGATTGATGTTACGAGGATAAAACATTGTTGGTGGACTTTTAACATGGAGAAGATAATAATCATGTTTGCCTATTCGACTCTTCTAATGGATCGCTCGTTCAACAAGAACTATGGTTGAAATTTTATCATCTACCATATGTTCTAAATCTACGATTTGCTATATTGATGAAAGCTATTGATAATTTAATTATCTTTAGTCATGATATTCTTTATCGAAGTTAGTTGTGCTCACCCTTTTGCTTCACAATTCCTTTCGTGTAATAAAAGTGTAGCTAGGTTGAAATGGGGTAACAAGGAATAGAATCAGTGGTCTCTAGGCGTGAGTTCTCCCTAAACAAATAGACAAAGTGTGTTGTATACATCTTTTAGTAGTTATATTTGGTGAATCATATAGGAGAGAGGTGAACCCAACGTTGGAAGGGTGTTTTGCCACTATCATACAAGATGTCTAATGACATACAACCTCGTGTCATCATAAGACATGGTTGTGCTCATCCACTTACTGAGTATATTTACGACCACTACCTATATAATCTTGATGTTTGTTTGAAGTATAATTCTCAATTTGAGACAGTGGAGATAATGATAAGTCAAGATAAGACTCACCATTGGGAAGAATATGATAGTAATCTTCTCGTTTTTCTTTGGGGTCTATTAATCAACCAAGATAATTACGTGGCCATATGATATCTATCATAACCTGAAGCACGGCCTCCCACGTACGAAAGGTTTCTCGAGCACTTCCCACAAATTCTAATTTCTAAAACAGGTTTTGACTATACCTTTATGTAAAGGTGTCATTGTGACGTCTTATCCACGATTGGGACATGAGTCACGGTTGGTATATATTTGTATCCAAACTCACAAAGATACGTGTTGTTGTTGTATTTTGTCACGACAATTCTTTGTAATAAAGTTGTAGTTATTTTCTCGTACCACGATTTGGCGACTTCGAGAATGGGTTGGATGGAATGGACCTATTTTGGGGTTGTCACAGTCAATATTAATAATATTAATAAACTCTGAATTTTTTTGAAAGTAATTTGTGTCTATCTTATGTTTGCTAAAAATGTTTTAATGGAATTATGGAAAGGGTTGATTAAAATAAAAGAATTAGTATATTATATAAAGGAAATATGATATATATAATTGAATTATAATTGATGGTGAAGAAATTGAGTGTGATTCTGAAGCAAATAGTGATCTTGACTCCTTGTGCATTGGGCCACGATTCTCTGGTCAGTATGCATTGGGCCACGATTCTTTGGTCGGTATGCATTGGGCTGCTAATATACTTTTCATTTTTTTCAATCTGGGTCAAAATCAAACTTAAGACCTTAATTCCGCTCCCTCGACGCCAGAACTCTACATCGTCATTGCTCGAATTCTCCCAGAATCGCCTCTTAAATTTTGACCCTCTCCTCGTGATTTTGTTCTGTTCTCGCCACTTTGGTTAATAATGATTCACACGTGATAAAAATAAAATTTAATAAAAAAATATTTTTTTTCTCTTTCTTCTCCCCCCTTCTTCTTCTATTCTCTTTCTTTCGTCTTCCTTATCAAATTGGACAGAAACACAAGCTAGACTCTACAGCTATTATGACGACAACGCCAAATGAATTATCAAGACGGAGACACAGACGTAGTAGTTTAAGAGATTCACATGGTTCGTTCAGGTATAATAATAATAACAATAATAAAAATACCTAATTTTTTCATTTTAAAATCTACTGATTTCATCTGTCAAAAGAAAGTGATTTATGAATAAAAAACACATTACTTTTACAACGATAAAACAAAAACAAAGGGGTGGAACACTTGTACAAGCAGCATCCTATATAAGAAACTCATACAAAAACAGTAATTGAAATACCTATAGGAAGGGGAACCCCCAAATCAGCCCCTGAACAACACTACATCCAACCAAGCAATTTTAATCAACAAACAATCTTAGAGCCAAATCCTCGAAGGATTTCATAAACCTAATAGTTAAATCTGGGTATTGTTAATGAAACCAAAAAAATAGACACATCATCAGAGACCTAACTCAACAAAGAGAATTTCAATGTTTTGAAAGTTTTATTACATTTCTTTATCAGTAACCGAGGGAGAGTACTGAACAATTGACCGCCCGATCGAATTGATCCAATCTTCTTTCTCTTTCTCCGAATCGACGATGAAGTACATTAATCACAGACTCATCTATTAAATTTCGATCTTCAAAACCCCTTTTCTAGATATCTTGTAGCTTCACCTCACCATCACTCTCCAAATCCATAGCCTCCACTTCGAATCAGAACTTTTAGGGTCGAAACCTAGGAAATCACGTCGCCGGAGCCACATTCGAAGAGCAGAGGAAATCGTAAAGGGTGTGAGAACATCCGTATATATACAACTCTTTGAATTCGTCATCATCTTCTATGAGAGAGAGAAATTGAGTTTGAAAGGTGCGATTTCCTGATTTTGACTGTTTTATATCCCAAAAAACTAGCAACACTTATTGGTATAGCAAACCTAACTTTTAGAGAGATGAAATTTCTGAGTTTTAGATGAGAGATACGACAATAAAGATGATAGTGTTTTAAATTAATGGGTATCTTTGTCTTTTAATAAGGTTAGGGAAAATGAATTGTTTTGGTATAAAACTTAATTCTTGAATAAATTTAACAAATAGGTATGTGGTGCTCGAGTGATTTGATGACCAACATTTTAAATTGGGAATTTTTAGTTCGAATCTTGAGCAAGACAAGTTTTTTGGCAAATAATTGAAACATGTCCACACATTTGAGTTGACATAAAAAAAAAAACTCAATACTCAAAAACACCTAAAATTCAGACAACATATGCATTTTACCAATACATAATAACAACAATTACAGCAATAATATATTAGTTAATATTTTAAAAATTAATTAAACTAGTTAAACATCACCACCTACCATCATCACCATCAATCCATCACCATGTCCACCTACCACCACAACCCCCTATCGTCGCCGTCGTGCTACCACCACCACTAGATGCAGAAAATCCTTGGATTAAACACTCCAACTTTGGAAACCCAGATCTTTACTTTATTTGTTGATCACTCCATTCTCTCATTTTCTTATTCAGTCACAAATCAAACCCAGCTTCAAAATATATCTTAAATCCAAAAATCCAGTCAAATTCCAAATCAGTTCAAAATAATAAATTATCACATCTTGAGCAAAAACATGAGAGAGTATAAAACAAGAGGGAAAAAATAATCAAAACTTCATTTGTGTGCTATCTTTATCTTCTCACGCCATATCACAGCGCCCATCATCGAAAGCATCCCTCTAATTTTTTAATATATAGAGGGATGTCATTATAAACATGAATGATTCTCAATTACAATACAAATATTAGTCGTATAATAAAAAGAGGACAAATATTAGTGGTAAGAATTAACTTGGACCTTTTAGTTTCACCAGTCTTTTAGGTTAGGAAATAAGTTTGATGCGCCCCATTCTTTTTCCTTCAAACCGATCAATAATCGGAAAATAAAAAGACTAGTCTTTAATTTGTGCAATTATATATACTAAACTTCAACCCCCTGCTTCAAATTGTATTTACCTGAATGAATGAAAGTGATTCTTTAAGACTGTATGAGAGAATAAGATTGTTCCCTCTTCTTCTTTACTTCTTAGACGTAAGAAGTAATTATGTGCAACAGAGACACTTGTTGCAACTATGAAGAGCAAAATAGAACAATTAATTCCAGAAAAATGTTTGGTTTTCTGAATTAATATTATTACTCGCATCATCCTGTTGACAGTAGTTCTTCAAAATCATCTTATATGGAAATTCAAAATGTTTGCAAGCATACTGCATACCTATTCACAGATCATAATACCAAGATAATTTATGATTAACCTCCTTGATTCCCACTTTCTTTTCCATCTTCAAATACTGATTCTTGTAGTTCCTGATGAGCCACATCATACGTTGCATGCACCCCAACCAAGATATAGTAAATTAACATTATAGCACTACATATGAAGAACCGATAGAATGCCGCAGCACCCAAAGATCCAATCAGAAAAATATTCATCCCAATTGACAGTGATGGCAACCATGGAACATGTGGAACTCCCCAAATTTTAGGAACCCTCTGCTCCCGTAGCAATACCATGCCCACCGTACCTGAAAACCAAAACACGCCGACCACCGTATACCCAATCCATCCTCTGTTATTTGAACTCCACAGAGCCGTAATTCCAATAGATGAACCGACAACAACCAATAAGCACACAAGAAATTTAACCAAATCACGCTTTGGAGTAACATTCTTCACATAATATCTCCTAACAAGCAATGCAACCGCCATGAGCATGAAAATGAAAAGTGTGCTAAAGGAGAACACACTTGACAACACATCCAAGCTCGAGAAAAAAGCAACGATGCAGCTAATTATAGTCACTAAAAGAGTAGCATATATGGGGGTTCCAGTTTTCGGGTGAACCAGAGCAAACCAAGGAGGTATCATATGTGATCTAGCAATCTGAGTAGTGTATCGAGCTTGTCCCATTGACCCAACAAGCAAACTCGTAGTCATTCCCTTGAGCGCAACAATGCTCACTAAAATGATTCCCTCAATCACCCAATATTCTGGATTGCTACTGCCTACTACTAGTGGTAGTACAATATTCCCTTGGGTGATAAGTTATTTATGGATCCTAGTATAGTAAGATGATGATGATGATGATGATGATGATGACAGCAAAACACATGTCTTAATCAAAGTAGATTAGATGACCGACCGCTTGATTGTGTTTAAACATTTCATTACCTAATACTAAAATTAATCTTACCAACAACCTTCTTTCTTTTTCTTTTTCTTTTTTTTTTAGTTTAAACAAACACACCGACATCTCATCACCGTGGCTGGATTGCTACTGCCTACTACTAGTGGTAGTACAATATTCCCTCAATCACCCAATATTCTGTATTGTATGCATAGGTAGCTAATTATTTATCTATATACCTTTCCTTTAATCAAATCAAACCAAAAGGCCACTAGCTTGGGCCCACTTCAAAAGTTTACAGCCAATAGTAAGTCGCCACGTGTGCAAGATTTGGACCGAGTGTTCGGACGCAAAACCTTCTGAATTCTTAAAGTGGGGGTGTGAATTCTCGAGTGAGAAAGAGAGAGACTTACTGTGTGTTTTTCTTACCGTCAAGGAATCAAAGAATCTGTTGGTGGCCAGAGGAACAAGGAGGTGGAAGTAATGTTGGGGTTTTTGTTAGATTTTCTTCTCTTGCAAAAAGGTATGAGCATTAGCACCCCCATCAAATCTTTCTCTGATTCGACTATTATGTTTATCTTTTTTGCATCTCAATGATTGAATGCTTGATTTCATCTGGGTTTTTTCTTTTGCGAATTCTGCAAAGAAGATTGGGTCTTTATTTGATGCTGATTTACCAAATTTGGGGTTTCTCATAAATGATAAATGTGTTCTTCTACTACGTCTTCCGACTTCTCCAATGTATTCTTATTTTTATTTTATTTGTTTGTAGTTGGGGCATTTTTTCAGAATACATGTGAAATTTCGAAAGTAGACAACTTTAAGTTTTTGGGTTTTCTTGAATTACTATTTTCTGCATTTTACTTATAAATAAAAATATATACATGTTCTCTTGAATTATTATTTTCAGTATTTTACTTATAAATAAATAAAACAAAAATATTTTCGGTATTGGGTTGTCTTGTAAGGTACTCATCTCCCTCCACTCCTTTTCTTATTTACTGTTTATCTTGATGAAATTATGCTATCCTTCAATGGTAGGTCATACATTCATCTTCGAAATGTTTGTGTTTGCCTTGGTAATTTGTGTCTACTGAACATTTAGGTTTAGGATTTCAATTAATTTAAAGTGTTATATTGAGGCGGACTAAATGTAAACGGAAGAAATTTGAGCTGTTAAAGCTTATGCCAACTTTCTGATACAGATCTAACAAGAAAGAAGAATCAAGAAGAATATGAAGCTGTGTCATTAATTACCACTATACATGTATTAAGCAAATCTTTTTGGTCAAATGTAGAAAATCTCCATTTATACCAATTGAAAGAGTTCAAATCATGGAATGAGTTGGGGCAGATGGATTCAAGATGTACAAAGTGGAAAGTTGGTTATGTTAGTATGAATTGAAAATTTGACAACACTTTGTTCTGTTTTGGCAAGTTGAATGGTATTACAAAGCACAGGGTGCAATCTGTGGTCTATTGTTTCATATGGAGACAAAATGGGAATGCATATTAGGTGCAAAAATATCCCTCTACATTCTTAAGAGCTTCTTGTAGTCATTCTTTTATGCGTTTTGGTCAAAGGTAGAAAATGTACATTCTTTTTGGCCTTCACACGTTCTGAAAAGTTGATGATAAATTTAGGGATGTTTTCAAATGTTTGAGAGTGCTTGCATAGGTATAGAAAAAAGAATATGGTATAAAACTTCTGCTATAGGAGACACCCCTTAGTTCACTTGAAGTGTTATATAAAAGTCTGAAACTTTTTCCATGCATGGATGCTTAATGTTAGTTCTATTAATCTAATAGACCTTATTGCATAGAAAACTTGTACAACCCTTATCTTTTGATGAAAAAATGTTGGTTAGCATTTGAATTTCAGCCACGTTCCATGCTTTATTTAGCTCAATTACGCTAATAAGCCTTTGTGCGTAGGAAGTTTCTAATACCCTTAGCTGGATATGAAGGAAATTTCGTTATCATAATAATTTCAACCATGTTCCACTTAATATTTGCAGATCATGAACCTGAATTCTAAACACCTATCTGCATCAAATAGGCATGCTATAGTCCACGAAACGTTGTTCCAGGGCAAGAACTCTATATCTTAAATCTCCCTACATTTCCAAGAAAAGTACTTCCGGTTGGTTGGAGGATCGGTATGTGCATCCTTTTTTAGGAGATTTTTGAGTTGAGCAGCCCTCTTCAAGTAACTTACGATGAATCTGGAAGGGGGGGCATAGAGCCGTTTAACATGCAGGTGTGGAGAACAATGGCAAGATAATCTTCTTGATCTAATTGATAATATTTTCTCGACCTGATTGAATGGATGGAGAAATTCATAGTTGTTAGTAGCGTATGATGATACTTATCTAGCTATACGATACAATACAAGAGCAATTCTATACAATATCACTAGCATATGAGAAATTAAACCGCATCTTGAGACACACACATCCTACAATTTGCAATACATTCGATACATTTTTAAACACTACTACTGAATCTATTTACAATAAAGATGTTCTTTCATAGATACTTGGTAAGCCTAGGAGTTGTGTCAAGTGACCTTATGGAGTGTCTAAAGCTTTGTCCATTCAACAGCACTAGCTTTCTTAGTTTCTTCATTAGCTTCTGCATTCTGAAGTGAGGTACTGTGGAGTTTCTAATGGTCTTATAACATCGACATTTATGTGAAGAAGTAAAGAAACTTATTCCTTATATCATTTATGAAATAATTTTTTTGAAGTAAAAGCCAGTAAAAGCTCATTAGGAAGTAATACTGCTTCCATAATCTATAATCTTGATGAAGTCTTTTCTTATTTCCCTTACCATCAATTAAATTTATATTTTTAATAATTACCAGCGTATAAAATCTTGGTCACGATGTTGTTTTGTATTGCAGGAAACACGATAAGGTTTGTATGAGCATGATTCCTATTATTAACCGTGATGTTGAAAGATTATTATGATAATTATGGTATTTCGCTATGTGCTGCCGTGCTCAAGGAAGTACAGTATCACAGCTTGAATTAGCAAACCATATCTAATATTTTGCTTTGCTTAGCTGACACTGGACTTTAATCTGCTTGACCATGTGTAGATAAAGAAGATTGCCTTTGGGAAGTGATTTTGAGAGGAAAGTTGGACATGAGTATGCTGGTGAGGACATGCTTGAGCCAAGGGAAACTGATATACCTGCCCTCTTTCTGTTCTTGGTTGTGCTTCCTCTGGTTGCTTACTTCTTACTAGGAAGATGGAGCGAGGTTTCAAAGAAGAAAGAAAGGGCAAGTTTGCTGGCTCAATGTGCTGCAGAAGAGGCTTTTAGGGCAGAATCCATGACTGCTGCAACTCTTATCCCTCTTTCACCCTTGACGAAGATTGGAGTTCATGAATGTGCCAGATGTTATGCTCCATCTACGACCCGCTGCTCTCGATGCAAGTCTGTTCGCTACTGGTATGACAAACTCATTTTATTTTGGATGGAAAAACAAGTTGAAATAGACATGAGGATATATATTTTTAAAACGAAGAACTGTGTTTAATCATGCATGCACTCACAAAAGGAGTGTCTGTTAAAAGTAGAAGCATGCTAGATTCTAAGGAAGCAAATAGATTGAAAGACTCTTCTCGTAAAAAACCACATCAAAGGGTTCTTCTATGTACATAGAAGAACCACTATGCTTTCGGTTCATTGTTGTTGCACATACTAGTTTTTGTTAATTAGTATAGTACCTCTAGAGGCTAAAGTGGGAGAATGCATGTGACACATTGTTCTCCAAGCTGCTTCCTAAATTTTCAAACTAATAATCTATGCAGTTCTGGGAAGTGCCAGATAATTCACTGGAGGCAAGTTCACAAGCACGAGTGCCAGCAACTAGAATACAACAGTAGCAGTTCATCTCCCAAGTCTGTCTTGAATGAAAAGTCTATTCATGAAAGGGTCTTATTTGATGACAACATGGATTCCCAGTGCTTGGATTACAATACAAGGCAGGCTAGGAATGAAAATAGTCATGATGATGATATGATTCAGCCACCTCCACCTGTTAATGCAACTTTCTCAGAGGCTGCTACTTGTACAGAAATGGATACCTCTGAACCTCACTTGATAGAGAGAAGATCAGCAGACAAGCGGGTTTCTCGTAAATCCAATAGAGAAATGTTAAGAAAAGAGGATGGACCAATATTAGAGTCTTCTGATGATGTTTGCAGGCGCAGGGCTTCCTCATCTAGTAATAATCTGTCAAAGGAAGCTGGAAATAAGGTTCTTAATTTTTAAGAATTTTATAGTATGTGTTGCTTTTCTTTTCTTTTTTGGTGGCTAAATGCATGCGTTGCTTTTGCTTTCTTTACTACTTAATTCCTGTTAATTTGTGCTCATCTGTTGGCTGCAGTTCAAAGAGAGTAATTCTCTGCGCTCAGAAGAAGAAATTCATGGAATGAACAAAGACAACATCCCTGATAGCTCAAGTAATAGACGTACTACTTCAAGAAGTAGATTGCACGTTACTCAGAAGTTGCAAAGCCAAAATGAGAACATATGTGAATCAAGAAATGATTTTGAAATCTCAAACTCTGCATATCGAGCCAAAAATGTGACAAATGTGTGCAACATAGAAACAGAGTTAAAAAATGGAGGGATCTCAGTTAGGGCAGAAAGTACATCCTGTGATGAAAAAGTACCATTAGACTGTTCTTCTGAAGGGACCTCAACAAAGAGAAGCAATAAAGCTAAAAGTGCATCACGTTTACCTGGAACAAAAATGCATAGATCATCAAAATCGACGGTGAAGGCATCAATGGAACAATCATGTTCAGATATGGAGAGAAAGGAGCAATTTGCAGATGACTCGAGTAAGTCACATGGATCATTCTTAATTTTTTTTTAAAAAGATCTTAACTGCTTCTAACTTTTTATTTCTCTTGTGATGTAGACGTTGGTAGGTTGAGAGATACAGTTCCTGCACGAGGAGGCAATGGAGTTTCAAGCATGGGGCTTATGAAGATGATTGGTTTAATGAGGTCATCAAAACCTGATAGACCGGAACGTGCAGAAGTTAGCAGCAATAAGCATAAGAAAATCAAGGTCTCTGAATTGCAAAATCACCCCAGATAGGAACAAGCTGAATACCAAAGAATTTCACAGATCTAATATTTTTTTCCTCTTCTGGGTACTGAGATGTGAATCCAAGCTCTAATTATGATTGTTTCTTCTTATTCTCAGATGCTATTTCCATATGAAGAATTTGTGAAGTTTTTTCAGAGTGATTTTTTCAATTTATCACCTAGAGGCTTTGTAAATTGTGGAAACAGGTACTCTCTATATATTTTTCATCGAACTTTGAGATGGACAACTGTAACAGTGCCATGCACAAAACTCTAGTCACCCACAATAAAAGAAAAAGAAAAAAAAGGAAGAATATATTAAAAGAAGAGCCAGGAGCACCTTTATTTTTGTCACATAACAAAACTTTTTTCAAGTTTTCTAGAACTCCCGAAAATGCTAGGAAGTTACTTGTTTGTGGTGGTGAAAGTATAAATATTCTGAGTGTCCCTCACTCCTATATCTATGATCAACATACCGAATAATATAATACTGTAATGAATGTATGAAATGTGTTTGGAATTTGTACTTAACAATAGCTCTTCTTCAAATGATGATACTAACAATTTATGGTGGATTTTTGGTCGTTAGCACAAGTTAGTCGCTTTCACCAAGTACAATTATTACTATTTTTATTTTGCAGTTGCTATGCTAATGCTGTGTTACAATGTTTGACCTGCACAAAGCCTCTGACCATCTTTTTGCTTCGTAGATCACATTCAAGAGCCTGTAATCTCACTTCTCATGTTCCCTTTTTGTTTGTCATGAATTACGACATTCTGATATCTTTGATTTGGCTCATGTATAATCTCATTATCCATGACATGTTAGGTTGCACTAAAGATTGGTGCCTCATGTGTGAACTTGAGCAACATGTCACAATGTTGACAGAAAGTGGAGGTCCGCTGTCCCCTAGCAGAATTCTTTCACACATGCGAAGTATTAATTGTCAAATTGGAGATGGCAGTCAGGAAGATGCACACGAATTCTTAAGGTCTAACAACTGTGTCTCTGCTTGTCTTCTGTGTGTGTATCTCTGTGTTTGTGTGTGTGGGTGACTTCTGAACTTTGAGGGAACAATGGGAACTTCATGCATCTCCTTTTTAGGATTTCTAATATTATACTCCCTCCTTTCCAACATATAGGATCATTAACATTGATCTTTTGAAGTAAATTTGAGATGTTTTCAAATTCAAAATTGATATGAATTCTTTTAATTTACAACATTTATTGTTTTCGTAAGCAAAATGAATCACATCAATTTTGAATTTAAAAATATCCCATATTAACTTTTTGAAAAGCTAAACTTGATCTTATCGGAGGGAGTATTTGCTTTCGTGATTTATATGGTGTAACTATAGCTATGTGCATGTATACATTGTTAATTATATACATTACACTGGCTCTCTCTGTAATTAGGTTTCTCATTACTTCAATGCAATCTATACGCCTGGAGGGTTTGGGTGGAGAAAATGTGGTAGATGCCTGATTACAAGAAACGACCTTTATACAGCATACTTTCGGTGGACGCCTTAGATCAAAGGTAATCACGTGTTCACCTTCTCAACATTTCTCAAGTTTAAGCTGTGACATCACTTTGTTGCAGCAATATGTTCTTTAGATGACTGCATGACTTCTACTAAGTCAACCTCATTGCCACCAGGTCAAATGTTTGAGATGTCATCATGAGTCAGAACGGTGTGAAAGCATTATGGATCTTACATTGGAGATCTTTGGCTGGGTTGAGTCATTAGAAGATGCATTAACTCAGTTTACTAGCGCAGAAGATTTGGACGGAGAAAACATATATAGATGTGGAAGGTTGACCCTTTGAGTACTGTGCTATAATTTTGAAACAGATCATGAGAATTCTCTCTAAACTTGCAGCAAGATAACTTCTAATGTATTTCATTTTAATAGGTGTGCAGCATATGTGCGAGCCCGGAAGCAGTTGTGCATACAAGAGGCTCCAAATATCTTGACAATTGTCTTGAAAAGATTTCAGGTATTTTCCATCTTTAGCAGCAAGGATTAAGGATTTAAGGTTCTTTCCCGTTCTGTAATCCTTGTTCAAAACATCGAATGGAGCCATAATGAAACAGATTTTTGCTCACCAGCAAAAGTAGATTGTGGTGTAAAACTAGCTTCTTAAAATTTACAAGCTAGTTGTCAAAAGTGTCCTCGGTAACGTTCCTCGACTTTGGCACTCAAAAAAATAGCATATAACTCCACTTAATGGTTAGCAACTGAAATCTTTTAGGTCTTTTAAAGGTTGGTGTAGTTCAATATTTAAAATAACCTGTCCATGCATCCCTTTATTGCACCATTAGGATACTTGTATAAAAGGGGAAAGCTATATACCCTACCCTTTTCTGAAGTTGTATCATTGTCAATGCGTTTACTTGTTTCTGTTTCACATAATATCATCTTTGAATTCATTGTTGGTTAATTCTTAATTCTGTTTTATGCTTTTGCTTTCTCAGGAGGGGAGTTATGGAAAGATAAATAAGTGTATCACTTTCCCGGAGATGCTGGATATGGTTCCGTTTATGACTGGGACAGATGATATTCCTCCACTTTACATTCTTTATGCTGTGGTGGTGCATTTAGATACGTTGAATGCATCTTTTTCTGGGCATTATGTTGCCTACGTGAAAGATCTACAAGGCAGTTGGTTCAGGATAGACGACACTCAGGTACTCGGTCTCTTCATAAGAATATTACATTATGTTGGTGGAGCCCTTTGTAATTAGTAGAAAATATCTAAAGCTGGAGCCTTTTTATTTTCTTTTATTATTTATATATTTATTTATAGCAATCATGGGTATCCGGACCTTTTAGAGCATTCAAAATGCTCTTATTCATTACTGCTTTCATCAATGCAGCATATAAGATGGAACACTTTTTTTTTAGAAGTCATTCTATCTCCCAAAGGGGCCTTACTATTTGTTTGGTGTTTTTTCTTCCTGGTGAAAAAAGATTCTGAATGTCCAAAATCATACTTTAATTACAGGTCCAGCCAGTGCAAATGAGCCAGGTCATGTCAGAAGGACCATATATATTATTCTACATGAGGTAAGATAAGATTTATAGGAGTAGAATTCTGTTTGGATCAGTTTGTAGAAACAAGTTATCTGAACATGTTTTGGTGGCTCATTCCTGAAAATATTGATTATAAAAGAAAAAGGAAAAAGAACGGGAAACACCACCAGACCACCTCAGTGCTTCAATCAAATTTGACCTTTTAGCTTCATTTTCAGAAACAGTAATCAACCAAGCTGAATGAATAAATTAAGAATTTGGACATTGCTAGGTTTCTTACTTGCTATATATGACAACAGCTCCTTTATTCCTGTTTAAAATGTGAGCTATCTTGTGTAGGTCCTGCCCTCGCCCTGCAAGAGCTTATACTGAGAAACCTATTCAGCACCAAGCCTCTGGACTTCCAAAGCACTGGTCGTCAAAAACTCAAAAGTCATCAAGATCAGGACAAAGTAAATCCGGTGGCCAATTTGTGAACTCAGAGCATTCCATAGACCATAAACCAGAAATGCGTATGTGCTTTACCACCAACCATCCCTCTAATGGGATTTTTAGTAGTTCAAATAGCAATGGACCTCCATTTGTGGAAAGTCATGCGAAGTCGACAAACATGGAGTTTTCTGATGCTACATCAAGTGATTGGTCCATTTTTACCAGCTCAGATGACGCATCCTTCACCACTGAGAGTACTAGAGACTCCTTCAGTATGGTGGATTATGCTGATGCAGGTAACACGGATCCCATCTCTTCAATCTTCAACTCCTTTTATACACCGGTTTATTCCTCCTCCCATAAAACAGTATCGTGTAGTAGGTTCTATAGCAGCAAACCCCAGATAGGTTTTGTTTCTGAAGAGAATGGTTGTATGGGATTCTTTCCTCCCAACTCAACATTTTAACAGATTACGAAAGGGGAGAACCGAAAACAGGTCAGTGTTTCTTCAATCGAAGCTTTGCCTTGTGTATATTTCGAAGATGAGGATAACCCCATAGATGCTCCTCCTTCCTAGTCGAAACTTCTGGTCATTGTAAATTTTAATTTGTGTAGCACAAGTGAGAATAGATGGCTAATTAATTAGCTTAGGTAAAGGCAAGTTTTCTTTTTCAATACTTTGTTGAATGGGGGCAGATGAATTACATATTTCAATGAAATGAATATTTTCTTGTTCTCTTTTGCAATTGCAGTTGCAACTCAAGCTTTTTTTCTTCAGCTTTGATTAATTTTTATGGGGTGATCAACTTCCCTATGTCATGACTTATGCCTTGAAGACAAACCACATAAGAATGGGTTTAAATAGCTACTAGCATTTGAATTCATTTGCTTGTATGTTTGAGAAGAACAATCTTTTCATGAAGAGTTGGTAAATTTTCGAGGTGTATTTTTACTATCAAATATTTGTATGTCAATCTTTTTCCACATGATCATAAAAATTAGAAACTAAGATATTTTTACATTATATATTCACATGAATTCTCTCAAATGAATATAGACACCTGATATTTTTCATGTGAAAATATTAATGTTCTGAAAATTATGATATTTGGTTGGCAAAATGTCATGGAGAAGGTGAAAATGTCAAATCATATTAATGCTTTTAGTTTTAGGTAGGGAGGAGGGAGGGATGTGAAATGTCTTGAATCACTTGATCTATTTTTTATCTTTTAAGCAAGCATATGCAAGAGTCGTAAGCCATCAAACTTACATACATAATAGTTAAGCAAATATTAATGCATTTGCTCAGACTCAACGCAAGTAACACAGAAAACACGTTTGAGTATATATGATTACAGAAGAAAGAGACTTCTTTACATCTTACATCTCGAAACTCAACCATACCTCATTCACTCTGTTGTCAAATTCAAATGGAGAATTGTACTGCGCAACGATATAATTTGTTGTGGCCTCCCCCGCGTGACTTTTATAGATGGCATCTGACCATTTAGTGCCAGAAATACTGCTGTACAAGGCTGCAGCTTCCTCCGCAACATTGGACTCCGACACAAATCCGCTGAACTGCCTTATTGCTGCGTATGTGGTTCCCCATTTTTGGATATGAAGGCCTTTTGCCGGAGGTGGGTCGACTTGGTTCTTCTTTGGGACATAAAAGCTCACGACAAATGAGCTTGCACAAAATGGTCCATCACTTGGTGAGACTTGGGTAAGCACTGGAGCCGTCATCTCTATTTGCTCTTGGTAATTGTTTTTCCCTTGGATGTACTCAAATAGCCTATGAAGAGAAAGATACTAAGACAACCAATTTCTTGCAACTTTGACAAGGCCTAAATTACGAGGCAAATAAGAAAATATTACGAGGCAACTACCCAACTACTATAATAAGCCTCAAAAGGTAAAGTCACAAGTAGATTATATATATAAAAGAGAGTGCTCCACTTGCTTTTCTTTTATTTATAAAAATACCGTATATACTCACTATCTTCTGCTAGATAAGGGGAATCCTATATATATATCCAGGATTGTTTTGCAAGAGAGAAAGAAGGGAAAAAAAAAGCGCAGACAAATTATGTATCTTATCCAGATGAATTTAAAAGGATGAGCCCAAAAGGTGGTAAAGTGGAAGTGTGCTGAAGCAAAAGCGGACAGTAAGCGATTATTTTTTAAAAGATTAGTAAGAATATCACTTCTAAGTAAAGGGTGTAACTAGCGGGCTCTTTCAACAAGAAAAGATTATCATTTTGAGGTGGTTTCCAAAATGTAACTACAATTAATAGAGGATTTTGTTAAATGATAAAATTGCGAAACTGCAGAACCCATGCATGAATAAATCATGATAAACTAAAAAATCAAACAAATTGATAAACTAAATAAGATATTGGAAACGGGTATAGGGAAAGATCGATGTCTTACTGGAAGAAGCCAGTTCTGGTGGCTTGAACAAGGGAAATGTCTTGAATGGGAGAAGTTGAAGACCATATGCTGGAATTGTAGCGTCGAATTTCGTAGCCATCTCCGGCCTGAATCAAGTCGTAGGTCGGGCACTCGATACGGCTGCAGGGCGCCGGAAACGAGCTGACGCTGTGAGTCGCCGGCCAAATGCCCAAGTCTGAGCGTGAAAGTAGATTGAAGAGAAGCGAGAGCTTAAACAAATTAAACACAGCCATACCCATATAGTAGGAGGAGGATGATTTTGGGCGAGAATTGAGTGAGATGATGATTCAGGAGATTAGCTTTTATTTTATTTGTAAGTTATGATTTTATCTTTTGGGTTTTGAATGAATGAATGTGAATTTTACGCGTGCGTGTGTTTACCGACTCCACGTACTGCTGCTGGTAACATTATCTTAACATTATCTTTTGAATTTTATAAAATTTTTATTTAATCCCATATAATTTACAAACCCAACTTATTTATATGCATACACTTGGGTTGCTCAATCCGTTTGGTCTATTAGTTAAATTACCCCAGAATGGTTCGATTCGACCCATGATATACTCCTACTACACAGGGGAGATTGGAATTTGAGGTTTTAGCAAAACCCCAAGGGCCAAGGCGCCAATCACCAGCTGCGAGATCGAACTGATATAACAGGTAAACTGATCAAGTTTCATTCCTTTCTTTCTCTGTCTCTATGCACCAAAAACCCTCATTTTGATTGTTTGATCACAGATGGAAATATATTCCTCTATTAAATGCTCTCTCATCATAATCAGGAGATGAAATTAGCTTTGAACTTCATTTTCCCTACATAGTTTAATTATTCATACCGGAGAGTAAATTATATACTTGCTGCAGCCTGCAAGTTGAATTTAGTTTTTGTCAAATTGCTAATATATACTATACCCTCCATTTCAAACTTAGAGATCAATTTTTTTTATTCAGTTCCAAAACAAAGATGCATTTCTATATACTTTTGCACTATAAAAGTGGCAATCTATGCCATTACTTTTTTACTAACATTTTTAACAGCACAGCACTACTACTTGATTAGTAGATTCTTAGCTAATATTAAGGGTATATTGGAAACTGGGATTATCCTTAAAATGGTAGGTCTTAAGAAGGTAGGTTGTTTTAAAAATGTATCTCTTGTTTTATGGAGTATTTGAATTGTGGACCATGAGGAGAAAAACTAAATGTGCCAGATTCTGTGCCATCAATGACTGCCCGGCTTTCTGCTGCTGGTGGTTTTTTTGGCTGAATTTGATGGTTTCCTTACTCATCTGAGTGTCTCCTTATCTGATTTTTAGTTTTTCACTATTATATCTTTTTATACCTGAAAATTTAATATTTTAATTTGAAATTGGGTACTTAGTTGCATCTTGTGAGCATTATCACGAGTTTCTGTTTGTATGTCTAGTTTTTGGTCTTTCTTCCCAATCAAAGTTGGATTACCTTTATCTTGATCTGAATCATGAATACTTTGTGTTTGGTTGTATATTGCCACTATCTCCATCTCATGCTAAGGTCAGCTGCTCTTTCTTTTCTGAGATGTCATTAAATAATAATTTACTAGGTACGAAAGCATGATTTTCAAGTACTTGTTTACATCTTGGTCATAGATTATACAAAATTTTATCGACCAAGTTACTTTCAATTAAGGATCATATATTTAGTACAGCTTTTTGGATGAGGACATGAGATTGTAATTTTGTTTACTAGCTCAGAAGTGATTATTCTCAACATGTGCTTTTGTAAACTTCAGTTATTTTTAATTAATTTATTAACTTATTATTTAACTTGACAAAAGGAATTTGAGTAGACTAAGATAGAGAGGAAGGTGATGAGTTATAGCAGGTACTTATGACGGTTATTATTATCTAGATGTTCTCCTGGTACAGCCAATAGTAGCTGTGCCGAGTTTCTATGATATGCAGTGGCAAATATAGGGTACAAATGTGGGGTCAATTGACCCCACTCAATTTTTGAAATCACTTAAAAAATTTTTGACCCCACTCAAAAGGCAAACCGTGAACCATCAAAGCCTTTCGCGAGTGATCGGAGTGAGTACTCGTGATTGGCGAGCCGCGAGTGTGGAGACTGGAGTACAACTCTATTCTACTGTGACTCTATTGCAACCTTGTGCCCTTGCAGGTAACATAAATTACTCTCTCTTCAATTTCTCCAACCTCAGTTTTGTTTTCAGAAATCAATTATGATTTCCCCCTTTTGTTAGTATTATTAAATTAGATATTTGGATGCATTTGTCTAACCCGAAAGTATAAATTATTAAAAAAAAATTGGCTCGGGGGTGCTGCCCCCGAACCCCCGTCAATTTTTTTATAACTTATTACTAATTTTGACCCCACTGTTAAAACTTTCTGGCTTCGCCACTGATGATATGCGTATGGAACCAATTCTTGGCTTCCTTCTCTGTCCATCAGTATTTCCAACAAAAATTTTGGAAATTTGATGAATATATTTGTTTAGGAGGATTATTGCTTGTCTCAAAGAAATGAATGCAATACAATTGCCTTTTTTTATATAAATTAATTTATCTTGATCAGTTGTTGGAGACGTTATTTTTTTTCTTTTAATGTTCTGTCATTTGATGGACTACTTCTTGGTTTGATATTTGTATCTCATAATCTCATATTTATTTGTTTACTATCAGTAGAATATATTTCCTTCTTTTTCCTTGTGGAATTCCAATACAAAAGTTGGCAACATGATAGTTGACATGATTTGGTGGTGCTTTGACGTCAATGGTTGGTACAACTGCTATAGTTGACAGTGAATATGGAGGTGTAGAGGTGCTTGTGAATGTGGGGCTGGTTATGGAGGAAGAGGCGATGGCAGCAGAGGCGGATGTGATGAGATTGAAATCAGTTCATACTTGTATTTTATTTGGAGTCTTGGAGATAACCTATTTGTGCTTTATTAAGTAGTGTCCTTTGTCATGCCTCCTCTTCAGGGTTGATATCTGTTTAGGCTTGTGGCAATGTCAGGAACCGCACAAGGTCAAAAAGGCTGATGCCTAAACCTACATCACACCTTAAGCTTAGCTCGCGTTAAATTTAGATTGGAAAGCAAAGGAGCCTAGTTCGCGTTAAATTTATTTGGTTGACAAATTGAGAAAATTGTAGGAAGCAGATTCTAAAAAAGTCAGAAGAATCAATCCATCAATTTTGCAGAAGAGATAATTAGAAAAAGGTAATAAAATCTGTTAATCTATCTAACAAAATACAAATGATTTTGAATTTCCCGCTCATCCTAATAAATCATCCGGGCCGTCCAAAGTTTGAGATAAATCCTACCGTCCATAGGGCCGGAGGGACGGGACTGTTTGTAAGACCCCAACTTATTATTAATGAAATTTAATTTTCTCTATTTTGAAATAGTAAGGGTTGATTTGATTAATGTGGATAGTTATGGGTAAAATACGCAAATATTTCAAAATAAGCAAGTGGTTATAAAATATTCATTGTTGGTTTTAAATATTATTCGTTTGGTGGTGGAATATTCTTTACTGCCGTCGGGAATATTATGCATTTAATTTTCTTTTTTTTGGGACCCATAACGAAAAGCGATTGGATGAAGAAAACGACAAATATAAGTTGTTTAAAAATAATTGCGTAGTTATTCATCAAGTTAATCTTGTTAAAATACTCTTATGGTTAAAACACAAGAAGATTACTCAGTATTGCACCAATTATTGATTCTTACGTAAGAAGGCACTACTCAATAATGGTTACGATAATTATCGCTCAAAGATTTTATTTTATTGATTTAATAATTATCATATTGATATTTTATATTGTCATTGTTTCAATAATTGTCATTACACAATTTTTCATTATCGAAGCAATAATTCATATTATCCTAATAATATTATTAGATAACATTATTGGCAATGTCTGTAAAGTTTCGCTCAGGGAGAGGTTTGGTCACCTAATCAAGCATGCCAAGAAGAAGAGAAATTTTATTGAAAAGCCCCTCTTCCTTGAACCTGCCTCATGTCGATATTGTGATTCTCAGAATATTATTTGTGAATAATTAATTATTGATTCATATGATGAGGAAAATATTGATTTTATGTGGATATAGATGGAGAAAATTTTAATGTGACAATTGTTGAAAATTGAAATTTTATCTTTTCTAATAAAATAATTCATTTAAATATATTATTATATTTTAATAATATAATAATGGTGATATTTTTACAACGAATGTGGGATATATGAGTATACGAGGAGGAAGATTATTTTGTTGCAATAAATGTTTAAAACATGTTAAACATGCTCTGGTGGACCCCATTTACTTGATCGAAATTTGATTATAAATTATAAAATCGCCTGTTTGTGGATTTCTGGCCAATTTCTATTTGGAATTTGGGAAAACTTTCTTCGCGCAGTTATAGAGAATTGAATTTCCTATAAAAAGTCGCAAGATTCAAATTTTCCGATAAAAGGGCTATTTATTATGAATTATTGAAGTTCAAGTTCAAATAATTGATTTTTGGAAGTTTTAATTATTTATTTTATGAAAACGTTTTTTTCTTACTTTTCTAGAATGTGGCATGTGGGAAATGCTAGGAGCTGAATTCTAAAGTGGGCGTATGAATTTGATATATATATATATATATATATATATATATATATATATTATTAAATTAAATTTTCGCTTTGTTTTCAAAGATTTTCCTATAAATAGGGTGTCTTAGGTTAGAATTGAAAATCACACCGTAAACTCAAGTTTCTCTCTCTATATTATGGAGCGTATTCTTATGAGTATTTTGAGTATTGCTATACTACCAAAAGTTCAAGTCATAGCGATATATCCCAATGTTTCAACTAAGATCTTGTCTTTGTGAGGTGAAGGGATATTATTTTTTCAGAATGATATTATTTCTTCAATATCATTATCTCAAATATCGATCTAAAGTTTTTATCAAATTTGAAACTTTTGGTGTTTGAGATTACTATTCACGATACTGACTATTCACGATACTGACACTATTTATTTAATCACGGACTATTCATCGAAAATGAAAATTTTCCTTTTCGTCCAAAATATCTATTCGGATACTAACTTTGATTGATCCATGTTTTGATCATTCTTGAATTTTACACCACTATGATTATTTTTGAGGTATTGTTGGACATGGATAAAACAAAAGTACGAATCCTTAATCCTTAATCCTTGTCATTTTGTTTCACCGATTCGCTTTTTTAAAAATATTTTCATCATCCTCGATCTTAAATGATGATATTATTGAATATCTTTGGCCAGTAGTGCAGATGAATGATTTCTCGATGAATATCTTTGTACCAGTAAGGTCAAAGATGAATGTGTGTTTAGATGAACACGACTAATCGATGAATATCTTTGGCGCCCAGTAGTGCAAAGATGAATATTTGATTCCGTATGTATATTGATTGATGTTACGAGGGATAAAAGATAGACGACGAACTTTTAAATTCATACATAGAAGATAGTAGTTTGCATTCTCTACTTAACTCTTCTAAAGAATTATTATTTCATTGCGAATATTGGTTTAAAACTCATTGCCTATTGTATTTTATTAGTTTTTTTTGTTGAAGACTAATGATAATTTGTTGTATATTATCTTAGTCATAATATTTTTTTGAAATTTAGTTGATCTCACCCTTTTCCTTGTTGTTCCATTTTTCTTCTCGTGAGGCGAGAATGTAGCGAGTCTTAGTCGGGACTATGGAAGGAAGGTTTTAGAGAGAGTTGTTTAGTAGTCCTCACCATTTTGTAAAATAATATATCAATAATTATGATGGGGATTTATTTACGTGTGGATATTGCTTTGCATGGCAATATCTCAGATTTAAACTCACAGCTTTATATGTTGTAATAATAAAGTTGTAGTTGTTTTCATCATACTATGTATCGACAACCTCGGAATGAGTGATGATACCTATTTTGGGGGCGTCACACTCGTTGCTAGTAAATAAATAAACAACTAAAACAGAACCCTACATAATGTACGCCCTTCATTCGTCTGATAAAAGAAAAGTAAAGAAGGAGGCGGCGATTGAGAACAAAAAGAAAGAAGCAAAAAAAATTACCTAATTCATTTCTCCGCTTTCATGTAGATTTGACTATCAGGCCTCATCATTTTAATTGCATATTTGAGAGTTGAAATTTGGAAGGAACACATGTATATGGAATACATATGTATTTGTAGGTATATGGCCTATGTCTTTCAATTTCTAATAATAAAATAAAGAATTGTTAATATATATATATATATATATATATATATATATATATATATATATATATATATATATATGCAGAATGTGACGATGTTGTATATATGAAATTTAATCTCATTCTAATTGTTATTGAATTCTAAAGGAAAGGAAGTATAATAAGAAAACAAAAATACAGAGATTATACTCAACATATCAGTAGTGGGTTTCGTGCATAACAGAATCACTAAATCAGTATGATATTGTAGTGTTAATTTAATTGGTGTAACACTTTAAATAGTCTTATTAATTTATGAAATAAAATGTTTTTCTCAAGTAATGAATTAGGCAGTTTGTTTAATGTGTATATACACATGCTTAGTTAATGTTTGTTTATTTCATAGCATGATTTTGAGTGGAACAAATATGGAATATAAAAGAAATAAATAAATAATAATATTTTAGGATATTACAACATAAGGATTTAAATTATTAAATAATTTAAAAAAATTATAATTAACAATCTTACATTATTGTGTTTTGGTATTAGATCGGACTGTCAGAGATTAGCAAAATTATATTTAAATTATCTGGGTATTATATTGCTTATTCCATGTACGGATTCCATACTTTTTCAGCGAGATTCTTTTAATTTTAATTTGTTCTTTTTGCTACTCGTTTAGAAATTTGGTATTGTCACTCAAGATTATTCCTTGTTGTCAAATTTATTGTGATAGTTTCGTTTTGGCGTTGATATTAGAACTCGTATTTTTAACTAGTTAATCATGTCAATATGTTTTGGGGACTTTTTTCGTTTCTATCATTCTTCATATTTTTTCGTTCACATTCGGGAGTTGTTTTGATCATTAAAATCTTGTGATAATTAAGTATGTCCGTATTTGATATTTCAGTCTTGTAAGCCTTGTGATTTGAACCCTTTTAGCTTACATTTTGTAGTTTGATCCTTAAGGTATACTTGAGCTGTGGGGGTACCACATGCATGCCTTCTTGACACGCGGCATGACATCTTCTACAAGGCGGTGTGATCGCCTACCACGGCGTATCCTTTTATTTTGTATGTTACTCTGGGTATGAGCTTTGGCCATTTGATATATTTGTTCAGGATACGTATGGGTTAACCCAATATTTGATTCGATTTGATTTGTTGGCGGATTAGTGACATATGTGTCGTGCGTACTATTCGTTTTGATTTGCATACATCATGGTACCGATGTATTTTGTTAACCTTTGACTATTTGTATTTGAGCTCAGTATGGAATTGTTATCATATAACCATTTGATTCAGCCTTATTTGTTTGGAGTTCTTTTAACTATGGTTGTCAGTTTGACGGTGTTGATCATTTGTACCTTGTCTTATCAATTTCGATATATTCATATTTGGTTTGTAGTCTGTATTGTTTGTAGTTTGTATTTATTTTTTTAATTCTCTTTTGTTACATATGTATATTGTTTTACATATGTATCTGTACTGGGCAATTGACTTATGTTGTGTTTTTCTTCTGGCAGGTTGCACGGATGATTCAGGGTTGTGTGAAGAGATAGCTACCTCCCTCTCTCTACGCTTTACGATTCTCTGGAACATTCTCTCTCCATTTCCCTAACAAAATGGCCACCATTAAAGAAATCCTAACCCGTCGTCCAAGGTGGCGGCGATTTAATACTACTCATCGTTCCAATCAGAAATACTGGCGTCCATTTCTCCGCCAATGGACCAACTTTAGGTCAAGATAAAGCTAAATTTAATGGCCTTCTGCAAGGACTTCTATGCTAGAACTCGTAAGTACAAGGTAGACACTCGATGGCGGTGACAATCACAAATTTTCAAGACAACACCTTCGAGTTCATCGTGAAGTCTCCGCTTGCCATTGGTACCTCAAGAAGGTCATGGCATCGAGTCCCAAGAAGAGTGAAATTTTGGCCACGTGGTCGCCTAACCCTAGCCCTAAAGCATATCTATCTAAATTGCAAAGGTAAAACAAATTCAATTCGTGATTGTCGATATACTTTGAGAGTCTATTAGCAAATCGATTATTGGTACTACTAATTCAATGGGGATTAAGGTTCAGAAGGACTTGGATTGATTGGTGCTTAGGGTTTTCATTTTTATTTGAAATGTTCTAATATAACTGGAAGCTAAGATTTCATGCATAAAATATGTGCATTAATTGTATTTATTTATTTTTCTTTTGGATCGTGATTACTTGAATTGTCACCGAAAAGGAAAATTTAAATCTTGAAAAGTGCATTCCCACCAAATTTCACCATCAATCGCTTAGTAATGTTTATATTCCAAAGAATTTTACTAGTATTCAAGATTGGGAGCTTTATAAGTGGTAAAACAAGTTTACACCTACTAACATAAGCGTCAAAAAGTGATTTGCCAACTGCTAATTTAACTTGAACGATCGATTAAATTTCGTAATAATATATGAAACAAATTGCTTGGGTCAGAAGCGATTGGGATTCGTGTTTTCCATAACTTTCGTGTGAAAACATACATCCGGAGTGTCTGATGTCTTATAATTTTGGGATTCCAGCAGTGCTCAAAGCAAGGATAATTGAGTTCTCATTCAAAGTCATGACAAAATGTTAAGTTACTTGTTGATTTTTTGGTTTCTTTTAGTTTTTGATATATGTATTGGTGGAACTATTTGAAATCTCATGCTGTATTTAAAGTAATGACCAGTCTATGTAACCTTTCATTTTAAGGTTTGTCATAAATATAATTGGATAAAATATTACAATTGTTATGTACCTACATTCATGATATAGGTAGAATTTAAGAAGGATATCATATTAATTTATTCTATCTTATGTCATACACTTTTATGTTGGTGGTAATCTAAATTTGTATCGACATATATATTATTTTCTATATTTTTGAGATTTTAAATTTCGGCTTCATTGCTTATCTCAATATTTTCGGATGTCATTTTCAAATACTACCACAAAACAAGACCATTTGACATGCAGTTTAATATTGTGAAACTTATAAAAAAAAATATTATATTTTAATATATTATCATAATATTTTTGCAATATTTTTCGTTCGCACAATAATTGTGCGAACGGTAGAGCGATAGATTATTTATAGTTTACAAGCTTTCAGTGACGTTTATGATTTTGGGACTCTCTTGCTAGAAATCCGCACCGGAAGAAAACCAATCGAAAAGCTTTCGGGGTGTTAAGAGTACAATAACCGAATGAGCGGAGCCCCTGATTACGAAAGAAATTATTTGATCTTTGTTTACTTTTAAAAATTAATTTGAGATATTTTTAAACTTAAAATTAAGATAACTTATAAAATAACAAAGCCTACAATATAATGAGTACTATTTTTTTTAGAAAATTTATAATATTATAATAATTAAAATTAAAATAATTTATTTTAATTTTGAGTTTAAAAATCTCTTAAATTTACTTTAAAAAGTTAATTCATGATCAAATAATATGGAACGAAGAAAGTATAATAATTAGAGTCATCATTTATTTAAATTTCCATTCCATCATTAATTGAAAAACTCAATACGTGATTACCCAAAAAAAAAACAATTGTATTCCTTTTGTCCCAAACTATAATATTAAATTGATGCGATTTATTTGAATTTTGAAAATAATAAACGTTTTAATCATTAATATTATTTTTTAAAATAATTTATAATATTCTTAATTAATTGTACTTATCCACAGCAGGTCGGTTTTGCTTGAATGAAAAACTTCCACGTACAGGTAAAGGAAGTCAACTAGCGAAACTTCCGTGTAGGTTTCCGACAATTTCATCAAACGTGAATGAAAACTTCATATATATATTTCCGGCCGATGGAGTCTACAACTAGCATGAACATATATATATGGGTTCTATCCATAACATTCAATTACTGTGGAGCAATCTTTTTTTTAGTCTGTTGAAATTTCAACTGGAGCAAAAAAAAAAAATTCAACAGACTAAAAGGGTGGCTCCACAAAGAACCTTCGCGTGGATGGAACCCCTATATATATATATTATCATTATAAATAATGCAACTATCACATAATTTTGGGTCATATAATATTCATATATACAAATTCATATTATGAGTCCTACATGACATGCAGGCTCACAAATATGCATATATATGTATCTAAATTTTATGTGACTCAAAATTACTATGTGATAGTAGCATCGGTCTTTTATTATTGGCTTAAATATAATTTACTACCCTAAACTATATGTCATATTTCATTTCGGTTATCCACCTTTCAATTTTGTCAATTAGATGATTGAACTATCAATTTTTTTCACTTTGGTTCAATTAAGTGCGCCACGTCATAAATTGATGACGTGGCTCGCTGACTAGACAATTTTATGCTAATGTGTACTAAAAAAAATTAAGTTTTCATTTTTTTTATAATATTAGAGGGCAAAAATGTAAATAAACAAAAAATCATTTACAAAAAAATTATTTGATAAAGGTTAAACAAATAATTTTTTAAAACAAATATTTAAGCCTTTTAAGAATTACTCTCTGGCCTCCATTCTTTAAAATTAGTTTGTAATTTTAAGATAAATAGTTAATTATTAAATGTAAATAATTTTTTTATGTATTTAATATTATCAACGATTACTATATACTATAACTTTTTAAGGATTTTATATTATCGACAATTACTATATATAACTAACTAAAATACAATATATTCAAATCAAGTTTAATAAAAACGACAAAATTCATTTAAACATCCAAAATTATTTTACCGCTTTTAAGCAAATAATTTTTTTGTTAATAATTTTTGTTTATTTACATTTTAGTATTTTGAAAATTCAACTAATATTTTAGTATTTTGATGATTAACGTTAATATTTTTAAAATTCAAAATTCAAAATTTCAACTAATTCAAAATTTCAAAATAATTAACGTTAATTCAACTAAAAGCTTCAAAAAATAAGTAACGTTAATATTTTTTTTACTAAATAACGTTAATTATTTTGAATTAGTTGAATTTTTGAATATTTTTAAAATTCAATTAAATAATATTTTAAAAAATAATAATTAACGCTTATTATTTTTTTAATTTAATTTTTTTAGTATTTTAGTATTTTTTAATTAGTATTTTAGTTTTTTTTAATTAGTATTTGATGTAAATATGTTATGTTTTGAATTTTAGTATTTTGATTAAATGATGTAAATGTGTTATACAACTTATTTTATTTAATTAGTTGTTTTGATTAGTTAACAAAATAATTTGAATTTTAGTATTTTGATTAAATGATGTAAATATTGTGACGCCCCCAAAATTAGGTATACGTCCACCCATCTTGGGTCGCCACTTACATGGTACATAAATTCAAATACAACTTACTAATATAACTGCTGTGTAAATACTTACATAAAAACCATGAAGTTGAATACAAATTTTGTCTACTAGATATTATACAAACTCAAAAGGAGTCCTCATTACAATTATTATCACACTATTTCACGTAATAGTGAGGACTACTAATGCTATCCTCTCGGACCATTACTTGCTCCCCGACTCGTCTCAAATGTGTTCTCATTTCCTCAAGAGAATAATGAAAGAAAGGGTGAGCTCAATCTAGCCCAAAGAAGAAATATTATGACTAAGATAATGCGTAATAAATTATCATTAGCCTTCAACAAAGATTAAACCGATAAAATACAATAGATAAACCAGCTTTAAGCTGCGGAATTAGCAATCCATTTAAAGAGTCAAGTAGAGAATAAAGTCTACTATCTTTTAGGTTTTAAAAGATTTTCATCAATTTTTATCACGAGACTCGACTTAATAAATAAACCACCACATCTAATCATCCACGTATTACTAGCCAAGGATTTTCATCAAATTATCAATGGTCATGACTATACCGAATCACCCCCGGTCATAATCATACCAAAAACTATCCATCATCGTGCATTACAGCCAATCGAGGACTTTTGTCACATCATTTATATCAAGTCATGATTATACCGAATGATCCTCGGTCATAATCATACTAAGTTCATCTACGCACGTAAGCCAAAGATAACATAATATAACACGAGGATGATGACAATGATATAATAATTCAATAAAACAAGTTCAAGAATTATTTAATCCATGAATTATTAACGTCCCAAATTGTCAACATGATATCGTTTTCAGAGAGTAAAATTCAAGAATGATCGTAAGAATATTTTCATGAAAAGATATCGATGAAACGCAAATATCAAGGATATTCTACTAATTTCATGGAGTATAAAGTCAAAGTTTTAACCAACCGGATATAATAAAGAATGGAATAACAAAAGAAATCACCACGCACGTGGTACTTAGATGGATGTGTTATTCCAATGTAATAATAATAACGGAACCAGTCGTGAAATTCACACCGCGTGATGTTCCAATGAATAATAAAGATGGAACCAACGGATCCGTGTAAAACACACGATGTGATATTCCAATGAGAATGATAAAGATTTTAACTAGGTCCTGTAAAACACACGAGCATGTGATATTCCAATGTAATAATAGAAGAATGTCACCAAGTATAGGGTAAATCACAGATACAAAGTTATTCCAACAGAACAAATAAGAATGGAATAACATAAGGATTTCACCAAGTATAGGTATGTCGCGATACATACAAAGGTTATGTATAGGGTATGCCACTTTTACAAAGTTATTCCAATGTAATAATAATGAATGGAATAATGTAAGTTCTCTTCAAGAAGAAAGAATAACACCCTTTACCGTAAAAAAGAACCTAATATAAAGTAGTGAAGTAGCGGTAATACTCTTCTTCTTTCTATAACTTTCTCTCTATAGCTTCTCTCTATAATTTCTCTCTGTAGTTTCAATGAATTCGTGAAGAAAATAATGAAGGAATGAGCTTCATTTATAGGAAAATGGAATGCATAAGAATTAATCCATGAACTATCTGCATTGATTTACTTTAATCGATGGTCCATATTTAAAGAAAAATCTTTAAATAAAATATAATATATTCTATTTATATAAAAACATTTTACTATGCAAACACTATGCAATACTATCGCAAAACACTATGCAACACTACGCATAATAAAATATAATATATTCTATTTATGTATAACTTTAATAAAGTATTCTTTTTTATATAAAAGATGTTTCGCTTTTATTACGTTAATAATACTGAATAAAACAAAACGTCATTATCGCTATAATAATTCATATTATTAATCGATAATAATGGAATCAAACCGAGTGACTTCTCACATAAAGATCAATAATCAATACCGCAGGCACTACGCAAACCACACGACATCGCATTTCTTTACTACCGAGTAGTTCAACAAAGAACAACCAGTAAAACTTCCGCCGTTATTTCAATAAAATATTTTTGTCGCTTTTCAATCCGACAATAATTTCATTAGGGGTCCACCAATGATTGAGTAGTTGTATTTAATATTCCCTGCTAAACCGAATATTCCCCACCAATCGAATATAATATAACCACTGTGATACTTTGCAAAAATTTATAAATACTACCCACAACTATAATATTTATCTCAAATTCACACCATAATATTAAAAATTATTTCGACAAAATTTAAATCTTTATTGATAAAATCTGGGGTCTCACAATCTCCCTCCTTATGGAATTTCTCATCGAAATTAGTGGTACGCACTGGTATGATAAGAGATGAGGATACCTTGAATACCTTTTATCGCTTAAAAATATTAAATTCATCTTTGCAATCCCATTAAAGATATTCATTAACAATTCATCTTTTTACTACAAAGCCAAAGATATATAACTCAGAAAACCAATAATCTTGAGACTTAGCTTAATAAGTATCACGACCACGAATTATCCATGCACTCACCGCCAAGGATATTCGTGTTTTCAATTACATCATGATTATACCGAATAATCCGTGGTCATAATCATACCAAGTCTATCAATGCACTACTACCAAAAGATGACTTTTTACCACATCCATGAATTAATATTTCATCACGAGACTCACCAATAATTAATCCATATCATCGAATCATCCCCGCACTACGTGCCAAGGATATTCATTAAGTATCACGACCACGAATTATCCATGCACTACTACCAAAGATAATTGTGTATTCATTAAGATCACGACCACAATTATCCATGCACCACTACGGCAAAGATAATTGTGGTATTCATTAAGATTACACGACCACAAATTATCCATGCACTACTACCAAAAGATAATTGTGTATTCATTAAGATCACGACCACAAATTATCCATGCCAAAGATAATCACTACTACGGCGATAATTGTGTATTCATTAAGATTCACGACCATTAAATTATCCATGACACTGACCAAAGATAATTGTGTATTCATTAAGATCACGACCACAAATTATCCATGCACTACTACCAAAGATAATCGTGTATTCATTAGATATCCGACCATAAATTATCTGTTACGCCCCCTAAAATTAGGTATACGTCACCCATCTTGGTCGCCACTTACATGGTACATAAATTCAAATACAACTTACTTAATATAACCGCCGTAGGTACTTACATACAATACGACATAAACTCGAAGTTTGAATACAAATATTGTCTACTA
Source organism: Panax quinquefolius (assembly GCA_020205615.1). Lineage (NCBI taxonomy): Eukaryota > Viridiplantae > Streptophyta > Magnoliopsida > Apiales > Araliaceae > Panax > Panax quinquefolius. The sequence goes on from CM035170.1 coordinate 126,572,826, forward strand.
GATATTATACAAACTCAAAAGGAGTCCTCATTACAACTATTATCACACTATTTCACTGTAATAGTGAGGACTACTAATGCTATCCTCTCGACCATTACTCCATTCCCCGACTCGTCCCCAAATATGTTCTCATTTCCTCAAGAGAATAAAGAAAGAAAGGGTGAGCTCAACTAGCCCAAGAAGAAATATTATGACTAAGATAATGCGAATAAATTATCATTAGCCTTCAACAAAGTTTAAACCGATAAAATACAATAGACAACCAGCTTTAATCATAGCAATGAATATGCAATCCATTAAAAGAGTCAAGAGAGAATAAAGTCTACTATCTATTAGGTTTTAAAAGGTTTTATCAATTTTTATCATTTGAAACTCGCCTTAATAAATAAACCACCACATCTAATCATCCTCGTATCACTACCAAGGATTTTCATCAAATTATCAATGGTCATGACTATAACAATCGAATCACCCCGGTCATAATCATACCAAAGACTATCCATCACCGCATTACGTGCCACCGAGGACTTTTGTCACATCATTTATATCAAGTCATGATTATACCGAATGATCCTCGGTCATAATCATACTAAGTTCATCTATGCACGTAAGCCAAAGATAACATAATATAACACGAGGATGATGACAATGACATAGTAATTCAATAAAACAAGTTCAAGAATTATTTAATCCATGAATTATTAACGTCCAAATTGTCAACATGATAATCGTTTTAGTAGAGTAAAATTCAAGAATGATCGTAAGAATATTTTCATGAAAAGATATCGATGAAACGCAAATATCAAAGATATTCTACTAATTTCATGGAGTATAAAGTCAAAGTTTTAACCAACCGGGTATAATAAAGAATGGAATAACAAAAGAAATCACCATGCATGCAGATTGTGATGTATGTGTTATTCCAATGTAATAATAATAACGGAACCAGTCGTGAAATTCACAATCGGCTGTGGATGTTCCAATGTAGAATAATAAAGATGGAACCGCATCCGTAAAAAAACACGATAGATATTCCAACAGAATGATAAAGATTTTAACCAGTCCTGTGTAAAACACATGCATGTGATGTTCCAACAGTAATAATAAAAATTAACCAGTCCTAAAAAACACATGCATGTGATGTTCCAAATGTAATAATAGAAGAATGTCACCAAGTATAGGGTAAATCACAGATACACAAAGTTATTCCAATGTAATAATAAGAATGGAATAACATAAGGATTTCACCAAGTATAGGTATGCCACAGATACAAAAGTTATGTATAGGGTATGCCACTTTTACAAAAGTTATTCCAATGTAATAATAATGAATGGAATAATGTAAGTTCTTCAAGAAGAAAAGAATAACACCCCTTACCGTAAAAAGAACCTAATATAGAAGTAAAGAAGTAGCGAATACTCTTCTTCTTTCTATAATTTTCTCTATAGCTTTCTCTCTATAATTTCTCTCTCAGAGTTTCAATGAATTCGTAAAGAAAATAATGAAGGAATGAGCTTCTATTTATAGGAAAATGGAATGCATAAGAATTAATCCATGAACTATCGCATTGATTTACTTTAATCGACGGTCCCATATTTAAAAGAAAAATCTTTTAAATAAAATATAATATATTCTATTTATATAAAACATTTTACTACGCAAACAAACACTACTAAAAACACTACGCAAAAAACACTACGCAACACTATGCATAATAAAATATAATATATTCTATTTATGTAATAACTTTAATAAAGTATTCTATTTTATATAAAAGATGTTTCGCTTTTATTACGTTAATAATACGAATAAAACAAAACGTCATCATCGCTATAATAATTCATATTATTAATCGACAATAATGGAATCAAACCGAAGTGACTTCTCACATAAGATCAATAATCAATCACTGCAGCATACTATGCAACCACACGTGACATCGCATTTTTTACTACCGAGTAGTTCAACAAAGAACTACCAGAAACTTTCCGCCGTTATTTTAATAAAATATTTTTGTCGCTTTCTCAATCCGATAATAATTTCGTTGTGGTCCACCAATGATCGAGTGAGTAGTTGTTTAATATTCCCCGCTAAACCGAATATTCCCCACCAATCGAATATAATATAACCACTTGCATACTTTGCAAAATTTATAAATACTACCCACAACTATAATATTATCTCAAATTCACACCATAATATTAAAAAATTATTTTGACAAAATTTAAATCTTTATTGATAAAATCTGGGGTCTCACAATCTCCCTCCTTATGGAATTTCATCAAATTAAAATTAGGGTACGTACTGATATGATAAAGAGATGAGGATACCTTGAATACCTTTATTGTTAAAATTATTAAATTCATCTTCGTAATCCGCCAAAGATATTCATTAACAATTCATCTTCGCACTACAAAGCCAAAAGATATATAACTCAGAAACCAATAATACCGAGACTCAAATTTAATAGTATCACAACCATGAATTATTCATGCACTACTAGCCAAGGATATTCGTGTTTTCAATTACTACCATGATTATACCGAATAATCCGGTGGTCATAATCATACCAAGTCTATCAATGCACTACTACCAAAGATGACTTTTACCACATCCATGAATTAATATTTCATCACGAGACTCACCAATAATTAATCCATATCATCGAATCATCCCCGCACTACGTGCCAAGGATATTCATTAAGATCACGACCACGAATTATCCATGCACTACTACCAAAGATAATTGTGTATTCATTAGATCACGACCACAAATTATCCATGCACTACTACCAAAGATAATCGTGTATTCATTAAGATCACGACCACAATTATCCATGCACTACTACCAAAGATAATCATGTATTCATTAAGATCACGACCACAAATTATCCATGCACTACTACCAAAGATAATCGTGTATTCATTAAGATCACGACCACAAATTATCCATGCACTACTACCAAAGATAATTGTGTATTCATTAAGATATCACGACCACAAATTATCCATGCACTACTACCAAAGATAATTGTATTATTCATTAAGATTACGCACCACAAATTATCCATGCACTACGGCCAAAATTGATAATTGTATTCATTAAGATCACGACCACAAATTATCCACACTACTACCAAAGATAATTGTGTATTCATTAAGATCACGCACCACAAATTATCCATGCACTACTACCAAAGATAATTGTGTATTCATTAAGTATCACGACCACAAATTATCCATGCACTACTACCAAAGATAATTGTGTATTCATTTACTACTATGATTATACCGAACAATCCTCGGTCATAATCATACCAAGTCCATCTACAGCCACGTATATTTACTTTCAACATAATATAAGCATGAGGATAATGATATAAAGAATCAATCAAATGAGATAAAGGATAAATATTAAACATTTATAATATAATTTATCCAGATTCAAGAATATCCCCATGTTTTCAATCACTTAATAATCTCATAATCTAATATCATTAATATTATAACAATATTTTAATCACTTCTTAAATTTATAAACAATTTATCTTAATTGTTTACGCTTTACCATATAATGCATTTAATCATTCAAAATGTCATACTCATAAAATATCATCACCAATTATCAAATCCTCATCAAAAAATATGCATATACTCTATATAGATTCTCTAGCCATAAAATCCTATTTTCAACTTTCATTATTTCACATAACATATTTAACTCATATGTTCAGAATTAAACTATTTTCATGAAAAATACCAAATCAGCCCCAAAAATATTTCTTTTTCTGGGATTTAGCATAATATAGTCCCATAATGAAAATATATTTTTCTCGAATTTTAAAATTCATTTACTATTTTTAAAAATCAATTTCCACTTAATTCCTTAAGAAATTAGCTACCTCAAGTTTAACTCCAAAATTCCCAAATCTTGGCAGGACCTTACACATGTTAACGTGAGCTTCCAGTTTAAATTTCATGGTCATCTGAGTTATAGAACTCCTAAGTTATAGCGTCATTTTAAAAAACCTAAATATTGAAATAGTCATAACTTGCTCATTTTAAGTCGTAATGAGCTCATTTTTGGACAGGAGGTACTTTATACCATATACCTTCATGTCCCAAAAGGCCAGAATTTTTCTCATAATTTAAGTGGCCGAAACAGCCTCTCTAAAATCATGGCAGTGCTTTTTTCGATTTTTTGCAGCTTTGCACTCCTTTGCTAAAATCAGTCCACACAAAAAATCTACAACACCTTTTCCAGTAATTCCACTTGGATTAGTTAGGTAACTCATAGATCTAACTCTAGAACTTGACCACACTCAAAAATTCAAAATATAATAGGAGATATGGTCAATTGAATTTCATGTTACGCTTTTCACCAAAAATCTGATTTTCAACTCTTTGTGATTTCTAAGAAACTTTCATGTTTTCACATACTAACCAACATAACTCATCATAACACTTACTAATACCATGAATACCCATGATTTTCATTAGTCCAATGCTTTTATTATGACTTTCATCATAAACCACGTAAACTGTTCATTTTAGTTGAAGAAATTATTTGAGGGTTTAAGAAATGGGTTTTGTCTGGGGTCAATACAAAATTCGATTTCACGCTCTAGGTAGGCTAGAAGTCTTCAAGAATACGCCAAGAAATTTATTAATGATAGAAATATCATTCAAAACTCATTACTCCGCCCAAGACTTGGATAAGACGTCACATTAATACCAACTGCGACTTCTATCCCTTAACTCGATAAAGACCTCACAATGATACCTATCAACTTGCCATCTTCATCCACGATGTCCGCCACAGAAAAGTCCGGCTTCTTGCATTCCACACAAGGAAGTCAACAACGAAAGGATCGGGCTCTTTACTTATGGCTTGATATAACATTGATTAACTTTAGGATTTGGTTACTTTGAATTCAGATAACAAAATTGGTTAGGAATATGAAAGCTAACAACCTTACAAAAGAATAATGAGTAGTTAATCAATCGTTTTCAAAAATTACCTCAAAGGCAAGTATTTTCAAAGAGATAAGATCGACAGGTAACGTGAAAGTGTTTATTTGAAACAACAAGATTAATAAACAGTGGAGGTAACGAAGGTTTCTCCCAACGAAGTTTCAATAGATAAATCAAAGTCTAATTTCTCCGGAGTCAAATTTAAACGTTGAACGCAAGCAAGAGAGATACAAGAATGGGTAGAACCCAGATTCTAATAAGGTATAGACTTCGCAAGAATTTATAATTAACTAACCCGCTAACTTCGCTCGGGTTACCCACTTTTTGAGAAGTCACGAAAAACGCCTCTTCCTGAAACCACCGACTTTGTTTTGTCTCAGATCCGCCTTTTGGTGCCACTATCCCAAATGGACTTGACTTCACTATATACGACAAAATCGAGCTAAATGACCTTCTTTCTTGAAATTTCCACTTCTATTATCTTTGCCATGATTACCACCGAGTGGTTATCATTCTTAGCATGATAATTTCCCCACGATGGTTATCATTGTTCGATAATCGTTGCCACCAAAGATGATTATTATCGTGTTGTTGGTCGTTACCTTTTGTTTGAAATTAATCAACACTCTCATGTGCTTCATTGCTTATCTTAGCATTTTCGGATGCCATTCTCAAACACCACACAAAACAAGGGTTAATTGACATGTAACAAATTATCCCTATATTCTCGACCCACCAATAAAATAACACATAAACTTAGGTAGGTCATTCTAGCGAAGGTATTCTCTGCCTCCCTCCTAATTCTTATTCTCACCTCTTAGCCAGGGATCATATCCCTAAGCTCGATATACCAACCGCGGCGCCCCAAAATTAGGTATACGCCACCCATCTTGGGTCGCCACTTACATGGTACATAAATTCAAATACAACTTACTAATATAACTGCTCAGTGTACAATACGACATAAACCGTGAGTTTGAATACAAATATTGTCTACTAGATATTATACAAACTCAAAAGGAGTCCTCATTACAACTATTATCACACTATTTCACGTATAGTAAGGACTACTAATGCTATCCTCTCGACCATTACTCCGCTCCTCGACTCTTCTCCAAATTATGTTCTCATTTCCTCAAGAGAATAAAGAAAAGAAAGGGTGAGCTCAACTAGCCCAAAGAAGAAATATTATGACTAAGATAATGCGTAATAAATTATCATTAGCCTTCAACAAGTGTTAAACCGATAAAATACAATAGACCACCAGCTTTAATCGAGCGGAATACGCATCCATTAAAAGAGTCAAGAGAGAATAAAGTCTACTATCTTTTAGGTTTTAAAAGGTTTTCATCAATTTTATCACGAGACTCGACTTTTAATAAATAAACCACCACATCTAATCATCCCCGCACTACTGGCCAAGGATTTTCATCAAATTATCAATGGTCATGACTATACCGAATCACCCCTCGGTCATAATCATACCAAAGACTATCCATCACCGCATTACAGCCAATCGAGGACTTTTGTCACATCATTTATATCAAGTCATGATTATACCGAATGATCCTCGGTCATAATCATACTAAGTTCATCTATGCACGTAAGCCAAAGATAACATAATATAACATGAGGATGATGACAATGACATAGTAATTCAATAAAACAAGTTCAAGAATTATTTAATCCATGAATTATTAACGCCCAAATTGTCAACATAATCATCGCTTCGTGAGTAAAAATTCAAGAATGATCGTAAGAATATTTCCATGAAAAGATAATGGATGAAACGCAAATATCAAAGATATTCTACTAATTTCATGGAGTATAAAAGTCAAAGTTTTAACCAACCGGGTATAATAAAGAATGGAATAACAAAAGAAATCACCACGCATGCGATTGATTGCATGACAAAGTTATTCCAATGTAATAATAATAACGGAACCAGTCGTGAAATTCACAATCGGCTGTGATGTTCCAACAGAATAATAAAGATGGAACTGCATCCGGTGTAAAACACACATGATAGATATTCCAATGTAATGATAAAGATTTTAACCAAACCTGTAAAACACATGCATGTGATGTTCCAATGTAATAATAAAAAGCGGAACCAGTCCTAAAACACACGCATGTGATGTTCCAATGTAATAATAGAAGAATGTCACCAAGTATAGGGTAAATCATGATACAAAGTTATTCCAATGTAATAATAAGCAACGGAATAACATAAGGATTTCACCAAGTATAGGTATTGTCGCCACAGACACAAAGTTATGTATAGGGTATGCCACTTTTACAAAAGTTATTCCAATGTAATAATAATGAATGGAATAATGTAAGTTCTCTTCAAGAAGAAAGAATAACACCCCTTACCGTAAAAAATGAATATAGAAGTAGTGAAGAAGTTGATAATACTCTTCTTCTTTCTATAATTTTCTCTCTAGCTTTCTCTCTCTATAATTTCTCTCTCTAGAGTTTCAATGAATTCGTAAGAAAATAATGAAGGAATGAGCTTCTATTTATAGAAAATGGAATGCATAAGAATTAATCCATGAAATCTATCCAGATTGATTTACTTTAATCGACTATCCATATTTAAAGAAAAATCTTTTAAATAAAATATAATATATTCTATTTATATAAAAACATTTTACACTATGCAAAACACTATGCAACACTATGCATAATAAAATATAATATATTCTATTTATGTAATAACTTTAATAAAGTATTCTATTTTATATAAAAGATGTTTCGCTTTTATTACGCTAATAATACTTAATAAAACAAAACGCCATTATCGCTATAATAATTCATATTATTAATCGACATAATAATGGAATCAAACTAAGTGACTTCACACATAAGATCAATAATCAAAACCGCGTATTACTTACGCAACCACACGTATTATCGTACTTTTTACTACCGAAGTAGTTCAACAAGAACCACGATAAAACTTCCGCCGTTATTTTAATAAAATATTTTTGTCGCTTTTCAATCCGACAATAATTACGCTGGGGTCCACCAATGATTGAGTAGTTGTATTTAATATTCCCTGCTAAACCGAATATTCCCCACCAATCGAATATAATATAACCACTTGCATACTTTGCAAAATTTATAAATACTACCCACAACTATAATATTATCTCAAATTCACACCATAATATTAAAAAATTATTTTGACAAAATTTAAATCTTTATTGATAAAATCGGGGTCTCACATTATCCACGCACTACTACCAAAGATAATTGTGTATTCATTAAGATCACGACCACAAATTATCCACGACTACTACCAAAGATAATTGTGTTTTCAATTACTTAATGATTATACCAATAATCCTCGTCATAATCATACCAAGTCCATCTATATGCACTACACAAAAGCCACATATGACTTTCAACATAATATAAACAATGAGAATAATGATATAAAGAATCAATCGATGAGATAAAGGATAAATATTAAACATTTATAATATAATTTATCCAGATTCAAGAATATCCCCATGTTATCACTCACTTAATAATCTTATAATCTAATATCATTAATATTATAACAATATTTTAATCACTTCTTAAATTTATAAACAATTTATCTCAATTGTTTACGCTTTACCATATAATGCATTTAATCATTCAAAATGTCATACTCATAAAATATCATCACCAATTATCAAATCCTCATCAAAAAAATATGCATATACTCTATATAGGATTCTCTAAATGCCATAAAATCCTATTTTCAACTTTCATATTTCACATAACATATTTAACTCATATGTTCAGAATTAAACTATTTTCATGAAAAATACCAAATTAGTCCCAAAAATATTTCTTTTCTGGGATTTAGCATAATATAGTCCCATAATGAAAATATATTTTTCTCGAATTTTTAAAATTCATTTACTATTTTTCAAAAATCAATTTCTAATTAATTCCTTAAGAAATTAGCTACCTCAAGTTTAACTCCAAAAATTCCCAAATCTTGGCAGGATCTTACACATGTTAACGTGAGCTTCTAGTTTAAATTTCATGGTCATTGGAGTTATAGAACTCCTAAGTTATAAGGCGTTTTTTCGGAAAACCTAAATATTGAAATAGTCATAACTTGCTCATTTTAAGTCGAATGAGCTCATTTTTGGACAGGAGGTACTTTATACCATATACTTTCATGTCCCAAAACCCAGAATTTTTCTCATAATTTAAGTGGCCGAAACAGTCCTTTAAAGTTTCAAGTAGCATTTTTGAAATTTACAACTTTGGCCTCCTTTGCTAAAATCACCCCACACAAAATTCACAACACCTTTTCCAAGAATTCCACTTGGATTAGTTAGGTAACTCGTAGATCTAACTCTAGGACTTAACCACATTCAAAAATTCAAAATATAATAAGAGATATGGTCAATTGAATTTCATGTTACGCTTTTCACCAAAATCTGATTTTCAACTCTTTGTGATTTCTAAGAAACTTTCATGTTTTCACATACTAACCAACATAACTCATCATAAAACTTACTAATACTTCATATACCCATGATTTTTATTATTCCAATGCTTTTATTATGACTTTCATCATAAACCAAGAAACTGCTCATTTTAGTTGAAGAAATATTCGAGGTTTAAGAAATGGGTTTTTGTCTTTGGGTCAATACAAAATTCGATTTCACGCCTAGGGTAGGCTAGAAATCTTCAAGAATACGCTAAGAAATTTATTAATGATAGAAATATCATTCAAAATCTGCTACTCTTATCCAAGACTTGGATAAGACGTTACATTGATACCAACCATGACTTCTATCCCTTAACCTAGATAAAGACCTCACAATGATACCTATAAACTTGCCATCTTCATTCACGATGTACGTCCCTACGGTAAAGTCCGCTTTGCATTCCACACAAGGAAGTCAACAACGAAAGGATCGGGGCTCTTTACTTATGGCTTGATATAACAAAGATTAACTTTAGGGTTTGGTTACTTTGAATTCAGATAACAGTTGGTATAAATATAAAAGCTAACAACCTTACGAAAAAAGAATAATGAGTAGTTAATCAATCATTTTCGAAAATTACCTCAAAGGCAAGTATTTTCAAAGAGACAATATCGATAGTAACGTGAAAGTGTTTATTTGAAACAACAAGATTAATAAATAAAGCGAGGTAACGAAGGTTCCTACTAAACGGTTTCAACCAATAAGTCAAAGTTTAACTTCTTCTAATCAAATTTAAACGTTGAACACAACTAGGTGAAATAAAAGAGTGGGTAGAACTCAGATTGAATAAAGTATAGACTTAGATTAATTTATAATTAACTTACCCGTAATAACTTCGTTCGGTTTCTAATAAACGCCTCGCTTAAATTATAGAGTTTGACTTTTTACTATAGGTACATTCCACCCTTAAGTGCTTCTTCACATTCCTCGATCCATGATTTGAATCATTATTCTCCGATCCATATCGAATTCGGGTTGACCGCCATGCATTGTGGTAATTCCAATTCGATGTTGGGTTCTCCCAATTCACGTCCCAAAAGCAAAGTCCATTTCATCTATTTTGGCTTTATTGGATCGGACGTTTTTTCTACACTATCAACGCTATGTGCGCTTTTTACCCATGCATCGCCTATTCTCCTTCGCTCGGGCTTGTTTCTTCCTTCAAATTGATCCTTGATTTTTAAATTCTCGATTCCAACTTTAATATCTTACACCCCGCCAAAGTGTGATTTTGTTCGAGCATCACATATCGGTAACCCAATTTTGAATTGTTGATCCCTTTGTTCCACGACTCGCTTGCTGCTTCTTCAACCCGTTCTTCTAGCTCACGAACACGATTTTGTAATTCTAAGTTTTGATCATAAATTTCTTCTAACTAATTCTCCTCGTGTTCCTTCTTCTTCCTCTTCTTCCTCACTTTCACCGCTACATCAAGAATTCAGCTCGGGTGCAACAATTAGTTCTTCATTCACTACGTGGATATCTCTAATTTGTTCCTCGTCTCGACAATCGCATTAACTCGATTAGTGATTAAAGGTGTCACAACTATACATTCACTCCATCAGAATATTTTCAAATGCCATTTCCAAACACCGCCACAACACAAGGGTTAATTAATATATCAAATATTATCCCTATACTCCGACCGACCAATTAAATACCAAATAAACTTTGGTAGGTCATACTAGCAAAGAATTTCCGCCTCCCTCCAAGTTCTTATCTCACATCTTAGCCAGGATCATATCCTAAGCTCGATACCAACCGCGACGCCCCAAAATTAGTATACGCCACCCATCTTCGGTCGCCACTTTACGGTACATAAATTCAAATACAACTTACTAATATATAACTGCTGTCAGGTACAATACGACATAAAATGTGAGTTTGAATACAAATTTTGTCTACTAGATATTATACAAACTCAAAAGGAGTCCTCATTACAATGTATTATCACACTATTTCACGTAATAGTGAGGACTACTAATGCTATCCTCTCGACCATTACTTCGCTCCCCGACTGTCTCCAAATATGTTTCTCATTTCACAAGAGAACAATGAAAGAAAGGGTGAGCTCAACTAGCCCAAAGAAGAAATATTACGACTAAGATAATGCAGTAATAAATTATCATTAGCCTTCAACAAGATTAAACCGATAAAATACAATAGATAACCAGCTTTAATCACAGCCGAATTAAAGAATCCATTTAAAGAGTCAAGTAGAGAATAAAGTCTACTATCTTTTAGGTTTTAAAAGGTTTTCATCAATTTTTATCACGAGACTCAACTTTTTAATAAATAAACCACCACATCTAATCATCCCCTGCATTACCTACCAAGGATTTTCATCAAATTATCAATGGTCACGACTATACCGAATCACCCCGGGTCATAATCATACCAAAACTATCCATCACCGCATTACAGTGCCATCGAGGACTTTTTTGTCACATCATTTATATCAAGTCACGATTATACCGAATGATCCCCGGTCATAATCATACTAAGTTCATCTATGCACGTAAGCCAAAGATAACATAATATAACATACGAGGATGATGACAATGATATAATAATTCAATAAAACAAGTTCAAGAATTATTTAATCCATGAATTATTAACGCCCAAATTGTCAACACGATATCGCTTTCAGAGAGTAAAATTCAAGAATGATCGTAAGAATATTTTCATGAAAGAGATCTTCGATGAAACGCAAATATCAAAGATATTCTACTAATTTCATGGAGTATAAAGTCAAAGTTTTAACCAACCTGGGTATAATAAAGAATGGAATAACAAAAGAAATCACCACGCATGCGGATTGCAGATGTATAAAGTTATTCCAATGTAATAATAATAACTTAACCAAAGTCGTGAAATTCACACCGGCGGTGATGTTCCAATGTAATAATAAAGATGGAACCAGATCCTGTAAAACACACGATAGATATTCCAATGTAATGATAAAGACGGAACCGGTCCCGTTGTAAAACACACGCATGTGATATTCCAAATGCAATGTAAGAATGTCACCAAGTATAGGGTAAATCACAGATACAAAAGTTATTCCAATAGAACAAATAAGAGTGGAATAACATAAGGATTTCACCAAGTATAGGGTATACGTCACAGATACAAAGTTATGTATAGGGTATGTATGCCACTTTTACAAAAGTTATTCCAATGTAATAATAATGAATGGAATAATGTGTTCTCTTCTTCAAGAAGAAAAGAATAACACCCTTACCGTAAAAAGAACTCTGAATATAGAAGTAAGAAGTAGCAGAATACTCTTCTTCTTTCTATAACTTTCTCTCTATAAATTCTCTCTCATAATTTCTCTAGTAGTTTCAATGAATTCGTAAGAAAATAATGAAGGAACGAGCTTCTATTTATAGAAAATGGAATGCATAAGAATTAATCCATGAACTATCCAGATTGATTTACTTTAATCTGACTATCCATATTTAAAGAAAAATCTTTTAAATAAAATATAATATATTCTATTTATATAAAAATATTTTACTACTGCAAACACTACGCAATACTACGCAAAAACACTACGCAAAACACTACGCAACACTACGATAATAAAATATAATATATTCTATTTATAGAATAACTTTAATAAAGTATTCTTTTTATATAAAGATGTTTCGCTTTTATTACGTTAATAATACGAATAAAATAAAACGTCATTATCGCTATAATAATTCATATTATTAATCGACAATAATGGAATCAAACCGGTGACTTCTCACATAAAGATCAATAATCAATACCGCAAATATTATTACGCAACCACACACGACATCGCATTTTTACTACCGAGTAGTTCAACAAAGAACTACTAGTGAAACTTCCGCCGTTATTTCAATAAAATATTTTTGTCGTTTTCTCAATCCGACAATAATTTCATTGTAGGGTCCACCAATGATTGAAATAGGCAGAATAATATTCCCCGCTAAACCGAATATTCCCACCAATCGAATATAATATAACCACTTTGCATACTTTTGCAAAATTTATAAATACTACCCACAACTATAATATTTATCTCAAATTCACACCATAATATTAAAAATTATTTCGACAAAATTTAAATCTTTATTGATAAAATCTGGGGTCTCACAAATATGTTATGTTTTTTTATTTTGAATTTTAGTATTTTTTGTTTTGATTAAATGACATATTTACATGTGTCAGTGACATTTTTGAACCTTCTACCTTTTGCTCTCCATGTTTCTACACACGCGTCTGCGAAATTTTAACCACGCTTATCTTCTATTAACTAAGGCACGAGTTTCTAATTCCAAAAGTGTAACGTTAAGGATATTTTTGGAATAAAAAAAAAGTATAAAATATTCAATAGACATCGCGATAAACGTGAGGGGCAATATTTTGAAACTTCTCCCATTATTTAGCCCATGCCAAATTGCCAATTGCCAAGTACTGACTGATGATGATGTTTTCATGCATGCACTCTCACGTACCTTTATCACATATATTTTAATTTTAAGAAACACCGACTATTGGAATATATTAATGTGGGGTATCATGCATCTTTTAAAGGTTGGGACTTGGGATTGAATTTTTTTTAATTATTAATTACTAACATATATATATATATATATATCGGTTTTAGGATTAAGTATTTGATGGCAAATCAAACCCTATTTTTCTTTAGCTTTAATTATTTTTTCTGAATCTAGACCAATAATATAAAATCATCTGTTAGGTATGGGGCTGTCAGGCTCTAATTAATTAATATAAACCCTATTATTGATTGTTATTACCTGTCTTGTACTATAAATATCCTTAGTGATTAGTGAAGAAGAAATTGCTCAACATAGCCAATTCTGTTACTTTTCAGCTGTATTTCCCTTTTGCATTTCCTTAATGGCTAATTGTACATAAATATACAATTATTCATATATCATGTATTATTTTATTATATATATATAGACACACACTCACGAGTGGAAAGCGATGAACGTGCCATGGTCTTTTCGAAATATTAATATTTTCTTAATTACTAGTAAAATATTCCAAAAGGTTTTGACAAACCCATAATATATAGTGTATCTTTCAAAATTAAAGATATAATTTAATTTTTGAGTTTAAACGATAAAATATTAAATTTTAAATTAATGTAAAACATTTTAATTTTAAAATATACTACTATTAAAATGTATAATATATAATAAAATTTATTTTACTCTAAATATTTAAAATTTAATCTCAAAAATTAAATTATATTTTAAGTTTAGAAAAAGAGAGTAGTATATGCATTCCTTAGTAGTAGTGTTTCTTTTTGTCTTTTTATATGTTTGTTTTAGCTTTTAAGTTCTTTAATTTGTTCCGACACAACTGAGAGTCTGAATATGATACTGAATGTGCATATTTTTACTTGATATGTATATTCTTTGACCAAAATTTTAACATTAAGAGACATTTTAAACTTCGGATTTTTGAAGGTTACCTAATAATATAAACTTAATTCTCTTGGTTTAGGCGGTCACCTACATGCTTATTATGATTATTTTTAAAATTAAAAATTAAGACCAACTAATTGTCATATTTCCAAATTTTGTGTTTTAATTATAATAACAACCCAATAAAGCAAAATAATACTACTTTCTGTCACACACAAAAATCTCATTTTTAATATTTTCATTTCATAAATGGGTTTATTTTTAGTAGTGATGGAGTATAAGATGATGTTTATCATTATAATATTAAATTATTAAACTAATAGTTTATTATTGTAAGGATAAACACGAAATTAAAATATATTTTAATTGTTTATAAATTCTATATATAAAACTTTTTTTTTTGTAGATTAGTCATTGATACCTTAGCCTGATGATTAAGACAAGACAGCTATGGATTAACTTTTGTAAAACTTTATATTTTATAGAAGTATGTGTGTATGTAATTTCTCAATGTGAATTTCACAAAGAAAAAAAAAGAATAGAGCTTATATTTAAAATTTTGATATTATTTTTTGATATTTTTATTCATATATTAGATGTCATATCAATTTTTATTGGTGAATATATAAATTTATACATGTGAAAATATGTGAAAATATCAATTTCTTATACAATAAATTTACTATCACATAAAATCGCTCACATACTCGCTTACTACTTACTCATACACACACGATATTTTCATGGACTAATGCGATTAAATATGCATGAAATGATTTTATTATTATTGTAAAATTATTTTTCTTATATTTAATTATTTTTAGTAAGGCTGAATTTAGCCAGCAGGTGGCATGTTTCTTTCTCTTGTTTCTCAAACAATAATGACTTAGGCACCCAGGTTCTGCACTTTTTGGCTTCGATCATCTGTGCTTGTTTTTCCCAATAAAAAAACCCCAATCACAAACCCCTTAAAAAGAAGCTCATTCCAATTTCCCCTTTACATTCAGCCCTCCAAAACCTACTCACCTTCTCACTTCCTCTCTTAGTTCAGAAGTTAAAGAAAGAAAGCAAGAAAATCCCACCCAAAAAGCAAAAGATTTCCATCAAAAAGCACCACCACCCAGAAA
Source organism: Panax quinquefolius (assembly GCA_020205615.1). Taxonomy (NCBI): domain Eukaryota; kingdom Viridiplantae; phylum Streptophyta; class Magnoliopsida; order Apiales; family Araliaceae; genus Panax; species Panax quinquefolius. The sequence goes on from CM035170.1 coordinate 126,588,862, forward strand.
AGTAAATCAAATTAACAAAGACAACATGTATATACATCTAAGATCCCATATATATACTCTTAAACCCATGATTCCTTCTTATTCTTCATCTTCATACCCAACTTCTCTCTCGTGCTTTCAGCAATGGCAGAAATTGTTGTTGCAGAGCCCAGTCATGAAAGCACAAGCTACAGAAGAGAGTATATTAGTACTGATTCGAGACCCTTTACGAGATCAATTACGTATGGTCGTGATTACGGGCCTGAGCCTTTTGACAGTGAGAAGTTACCGGTTACATTGGTTTCAGAGATTCAAAGGTTTCTCCGCGTGGCAAATTTGATTGAAATTGAAGAGCCTCGCGTTTCTTATTTATGTAAGTCTTCTTTAAATTATTAATATTTGTTCTTAATCTATCAATTCGAGGATTAATAAATAATAATAGTATTGATAGTTGTGGTTTTTGAGTTGCTATGTTCACTGCATGCTAATTTTAATGCATACATAAGAGTGATTGAGATTAGAAGTTTTAATTAGCTTAAGTAGATTGTAACATGTGACCACTAATTGTCAGTTAAAACCTTAAGTATTTTTGGTTAATTACGTTAACATCAATTTTATTAGTTTTGTTGTATTTACAAAACATATAGCAGTTCTCATTAATTTATTTTAGATGTACTCAATGTTTTCTGTATCCCACACTGTTTAATTTTGATTGCAGGCCGCTTTCATGCATTTGAAGTTGCACATAACTTGGATCGAATTCTAGCGGAAGGGGAGTAAGGCAATTCAAAACTTCTTTAATTTCAGCGGCTTGAACTGGTAAAAGCTCAAACTGTTGCTAATCATGATAATGTTTTCCCTTGTAATTTCTTGTTTGCAGAATTGCAGTGGCTATAATTGTTAGACACAATGTTACAGAAATATATTTCTATACTATTCTATCGAAAAGGTTTTATGAATGACATCTTAATAAATCTCTCAAACCGCCTCTACATCCTCCTTGTTCCAGTCCCAAACAGGACCCTTACTAAGACTGAAATAGTTGGATTTTAGCTGGTAAAGATAGTTTCTTATGGTATATATTTATCTCTAGTACAAAATTGTAAAGCACATTGCAGTTATCATTGAATAATAGTCGATATTAAATTAATCTCTTTAAGCTCTATAATGAATCCTAGCGTCTTCTCCAAACCAGACTATCGTTCATCTATATGTCCTTTGGGTGGATGAAAGTTTGGAGTCTTGCTTTGGATGGTAAAATTTGTTGCGTTCACTCTGTTTGCCAAAAAACTATTTTACGCCACTACTTTTATGCAGTCACATATTCAGTAAGTGATTATGAGCTATAAGCACTGTATTGAATTACATAATGCTCTGGCCTTTGGGATTTTGTTTCATCAAATAATTGAGCAGGTGGGTTGTTGCATTCTTTTGTCATTTCCCATGTCGTAAACTCATTGGGCCCCCTATTGTTGCATGATTTCTTGAACTTCCTTAAATTAGTTATTTTTCTTCAAAGCTGTACGAGGCTTTGTGCATCTTCCTGCTTAATATTTAGGCTTTCTGCAAATCCCTTTCTCAAATTTGAAAAAGTAACTTCCTATATTCTGCTTCCTTCCCAATTTTATAGCATCCTTTTGTTTTCAGGATGCTCAATAATAGTCCTCACTGAAGTCAATTGTGTATGAATTAAATCCTTTTCTTGGGATAAAAAATGGAACTCGAAGAGGTACTCAACCAATGGGGCTAGGAAACTGAGAGAAAATTTAATAGAGTTACTGAACCAAATTCTATTAGCTTATGCAGAATTGTTGATGTACTCCAAACTCTGGTTTATCTTAAAATCGACACTGTAAATTTTCCTCTTTAAAGAATCCCAGAATGTTCATTCTATAACTTCTAGAACATGCAGAGTATCTTTAAATAGTATTATCTTGGTTGTAGAAACCCTCAATTCAACCACTTCTAAAGTATCTATAAATTAATTAGTTTTGGTATATGGGTATTTATTCCCCATCATATAAGCTGAAACCTTCAACTGAATTGAGGAGTACCAGCAGACAGATATTTCTTGTAAGCCTTCCTTTATAATCCTCAAACTTTCCTTTTAGGCCTTACATTATAGACCTATTTCTCTTGCTTTGAATTTTACAGGATGAAGAAGTTACTATAACAAAAAGGAAGGAAAAGAGTGATATACGTGAACTCAAACGTGTTTATCGTGAGTACAAAGAATACATTATCAAGCATGGTGGAGAGTGTAACTTGGAAAATAGGTAATTGACCCTACTCTGCTAGATCTTATATATTTATATTTATATGTGAATTATAATATTACTATTAGTCTTGCTAGTTGAAATAAGTCTGAAATTGTGCCCGGACTTTGACAGACAGAAGCTGAGTAAGGCACGTGCAATTGCTTCTGTTTTATACGAAGTATTAAATACAGTTACTAATGCGGCTGGTTCTCAGGTTTGTTGTTTCCCTGTGCTCTTTATTTTTCTTCTTATTTTTCCTTCTCTTTTCCTAATATTATTTATTTATTATAATTCTTTCCTTCTATTTATAAATAATATTAACAAAATTTGATCAATATTTTACCAGATTCCTGAATTACATTATATGTCCTCATTTCTGCACTTTGTCTCCTAAATAGGCCCTAGCAGATTGTGACAGCGTCAGAGCAAAGTCCGAATTATATGTGATATATAACATTCTTCCCCTTGATCAAGGAGGTGTTCATCATGCAATAATGCAACTCCCTGAGGTCTGTTGTTGTAAGATAACTTGGTCACATTCCTTTTAAATATCCTACTCATATCATTGGTAATAGTCTCTTAAGTTATTTAGCTCCTCATGGCTGCAGTTGAAAACACTATGTTGTCTAATGGCACATTTTGAGGCCGATTAACTATGCTGAGTAATATCAGAATTTCCTCTGCAGCATATGCAAATTGTATTTGAATGAAAATTATTTATTGAGAAACTAATATAATGATACAGATTAAACTTTCAGTGGCTGCTGTTCGCAATGTTCGCTGTTTGCCTTTTCTTGAAGATTTTAGAAAAAGTGCGGCTTACCTTGACTTGTTTGATTGGCTCCAGTTTTGCTTTGGTTTTCAGGTAATCCTGATATGTTTCTTATTAATTTCTATTTCCCATATTCTATGCATTTAATCGTGCATCCTTCATAACTGAATCAATGGTTATGTATGATGGAGGAGCTGTTTTTGTTTATTTGATTACTATCAGATTATGAAAACCTGTTCTTCCCACTCATATTGTTTGCCTCCTGTCAGAAAGGAAATGTTGCCAATCAGAGGGCATCTGATTTTACTCCTGGCTAACACCCATATTCGGCTAAGTAATAAGCCAGCATATGTGTCAAAGGTACTCAATTTATAAGATAGAGATTTAATCTACTAGTTCAAATAATCCACCCTTTAAGTGTGTGCCTCAAATCATTTTTATGATGTCAGTTGGGGATGGAGCTGTGGATGAACTAATGAAGAAATTCTTTAAAAACTATACAGAGTGGTGCAAATTTTTGGGGAGAAAAAGTAACATCAGGTAAGAATCAAAATCTTACATTGCAGTATTAGAGAATCTGTCTTCTTTTAAAAAAAAAAAAATTAACGTTAATAACTCCATGGATTCCGCTTCAATTTATTTGATTTTGGACAAATGTCTGTCCTGCATTATATCTTTTTCATTTATGCCATTTTTATCTCTTTCTTCCTGCTTCTGAAATTCAAGGATTGTCATGGTACCTTTTATCTTTTTACAATTAGTTTAGCTGATACCTTCTACAATTGTTTCTTAGTATATTTCTTTTTTATCTAATGCAGGTTGCCATATTTAAAGCAAGAAGCCCAACAATATAAACTCTTATATATAGAACTTTATCTTCTTATATGGGGAGAAGCTGCGAACTTGAGGTTTATGCTAGAGTGTCTCTGTTACATATTTCATCATGTAAGTTGAGATTCTATTGCTATCACCTGATCCTCAGGATTGATTCTCAGTTATAACCTCATTTTGAAAAACTTAGTTTGTTATAAGAAGTTGTACAAATTTGTTGTTATCATAAAAGCTTATTTCAATAGTTTTGGCAATTGACAAACTGAAAAGGGTTCTTTTCTTAGTATTTTTTATGCGTAATTTAAGAATGGGCCACATTAAAAATAAATAATAAAATATTGAAGGTAACTTTCTGTCTTACTTAATTAGTAACATTCAAAAACAAGAACATTTGAAAGACTATAGTTTTTAAGGCTCCGGTAACCTTCTTATATCATATCCTCTGTTTCTTTCTTCTAAGCAACTCTTTAGTATTCTGGAAGGTATCATTCTATCTAATTTCATAGGGTCCAGATCAATTGATTGGATATGAAAGACTTGGGTCATGTTTAACTAGGGAACCTTTAAGTAATTGAATTTTAAGATAGTGTGAAACTTCATTAAAAGGCTATCTGGGAGTAGAAAAATCCTTCCTTTACTGAAGGAGGAGGAGGGGGTATATATGAGTTATTCGCTTGCCATTGGCTTTGGTGAACAACTATATTCTTAAGATAGCTTACAGTCTTACAGGATTACAAAATTGTTTAGGGGATCTCTTTGATCAGAGACGTTAAATAGAGGAATCAATTGAGATGGATGATTTGTCAATTCATTTCTCTAGGCTGTCTTTGGCCAATGTGACAGACATGATCAATCCTGAAGATTGGCATATATATGGACCATAAGGAACAAGCTTATGTTGGTGCTTTGCTGATTCTACCTAATATCATGCAAATTTGATTCGGGAGATTATTATCCCGCTATTTGAGAAATTAATTGACCCCTTTAAAATTCATTACTGAATGTTTACTTTATTTTGTTTCAACTTTTGGTTGAAAAGTGAACTTTGATAAGGATGGTTGTAGAGGTTTGCATCTGAGGAGTATAGGCTGTGGAAAAGAGTTGTGAGCTAGTTTGCGATTTATAAGGATGGTTGGGTTACCAAAAGTTACAGATTTCCTTGTGGAGTTTGTGTGGTAAAGTCTTTGCTGGTGGATGGGAAAGGTTTGTGAGGTATACTTGTTCTGTGATTTGAAATTGAAAGAGGATTAGATTGGAACAATGTATGGGTGGGGGTGGGGTGGGGGGGTGGGGGGAGCCATTGGGGAGGCGTATTGTATGATTTTGATTACTATGGCTTTATTTTCTTTGTGTTATACTATTATCCGGTCCACATGTACATATTTTACCTTACTATTCCATTGCTTTTCCCATTCCAGTTTCCTTTTATTACTTTGTTATACATATATGCATTATGTCCTATTCTTCTCTTAGTTTTAACTTGGCTTTAGATTGTCCCAGTCTAAGAATCTTAGTCAGAATTGGTGTTCACTAAAATTTATTCTAATTAAACCAAAATCCATTGGTGTTTTCTATTTGTTTGAAGAATTTATGGACTGCTTTTATTAAATTTAAAATTTTCACTTTGAACGTAACTTTGTAGTATAGTCGATATAAAAGAATTGAACTTTCTAATTAGAGTTTTGATTTTCTCATTTTCACTCTAATAACCATATAAACTTGATGATGGATTGGTCCATTAAATACTTAAATTCAATAATATGAAATGCTGATATGAGGAGTAACTGGGAACATTGACTTATTACTTGTAATGCTGTTGTTTTTTCCAATTTATTAATGCAATGTCATAATATGTGAACTTTAAAATAATCTGGGTTCCTAGTTAACAATTTCAAGGATTTAAGTTTTTTGTGTATTCTTTTCAGATGGCATATGAGCTGCTTAGTATGTTGATTGATGCTGTTAGCATGATGACTGGTGAGAAAGTCATGCCAGCATATGGGGGAGAACCGGAATCCTTTCTCAACAATATAGTCTTCCCAGTATACAAGGTTATTCAAGAGGTACTTAACTTTCAAAACATTATGTAATATGTGCCTTCTCTTTTCAATCTAGTTTCTAATTTTATTTGCCATTAACTAAAGGAAGCTATGAAAAGCAAAAATGGGACAACTGATCATTCTACATGGAGAAACTATGATGATTTGAACGAGTATTTCTGGTACAATTTAATTCATAGTCAGTTACATCTATTTTCTTTGCAATTATGCTAAAAAACTTGTAGGTTGGCCTTTATGCATATCTACAGGTCTCCTGATTGTTTTCAAATAGGTTGGCCCATGAGTCAGGATCATGATTTCTTCTGTGTACAAAATTTAATTGAGCCTAAACGCACAAAGTCTCGGTGTCAAGTTACGACTACTGAGGAAAAGAGAGAGAAGGAAATGAAGATCGAGAAATTTGGGTAAACCAATTGCTTTCTCATTAAAGCATGCATACTTTTCACAACTGCAACTATAGAGATTGAAAAACAATGAATGTTACCAAGAATTCTGTATGCTAATCGTTATAAGGTTATAAGCTAGTTCGTAGACTTGGCTCATTTGGGACAGTCAAAGTATGACTGTAATGCATGCATGATTATATATACATCCAGTGGCAGATTATATTTATCTGCAATCATGGACCACTGTTAATATTTGTTTTCATAAAACCTGTGCTTCCAGAAACTGTTATACTCACCCAGTAGTGACTTTCAGGATGCTACAGATGAAGGGCGGAAGAGAAAATGGTTGGGGAAGACGAATTTTGTAGAGGTTCGTTCATTTTGGCAGATTTTCAGAAGCTTTGACAGAATGTGGTGCTTTCTTATTCTGTCTCTTCAGGTGTGTTTAAGCAACAGTCTGCTTTTCCTTACCGCTTGTACTTTCTAATGTTTTCTCCATTTTCACTCTAATTTGCTTTCTCCAGGCAATGATAATTATGGCATCTAATGATTTGGAATCTCCATTACAAGTGTTTGATGCAAAAATACTTGAAGATATTATGAGTGTCTTCATTACATCTGCAGTCCTTAAACTTATACAAGGTTAGGTGCTATTTATGCTATTTTAGCTTAATTTCTTAACAGTGGAGATGCATACTACCACTGTCAGGTGCTATTTCTGGACTACAAATGTTGGCAGTTTTGAAATGGTGGTTTATGGCATAATAACTTTTTTAACACAATCTAATTGAAATATGTAAAGCATTTATCGTTTTCTAAAAAGTGAATGCGAGACATTTTATGCTTATGGGTAAAGATTTTCCTTTTCCGGATTAGTTCTTTGGAATATATTCTCACGATCTGAGCTTTTTCTGGAGACTATTAAAACAGCAAATAGGAGATTTTAGAGTTTAAATTCCTAGTTGTCTATTACAAACGAACTGTTTTAGAGAAGGTAGTATGTATAGCATAAATATTGTGACTTATTGGGGTGTAATATCATTAATAGTTGTTTGTGAGGCTTGTTGAACTGATTTTGATGACAAATAGATATAATGCAGAATATTAACCAAACTCTAGGAATTCAGGAAATGTTTATTAGACACCACCACCAGTGTTGTTTAGGGCTTTCTAACTGATAGTGTTAAAAGGACTGGTGTTTAATCCTATAACGGAATGTAGAAAGTTACTTTTACTGAAAGCAGCATTTCTTCTCCTTTGACAATTTGTAACCTACATATATTGTTATTTGAAAATTTTACCATTCTTGCAGCTGTTCTTGACATTGCCTTTACATGGAATGCTAGATGCACAATGAACTCCTCTCAAATTCAGAAAAATGCTGAAGATGGTTGTTGCAGTGATATGGACTATCGTTCTTCCTATATTTTATGCTAGCTCTAGAAAAAATATACATGTTATTCCTCACAATATGGGAGTTGGCTTGGAGAATGGTGCTATTCTTCTTATATGGTTGCAGTGGCATTATACTTGCTAACAAATGCACTCGATATGGTTCTTTTCTTGTACCTGCAGTTGGCAGATACATTGAGACCTCAAATTACCTAATTTGCACCATTTTGTCTTGGTGGACACAGGTAGTGTTTCTGCTCATTACCTTTTTCTATGCAAGGTCTTAAAAGTATCGATTTACATACACATAATAAATAATATGCACTTGCTAACACTTGTATAATTTCCGTCCACATAATATCACTTTTGTATTTTTTGATAGTTTATTACAAGTGTATTAATAATCTAAAATAGTTGTTAAGACACTAAGTCGAAAGTAATGGGTGGTCAGCCGCTTTGTTTACCAGTCAACTAGTTGCCCAACTAGTCATAATAGATTATTTACAATATACATTTTATACATAATATATATATATATATATACACATATTATTTCAATTAATGGTACACTAAACATAAAAATATTACTCACAACCAAGTATATACAATTTGTACTACATTTACAATTCATAGACTGAAACATATACTCAAAAAAAAACACCAAGTAGATGGATAGACATTTTAACTTCAATAGTAAAGTAAAATATTAAGAATTAAATTGATTATAAAAATATTATAAATTAAAAGTTAAGGTTATTATGGATTATATTAAATAATATTTAATCTTCATGAATAATAAATAAATATATTATAATATGTAAAATAAATATTATATACATTTTTTACACATCTTTTCTTTTTTCCATAAGAAAAAAGGAAACTCAGCATATTGTTAATATATCAGTTTTACAAATTTAATTTTTTATGGACAGATAAAAGTTATTTAAAAAATTAACAAGTTTTCATACATAGACTAAATTTAAGCAGCAAATACATTTGGACAGTTAGAGTTGGGCTTGAGCAGATGAGGCCCAACTATGACTCAACAAATGAAAATAGTAGCCAATAGCTGTCATAACAGAAAAACGAGGACGATGTTTTAATCTTAATTTGAAACCTAATAGCGGCCACACCAAGTAGAGGAGGAAGGAGAGAACAGTCCGCATGGAAGAGGTCGAAAGAGTCGAAACTGGGCGTAAAACATAGAAACCCATGTTTGTGCTATGAAGTAAAACATAACATTTTCATCTCCAGCGCCCTTTGTCATACAGATCGTGCAGAGTATTCGCCTAGGCTTGATGACGACTTAGAAACCAAAGCGCTCACCTTTGATTCTTTCACTAAGTCGTGCCTCGCCTTGACACTGGCCAACTGCTCGCCTTCAGGCAATGACTTGATAACCATGACTTAAAGTACACAAAATGTGTTCAAAATTATTAGACAGTGCCAATGAGAATCTATCAAAAAGTCACAGGATGAATCAGGAATTCCACATCTACGAGAGTCCTCTAAGTTTCACGCCAATGCAACCCAAAACCAACATGAAGGATCCAATTTTTCATAAGTTTGTCACCTTCTGTTTCTTCTTTAAAGAACCACTTATTAAGTATTTAAAGTTTCTAAGTCTGAGGTCCTTATATAAGCTGACAGCTAGCAATGTGGATATCTCAAGGATTAGGAGTATCAGTTTAGTGAATTTTGAAGCCTTAATTAATGTTTCTGAATGAATTATGTGAATTTTTCTTGCTCATTAAACAAGTTAGAATCTGACCTTACATTACCTTCTGTCTTAATGTTTACGTCCATAGTTTCACCCTCTTCTTAAGTTTAGAAATTTTGATCAGCAAACTTTAAACCATCAGTGCCTGGAAGCTCTAACAGATATTCCTGAATACCACAAGGCATAATAAATGCCCTTAAGAACCGTGATTTCCACCTACACCAACTCCCAAACCATGGTACTTAAATATTCACCGACTATTTTGTTAATCATATGGAAATACTAATTTTCTTATCGTGCTTTAAATAATTTAGGAGACTAGTTCAGAATATTACCCCAAATGTGTCAAGAATCCCATCAATATATATTTTGTTGAATACTTCTAACTTTGCATATCAGTTATCGTATGATAAGGCATGAGTCTATTTATGGATTAATTTATATGCGAGTCCACAGTCCTTGCTGGAGACATTAAGATACACATCTATGTGCAACATGAGTGCTCGAGTCCATTCAACCAAGATTTTCACCCAAGAGTGGCCAAGACACTGCTTGTTATTCTCGATGATTAGGAATATTTGAAGTGGACTCAACTTCATCATGACCTTTTGAAGCTTAACAACTGTTTTTCCCAAAGATATAGGTTTCTTTATCTTAGTATAAGGCGGTGACTCAAGTTGACCCTACTAAAAAAGACTTGTATGGTGTCAACTATACTCTTATTTTACCATTTTACTTGGGCATAGCGAAGTCACATAGGATGAAGTTTTTCTATTTTGTAGCACTTCCTGATACTTTTGAACTTACGTAGTTGTTTGGTCTTTCATCTTTTTCAGTTTTCCAGTGATATTGTACAAGATGCATGTTTTTTTTTGTGACCTAACTGTTTTGTGTCTTTTTTTAAGTTAATCATCGAAGTTTTTAAATTTACTAAACATTTTTTTCTGTATCATGTAGCCTAGGTTATATGTTGGACGAGGAATGCAAGAAAGTCAGCTCTCCATTTTGAAGTATTTCCTATATTCCTACAATTAAGCATTTTGGTTATTCTTGATTTTCACCAATCACTCTTGATTGTGTATCATTGATGTTACTTGTAGATACACATTGTTCTGGGTGCTGTTATTACTAAGCAAATTTTCATTTAGCTACAACTTTGAGGTGAGTTTCCTTAACTTCCCCTCATTCAACATGACAACCAAATATCATAATAACATTGTTTTCCTTAGAAACCAAACTTGACCCTGTTCCAGTGGCCAGATTAGTCAGGACATTAAATTTCATGTAACATATACAACTTGGAAACTCTGAACTCTGTACATGAATTTTTTTCTCGTCCCCATAATTTAATGCTCCAGTTTCTTTCCTCTGCTCTGCACTTTCTTTTCTAAGGATGGAACTAGTGGGAGAATTATAGTGAAACTCCTGATTGTGTTGATGGTGACAGAAGTATATCATGGGAATTGTCATGTGGGCTTTGGAGTTTATTCTTATTGAGCGAGGAAATTGTTACCAAATTACGTATTAAAACTTTCAGAGTTTATCCTTTGAAGTTGATGAATTAATTAAATATACAACATTCTAGAGGTATATAGTGTACAATAGCATAACCAGAGGTCTACAGGTTCTTTGTAAAACATTTTAATTTTCAGAAGGTAATCCCCATATGGGATTATGAGCTAGAGGTGATAAGATATTTTTATGTTATTGTTAATCACAGGGAAGTACCCATAACAATTTTTGAACTCACGGTGCCAATGGAAACTCTGCAGATAAAACCACTTATAGCACCAACAAGACAGATCATGAAAATTGGGGTGAAAAATTATGACTGGCATGAGCTTTTCCTAAAGGTAAGCCTTATTTATTTCCTTTTCATGTGCAAAGTAACTTGATTAAAATATTTTGGTGTTCATTCATCTGACAAACTGTTACCAAATCAGTCCAGAGTAATGCTGGTGCTATCATGGCTATATGGACTCCCATAATTCTTGTGAGTGCCTAAAATTGTCAGAATCATTCTCCCCTCTTAATTTCTAAATATATCGTTGTGCGAAACTTGCATGTAGTATCGATGCATTGCAGGGCGTCTGTTAACAATAAATAGATATGAATTTTCCTCTGGCAAACATTTTCAATGTCTGTGGCACATGTATTGTTCAGGTATATTTCATGGACACACAAATTTGGTATTCTGTTTTACTGTGCAATATTTGGTGGAGTTTATGGAATCCTGCATCATATAGGAGAGGTAAGCTATCTCAATCTCCTCACAGTATTATGATAGTATGTTATTAGTCTCACTCCTATTTCATGTAGATTCGGACGTTAGGGATGCTGAGAAGTAGATTCTGTAGGCCTTGCCTTCTGCATTCAATCATTGCCTTATCCCACCACCAACAAGAAATGATAAAACAGAAAAGGTTCTTTAACCAGAGATTTCAGAAGGTATAGGAGGCATTTCAAACTTATAATATGTAAGTAAGCTGTTTGAAAGAATCTTGTGTTAGATTATTGATTCATTCTTAAACTGATATTGTTTCAGGTGTCGGAAAAAGAGAAGAATGGGCTTGTGAAGTTTGTTCTTGTTTGGAACCAAATTATCAGTAGCTTCCCGAGAAGGGACCTGATAAGCAACAAGTTAACTTTCTTCTGATACATTTGTTAATTTCCACATGTATATGTAGAAATCTGATGAACATATATTCTATTAACAACAGGGAGGTAGATTTGATGAAAATACCATTCCTCGTCAGAGTTGTTGTCTGGCATCATTCGATTGGCCTGTTTTTCTTCTAGCGAATAAGGTAGTCTATTCTGTTCCCATTCTAATTTGTCGCATGTATTTGAAATTGTTATTAATATATAAGTGTTTGTCTTCCTGTTCTCTACAGTTTTTAACAGCATTGAGCATGGCAAGGGATTTTTGTGGGAAAAGATGCCAATCTTCTTAAGAAGATTAAAAAAGATGACTTCATGTACTTTGCTGTAAAAAAGAGTGCTATGAATCACTTAAAACATCCTTGAAATACTTGTAGTGGGTGATCTTGAGAGAAGGTAGCATAGACTGCATTATGAAATAGCTCTTTTCTGTGCTTATTGGCAAAAAACCTTTTATTTGTTTTATCAACAAATTAACTTTAAGGAAACTACCACATTGATTTATAATCCATATGCATCAACAAATTTAGGCCTCCTTTTCATAGCCACCTAAAATTAAATATACTTTACTCTGCATTCCTTTCTTAGGATAATAGCTGGCATAGTGGATGAGATTGAGGAAAGCATTGGAAGATCAAGCCTTCTTGAGGGACTTCAAGATGAGTGAACTTCCATCTCTACACGCCAAATGCATTGAATTGGTTGAGTTTCTGGTAAATGCCAAACTAGGGAACTTAGTATTACAGTTGTGCTCCTAGTCTTTGAGCCTCTTTGACATTATATTTCATATTTAAGGTTGAGGAGATGAAGATCAGCATGTTAAAGTCGTGAAAGTACTCCAAGACGTTTTGGAACTTGTTACAAATGATCTTATATTAAATGGTTCCAGGTTGGTGCAATCATAATTTCTGCTTCCAATTCCGCTTTTCAGTTTCTTTGCTTCACTAAATTTCATTCTCCATGAACACAGAACATTGGATGCACTTAACTCTGATAAACAATTTGAGGTAGATTCGACTGAACTTTTCAGTCAGGCTGAACCACAATTATTTGCATCAAAGCATTCAATCCATTTCCCTTTGCCAGATAGTGGCTCTTTGAATGACCAGGTGTTTATTTGCTTCATTAAGTATTTTGTCTTCCATCAAAAAATCATGAATCCCCGTGATGGTCTTTATTATTCACAGCTCAAGTGACAAGACTGATTTAATCTTTGGATGATAGATCAAGCGTTTCCTTTTGCTACTTCACCAGTCAAAAGATACAGCACTGGACATGCCTTCAAACTTGGAGGCTCGAAGGCGGATTTCGTTTTTCGCTACTTCTCTCTTTATGGATATTCCTAGTGCTCCAAAAGTGCGCAACATGTTGTCATTCAGGTTAATATTTTTTCTTTCCTATTGTCTTTTTTTGGATAAGTATTCAGGTCTGTTATATATAGTCAGCTAGCATTTTATGTTTTCCCACAAATAGTGGCAGTATTGTAGTTTTCATGTTTTTTTGTGAATTTTTCAGAGAAACTATATGGTTACTATGTAAAATAATACAAAAGTAAAAGAATTTTCATCCAAGACAGTAAAGATACTAATGATTTGAATAGGAAAATATAAAAATAAAAAGCAAAAATTTTATAATGCATTTCATCACTAGTGAGGAGGAGAAAGTATTTACTCGCATGATATCTGATATACGCCTAAACTATTAATTCTGGTAAATGTATTTTCTTTTCTTAGATGTCAAGGTTATATGCTTCTAGCAGCTAAAGTCAACTCACAGTAAACACAACATCCATAATTCTCAAGTAATCACACATAGCATCATAATTCTCCTTGTTTTAAGTGAAGTTTTGCAGGCACGATATATTACTTGACTTTTAAAGAGAAGTACCTCCTCTTTCTCTCTTCCATGTCTTTGTTATTCTTGTCTTCTTATTCCTTCTAAGAATTACAAACAACCGTATAATATTTTTAGGTAACGGTTTAGTGAAGTTCAGGCAATACTGAAAAGATTTTTTAAACATTACGTAGAAACATGTTTTTTAGATTGATTTCTTTAATTTTATAACCATTCATCGAAGACGATTTAATTACTACGCATATAAGCTTGTTCTTTCTAATTTGAGTTGATTTCTTTCGTTTATAGTGTTTTGACTCCACACTACCTGGAAGAAGTTAAATTTTAAACAAAGGAGCTTCATTCAGGCCAAGAAGGTGTTTCCATCAGTTTTTATATGCAGAGGATATATCCAGGTTACTATTTAGGGCTTATTTAAAGAACTTGAAAATTAGAATTTCTGTTCCATATACTTTGATTAAAACTCTTAGCATTCAGTTATTTCCTTTCCTTTTTTCCTCGTGCAGATGAGTGGAAGAACTTTTTGGAACGCATTGGAACTGAAAATTTGCATGATTCAAGTGACAAAATCAAGGAGGAAGATCTCAGAGATTGGGCTTCATTTAGGGGACAGACTCTGAGCAGAACAGGTGAGTGGCAAGAATCCAGTATTTCCCCCTTTTAATTTAATAAACTAAGAGATGTTGTGTTAATATTGAATTTAACTTCCATTTGACTTTTCTGGGAACAACAGTTCGAGGAATGATGTACTATAGGGAAGCCTTAAAGTTACAAGCATTCCTTGACATGGCTGAAGATAATGGTATGGTGCATGAAATCATATTGAACTTTCTACTTTAGATGTAATTACTCAAAAGTTGTCACTGACATTTGCATGATGCTATATTTATTTTTATGGTGTGAGCCCAAATATATCAATCTTTCTTGGATAGTGGTTGAGTCGTTCATCATTTGCATGCAGATATTGTTCAGGTTATGATGCCATTGAAAGGGGGAATGATATATTATCAGCTCAACTTGATGCACTAGCTGACTTGAAATTCACGCACGTCATTTCTTGTCAACTTTTTGGTTCACAAAAGTCCTCCGGACACCCCCAGGCACAAGACATAATTGGTTTAATGATAAAGTAATCTTTTACTGCTATAGAGAGTGAAAAATTACCAACTCATTCAATCAACTTTAATAGTATATTGTTTACCATCCACTAAATATTAGCTATTCTATTATCTTAAAGGTATCCTTCTCTGCGTGTTGCTTATGTCGAGGAGAAAGAAGAGATTGTGGCAAATAAGCCTCGAAAGGTTTATTCATCCATCTTAGTTAAAGCTGTCAAAGGTTTTGATCGGGTATTGGAGAAATATGACAACAATAGTAATATGGGATACTGCATTGTTTTTAAAAAAAATATTATATTTCATACTATGCAGAGTTGAAAGTGACTTCCTAAAGTTAATGGACCATATCAAAACTAACATAGCCTATATAAGAAGTGAAGAACAGCTCATATAGTTACGTAATTTCAAATGGAGCCATATAAAACTACAATAATAATAGTGTAATTGTGTGATAACCTTATAGCATATCTTGTTTAGGAAAAATAAAAAGAAGGAAAAGTAAATCATCAGTAATTTTCTTCATATACTATTGTCTTTGACTCATTATTTTGTTACTAAGTTATGGTTTTGGTTTCTGAATTGTGTAATTTACACACTAAGAGTAGTTACTTATCAGATGCATTACTTTCTTAAAAGCATCTGTACATTTTCTTCTTATACAACAATCATATAAGCTTATACCGCTGTTTAGATGGTGCAATTGGGAAACATTTTTCTAAAAGGTCATCGACATAGAAACAATTTCAATACAAATGTACAAAAAAGAAGTAAAAGTAGGGTGAGATTTTGTCATTTATAATACAATCTGAATTCTATTTAAAGATTGGGTTTTACTTAAGATTATTACATAACAAAAACAACAACTCGGAAATAATATTTTCATTCCCAAAAAATCATAACTTAACAACTATGGAAGACCTCCTTCATCAAAATTGTTTGATTTTTTTTTAATTTAAGAAATTGAAGTGTCATATGATTGCAAACATGTCCTGGTTGTTGGAACTTAAAAGCATCTATTTTAAGTCAACCTTCTCTTGGTATATGAATGTCCCTCTACATGTGACACTTGGAAACAGAAGATTTATTGTTCTCTTTTAGTATTTTAGATGTATTTATGAAGAGAGAAATTATGGTGGTCATTTTGTCTCCTTGATTAACTACATCTAAAGATTTTGTCTGAGAAAACAAGATCTTTACCAAATTTCTTCTATAGACTTGTTTACATGTTCAAAGAAACTAAAAAGCTACGATTCATACGCGTAGCTATGTACCCTATCTAGAGGTAATTTGTTATAACTTTAATTTGTCCTGTCACCATTCTCTAAGAGTCTTGCACTAACCTTTTCAATTGGTTTTAACGCCTTTATTCTTCGCCAAAGTCGCCTTTTGTACATTAGGAACTTATACGAGGCTTTTATTCCTATGTCACTCACGTCATCAATCTACTGAAACATACCATATTTTCCCAATGACTCAACAATAAAAAGACTAATATAGGGTCGACAAATGTAAAGTTTTCATTCATATTTAATTTTAAATCAAACTATAGGACTATCCCTATTAATTTTGTAACAATAATGTGATTGTCCTTTCTATAGAAATATATCGCATAAAGCTTCCAGGTCCGCCAAATATTGGAGGGAAACCTGAAAATCAAAATCACGCAATAATTTTCACACGTGGTGAAGCTCTCCAAGCCATTGACATGAATCAAGTATACTCCGCCTCAAAATTTGGAAGCGTAATGGATTTTATTAATCTAATCACATAAGCTCTATTTTCCCAGGATAATTATATGGAAGAAGCTTTCAAGATGAGAAATGTCCTCCAAGAATTTTGCACGGCACCAAGGAACATCACGTCCTACAATACTTGGTTTGAGGAACACATATTCACAGGAAGGTTTGTTCATTGATACTTGAAAACAGTTATATCACCGGTCCAGATTACTCCTTAATTTCTACTTTCTTACATTTCTAAGGTTTGCCTAAGATACTGTCCAAACCTGAGACTAGAATAAGGCTAATTCATCTAAAAAAGCACTTGTTGGGTCATCTTGGCCCACTACCAGTCCACCAAAAGTTTTGACAAGTTGTTTGTAAGAGTTGTGATCTTATGTACATTTTCTGACCCACATATTCTGGTGTGGGACTGGGGAGTTACAATCTCCCCATTTAAATTTATGACATAGTCAACCCTATTACTCATAGGCCATAGCTCAAGAACCGTCTCTAGCCTTTGTGGGATAATATAAGCAACCTTTGGTTGCCCCAATCATCGTCTTCTGATGTGTAGTACACTCAGTTCAACTTTGTGTCCCTTGCCTCCAGTAATGCAAATTGGATGGTTCATCTGAGCTTCGAAAGTTGGTTATGATATCATTTGTAACAACTTGAATACAAACGCTGGTCCAAAATAAGGTTCAATCTAGTCCCAATATCACTACCTGGCCTCCCAAAGTCTTGACAAGTTGTTGGCATTCTTGAAAGTAGAGTTGAGATTTTATATACATAACAGTAGAACCCACAGACTTTATATACATAACAATTATAACCCACATGTTCCAACGTGGGACTAGGTATTGCATATACACTTTGACAATCTTTTTTAGATCAGTTTCTTCTTAATGTTCTAAGACTATAATTTGTTATTGGCCAAATATTATTGATAATAAATTGCGTTTACTGGCTATTTCCTAGGTGAGACCTTAATTTTCGTATAGCAAGTTAAAGAAGTCAAATAGGTCTTTCATTTTTGGATAAGTAGATAGCTCCATCAAATTATGATAAGCATCAAGTGGACCAATCATGATTATGGATCTTGATGTATAATAAATCTTCAACTAATCTGCAAGTATATCTCTGATATCAAACTTCATGGATTAAGAATATATCTCATCTCTTTAAATGCACCTTTAAATGCAGTGTTTCTTCGTTAGCATGGTTCATGTCTTATCAGGAAACCAATAGCTTTGTCACCATTGGTCAAAGGATCCCAAAGTAAATCCTCCCGTGGTATAACAGCCAGTCTTTTACCAGCTTTGTGTTGAGATTTAGCTTTGGAGAACTTTTGGGTGTGTGTTGTAAATTTTGTTTGGTATCAACTAAACACTTCAAAGGCATTTTGCTCAGCAATCTCATGAATTTTAATAAACAGTTGGTTGTGCATTTCTTATTTCATACTTTGCATTCCCTTTCCGCTTGCTATACTCCACCCTTAGATTCTCCCTGTTATTAGCTCTGCTAATCTTATCCAATAATATTACTTGAGCTGTCATTTATAATTTTTACATATTTATATGCAGGGTCAGATTCCATTATGGGCATCCAGATTTGTTTGACAAGGTATTTCACTTAACAAGAGGTGGCAAAAGCAAAGCATCAAAGACAATTAACTTGGTGGGAGATGTTTTTTTGCTGGTAGGGAATTATATAGTTCAATGTTTTCTTTCCTGAAAAACAAATTTTTGTTTAGTTTGTACTAA